>CM067559.1:43173031-43773031 GCA_034509755.1 Anisodus tanguticus | reverse complement strand
ATTCTCTGGGGATATGAGGGAGTACCATACAACAAAAATGAAACAACTTCAGTGTGGTGATTCCAGGAAAGAGGTAACTTGTCATTTAAGAGAAGAAATTATAGAAAACTCTCAACAGGCGACCAAAATATCAGATAATAAGTTTATGATCACCATTCACCACACCTATATGGTGTAATGGGTTTGAAGCGGTAAAATCAAGAAAACTTCACAGAGAACTCTGATTCTATTCTTCTAGATGTTCTCTACATTCATTTTTTTATTTTTTGGATCAAAGATGTTCTCTACATTCATCAAGCTCGTATACTCGCAACTGACTCCAAAATCATTATTGATTGCTTCATCAAAATAAAGAAGCTCCTAATATGCCCTAGCCCGACAGAGATAATTATAAATTCATAATCCAAGAAACAAATTCTAACACAGAAACTATGGTAGTTGGCATGTTCCCTTACAAGATAAAACAAAGGATGGCAGGATAAGGAAACCTGTAAATCCAGTAGAGGTTATTACTCCATAACCGCGACTCCTCCAACAGCTTTGATCTTTTCTATTATTTCATTAGCCTCCTCTTTGGTTACTCCTTGCTTAAGTATAGCAGGAGCTTTTTCGACCAGTTCCTTGGCTTCTTTCAAACCTAGACTCGTGAAGGATCGAACCTCTTTGATCACCTTGATTTTTGCAGCAGCATCAAATTTCTCCAACTTGACATCAAATGCAGTTTTCTCTGCCTTTTTTTCCTCAGCCTTTGCGGGCCCACAACCTGTTGCGCTCAAATCCATGCCTTCTACTGAAATTTGTTTCAAATTAGGATGCCTTAGTATCTCCCTGAGTGAAGGACCGATTTGTCTACGCTCTTCTGGGGGTAAAGCAGCAATACGTTCAGCAAGCTGAACTATCTTGTCTGATGGTGGGAGTCTAGGGCCATATGGATCATATTCAGCAGGATATTTGTATCTTATGGGCTTGGCATTGGGATCTCTGGGAACAAAATCAGGTTGAAACGAACGACATTGCAGAGGCCCTATGATTTCACGCAGAGCTGTACAGGTATAGACGGGCCTTAACCGTGGAAGAAGCTTCATGCTTAAGATATCACTTCCCAAGTAATGAATTGCAGATGATGCTAGCTTGATCAGAACTTCATATGCGTGTTGTGCTAATGCAGAAGAACTCTCATAATTTTGACTTCAACCACTTGGTAAAGCTTGTGTTTTATTACCTTGAAAAGAAAAATAGATATTCATAATAGAAACAAAAAATATAGTTCATCATCTTGGTAAAAGAAGAGAAGGCTACAACAATAGTTTTGACATTAAGCTATTTCAAGAAGGAAAAAAGGGCGCTAATTCCTCAGAAACTAAAACTTTTTTCATCATTGATTTAGTTTATGAAGGATCTATAAAAAAAGATTCCTCAATTTATAAGGAGAAACGATGTAATATATTAATTTACATTTTACAAGAAAACCATTTATGAAAGATGTATAGATAATATTCCTTGTCAAACAACAATGAATAGATAATAAGTACTATGACAAAGAATGAACAAGGCTGAAACTAAAGTGACAATCTCCTCTTAGTATCTATAGAGGTCCAAAAGAATGCATCTCACAGATTTTCTTTAAATAATACTTTTACATCCTTTTTTACTTTCTAATAGAAGCATTATAGACCTTGCCTAGCAAATTATAGATTAATACCTGAATAGCAAAGGCAAGCTAATATTCTTATTTCAACAATTAAACCTGTCACTTTTCGTCACACTCCTAAGAGCAAAAACTAGTTGGATCAAGTATATGAGTCCTTTATATCACCATTGTTCTCTAATTAGATTTACATATCAAAGAAACTAATCATAAAGTTTCTTTCTTCTGTCACTACGCGTGCCCAACCAACGAATCTCTTATTCGTACTCCACAACAAGGTTTAAAAGCCTAGACATTAAATGAAACGAAAGATCAACGAAGCTGCAGGACTTTTGAGTTCAGCCTCAACTCTAAATTTGTTACTAATTCATTATTAATACTCCACGGCAGATTAGCACATTTCATTAAATTAGAAGTCATTAAACAATTCTTTTTGGGACTGCGGTTGGTTAAGATAGGAGTAAATTACTATACACTTACTAAGTTAGAACCTCGCCATTATATAAGTCACATAGAGACCTGATTGGGACTTGAGGCTAGGCCTAGATGGATGTGATTATTTGTGAAGTAGAGCTACTGTGACTCATCTAAACTTATCTATCCCACATTACGATATAAAAAAAATCAACAAATAAGGAGTCTCACTAACAGTTGAATGAGCCAAACTTATGAAATTTTCCTTTGATTTTTAAGATTCAATAGGTAGCCAAAGCACTTTGACACCAAGCGAGTACTAACTGAGAGAATTCCACATAGATTCTTCCTATAGATTCATAGTAGAAGCCTCCCAAAAACAGAAAGACTTATTAATATGGTGCAATGAATTTCCATTCTCCTACTACCTTCCTAGACCAACCCCAAAGCAGAATAGCTTGATTTTGCTTATTCTCCTTTTTCCACAACAAATGCTAGTTCAAAGCAGAGTTAAAACATTGAGCTTTATAATTTCACGAAGAGCTGTACAGGTATGGACGGGTCTAAACCGTGCAATAAGCTTCATGCTTAAGCTATCACTTTGCAAGCAATGAATTGCGGATAATGCTTTATCAGAATTTCATATGCGTGTTGTGCTAATGCAGAAGAACTCGGATAATTTGATTTCAACCACTTGGTAAAGCTTGTGTTTTACACTCTCACCTCGAAAAGAAAAACAGACATTCAGTCGATCGAATAGAAACGAAAAATCCAATCAGGCAATCATCATGGTAAAAGTCAGTCAATGCCCATATGCACTCAATCTATCAATACACACAGACACGTTAATTCTTCAAAAACTAAAACTTTCATTGATTTAGTTTATGAAGGGTACTTAATAAAAAATCCTAAAATTTAGAAGTTGAAATGAAGTCTACAATGATATAACTAAAATCAGGGAGACAATATGACTTTAAATTGACACAATCGTCAATATATTGTAAACGCACCAAAGATGGATAAAAGGCCAATTGACATCTTCAATAATTAAAAAAAAATGTAACATTTTAATTTGCAAGAAATGATTTATGAAGGATGTACAGATAACAACTACTACGACAAAGAATGAACAAGTCGGAAACTAAATTTACAATCTCCTCTTAGTATCTATAGAGGTCCAAAAGAATGCATCTCACAGAATTTCTTTCAAATTAAACTTTTTTACATTCTAATGGAAGCATTATAGTCCTTGGCAAGCAAACTACGAAATAATACCTGAATAGCAAAGGCAAATGGCTAATATTCTCATTTCAACCTCTCACATTCTGTTACATTCCTAAAACAAAAACAAGTTGTATCAAGTATATGAGTCCTCTATATCCTTTGTTCTCTATTTGGATTTACATTTCAAAAAAACTAATCATCAAGTTTCTTTCTTTTGTCAATATGTGCGCCCAACCAATGAATCTCTTATTCTTACTCCACAACAGTGTTCAAAAGCTTGGACATTAAATGAATGGAAAGAGCAACCTAGCTGCTGGACTGTGAGCTCAGCCTCAACTCTAAATTTGTACTAATTCATTATTAATACTAAGGCAGAGTAGCACATTTCATTAAATTAGAAGTCGGTAAACATTTCTTTTTGGGGCCGGGGGTCGGTTAAGATAGGAGAAAATTAATAAATTTATGAACCAACAACTGGTGGAAGCTGAGACCTACTAAACTCACTAAGTTAGAAGCTCACCATAATATAAGTCGCATAGAAACCTGATTGGGACTTCAGGCTCCTAGATGGATGTAATTATTTGTGAAGTAGAGTTATTGTGAGTCATCTAAATTAATCTTACCCACCTTACGCTATAAAAGAAATAGTTTTTCAGTAAAAAAGGAATCTCAATAACAGTTGAATGAGCTAAAATTATGACATTTTTCTTTGATTTTAAAGATCATTTCTATAGGTAACCAAAGCACTTTAACATCAAGAGAGTGCTTGATGTTACTTGACAGAAAAACTTACTATCAGCGTGCAATGAATTTCTGTTCTCCTAATACCTTCTTAGACCAACCCAAGAGCAGAATAGCTTGAAATTGCTTATTCTCCTTTTCCACAACAAATTCTAGTTCAAAGCAACATTAAAACATTGAGCTTTATTATCCAGGAAGATTCTCCAACTTTCAACAACAACATACCCAGTGTAATCTAAGGCTGGCCAACTGGGCGGGGCAGGCGTGTCCCGACCCCGCCCGGTCCGATCCGGTCCGACCCTGACCCCGTTAAAAAAACGGTAAGGGGACCCGGGCTCGTCCCGCCCGGGCCCGCCCCGCCCCGATCCCCTCCCCTTTGCAAAAAATTCCGTTGCACAACGGCCATTTTATATTTTGGCCGTTGAGCAACGGCCATTTTTGGCTTTCCCCACCCCCTACCCCATTAATATTTATTTTTAACCCCTAAGTTAATATATTTACACTTTAACCCAATTTTCCAACTATAAATACCTCATTTTCTCTTCATCTTTCTCACAAATCTTCCTACAATCTATCTATCTCTCTACACGTCTACATTGTCTACTAAATATTAAATTTTATTTATTCATTTGTATAACTACATCAAAGTTCAAAAATTGGGAGTGAAGTTGGCAACTAGCTTGAGGATCATCGATTACACGTCGACGTTACGTCGGCGTTTGATACATTTGTTCCTTCTTTAAATTATTATTGTTACTTTATTTTAATTAGCGCACTTAATTTCATTATCTTTAACTATTTATTAGCATAATTAAAATGGAAGGATTAAGAGGTATATTTAAGGGTAAGGGTGCTTCTTCTAGTAGGAGTAACAGGGGCAGGGGTACTTCTTCTAGTCATCATATTCCTAGACAGGATGATTTGGTTGATTACACACATAGAGATCATGAAACTTATTTTTTTCCTGAAATACCATTGGATTTAGACAACGAGATATTTTCTGCAACTCAACCAAACTATAATTTAGAAGATAATCTAGAAAAAACAACTTATAAGGCACCTATTAAAAAAATATTTGTCAAATTAATAAAATATTTTATTCTTATTCCTACTATTTATATTATTTGGTGTTATATTAAATCCGACTATTAAAATAGATGGTTGTAAAACACTTATTGAAACTATTTATGATTATATAGCAGTACTTCCACCTCCAACTACAAAAAATCCAAATGAACAACCACCTAATGAACCAACTAAAGAAGAAGTTTTGTCTAGCATACACGATGAATGCAAAAAAAATATATATGCATTACCAACAAGAAAGTGCTAGCAATCAACCTTCTTCTATACCATCTTCTTCTTCTTCAATACAACCTTATAAAAGACATGTTGTTTCCGCGGCTAGTATTCAAAGCTTTAGAAATAGAATGTGTGGTGGTACCACTACTAATCAAATTAGCGAGTTTGATGTTTTTATTTTGCAGAGTGTTGTACCGTACCAAGCAGTTCTCAATGAAGAAAGACGTGAAGACTTGCTGAAATAATGGAGGGAGAATGAAAAGACATTTCCGACACTATCAAAGATAGCCCGAGATGTGTTGAATATTCAAGTGTCATCAACAGCGTCTGAAAGCGCTTTTTCGGCCGGAATATTTCAAATAGGAGAGCACAGACACTCATTAGCGGGAGATAACTTGAGATTGCAGTATTATTCAGAGATTGGAAGAGCGGAGCGTAGAAGTTGCGATCAACCGGAGATCAACGAAGAAGACGACGAAAACTACAACGAAATCTTATCCGACAGAGGTGGAAGCGACATTAAGCAATTTGACCAACAAATTTCAATTCCAATTGAAGAACCACAAGACATTATAAAGAAATTAGAAACATTGTTTTTAAATATGTAATTTTTTTAATTGTAATTTTACTATATTATTTGCAACTTTCAAAACACAAAGTTGCAATTTTGAAATTGTGTTACAAAAAAATCATATTTCTATTAAATAATATAAGATGCACAAAAATAGCCTTGGGATATTTTTATTACACTATCTTGTTCAATTATTGAGGTGTTTATATATGTTGTTTTTTTAAATTAAGTGCAAAAAAAAAATGGAAACCCGATCCCGACCCGATAAGACCGGTCCCCTTTTCCAACGGAGGACCGGTCCCACCCAACCCCCCGGCCCGCCCCGCCCCGCCCCGTTGGACACCCCTAGTGTAATCCCACAAAGTGGGGTCTAGGGAAGATAGGATGTACGCAAACCTTACCTCTACCTTTGTGGGGTAGAGAGGTTGTTTTCTTATAGACCCTCGGTTCAAAAGAACAGATTCTCCAACTTAAAACCAAGAATATTTCAGTGGACTATGCATCCTGGAAACTCAATTCCAGCACTCTTCCCAACATTAACCTTTCAACAATGACAACAACCCGCCATTAACCAACTTAATACCTAATACTTCAATTTTCACCTGTCAGCAAATGACCCACATCTTATTACTATACAATCTCAATATATCCTCCCATTTATGATTTAACCTCTAAAGCTAAAAAAAATCAAGCTTTTATAAGGAAACGATGAGCTTTATTATCCAGCAATATCAACTTGAAACCAAGAATATTTCCACACGTCTGCAAAATGACCCACATCTATCTTTTTCCTTCTTTTGTTTTTGTTTTATTTTTTTTATAGGCAAATAAAAACCCACATTTATTTATTGCTGTACATACAATCTCAATATATCTTCCCATTTAACCTCTAAAGCTGAAAAATCAACCCGCCATTACCCGACTTAAATCCTAATACTCCAATTTCCACCTGTCAGCAAAATGCCCCACAGGCCATAGATTTTTATAGGTTAAAAGACCAAATTTATTGCTTTATTTAACCTTTAAAGCTGAAAAAATCTAAGCTTTTTAAGGAAATAAAACATCAACAGAGATCGACGAACCATTGCACACATATCTAATCCACATAAAAATAACCCAATTATTCGAAATATTCGCAAAAAAAAAAAAACACGAAACAAATCTAATAAAACAACAAGTATTTCGAAAGAAGAAAATGACAAGTAATTGTTACCCTTTGGAGAGCAAAGTGTGGTGTCGATTGGGCGAATTTTGAAATTAGGGCTGCTAGGAAGGAATAAGAATTTGGGCCCCTTATTAGAAAGAAACTTGATTTCACAATATGGTAACCAGTTTCCATCCTTCTATTTAAGTTATATCCAATTTTACCTAATTATTTAAGTTGTATCCGATATTGGAAAAATTCACACATATGTTTGTTACCTATTGTATTGTATTGTATTGTATTGTATTGTATTGTTAGTTTTAAGTAGGCGTTGGGTTATAGAAACAAAAAAATCACATTTTTATTGAATATTTGATTGTTGGAATATATTTTTTCTTAAAAATATGAAATATGATTTGTACCTCTTATAATTTTTAAAAACTAACAAAACTATTCAAAACAATTAATAAACATAACGAGTGTGTAAATGTTGTTCATCAGTCTTTGATTGTTTTCTTCCTCTTCCCTTTTTCATGAAATTGCTTTCCATCTCCAAATTGTTAATTTCAATCATCAATTTTCTTAGAGAATAAATTCAAAGTCCATCAGTATCGTCTACTACTATGTATATCCAACCTCTTCAACCAAGAAAATGACACTCAAAGTTCTTACCGCCCTGGACTCAGCAAGAACACAATACTATCACTTCAAGGTGATAATAATCACGAGCATGACCCAGTGCTTTACTTTTGGCCTACGAGCTACTATATACTATTACACTTCGTTAATTCTAAATAATATTACAAAGAATCATTACTAAAATTCAACAACACTAGTAATAACCTTTTTTACTATAATTCTCCCGCATAGTATGAACAATTTGTACCCGTCGAGCATACATTTTCCGATCAGCTGAATTATATGGGGTCAAATTTATAATAAAAAAATATAGGATAAAATTTGAAAAGTGAAAGACAAAAGCAACAACCAAAAATAAAAAGTTAAAATTGTGAAAACAAGTTTTGGAGTGTTTTTCAAATTTCAAATACAACTTCAAGTTTATTGGATTTTTCATGCCCAAACATTAATTTTTGAAAAAAGTGAAAAAAAATTCCGGAATAATATCTATGGCCAAATCCATCATTATGTAATAAAAAAAAAGTCTCATTTTATGTCGTTACCTTGCTTTTCTCTTATTTTGTCTTTATTTATTATGATTAATCCTACTTTATCATTTACCATACATTTTTATAACAGTTTTACCCGGATTCTACTTTTCTTGTAAGTTTATCCTTCAAATTATTAATGTGTGACATTATATAACGATAAGAAATGATACAATCTATCTAATGTTATATTCATTAAAACAATATAGTATAATATAATATAATACCACACTATGAAATAATATTTAACAACCATTCAAACAAATTTTTATTCTTCGTTTCCATTCACTGTGTGTCAATTACCTTTCACTTTTTTTTTTCTTGATAACGCATAGTTCGTATATTATGTCAATGACTTATGTCATTTTGAACTGAATTCCCTTTACCTAAATCCTTCGTTTATTTGCTCTACTAATGTTGAATCATCTTACATTTCTCTTCTCATTTTGAAGTTTGAAGTGAAGCCATTGATATTGGAATATTTGCATTTTTTCATCGCTTCCTCCGTTCACTTTTATTTATCCACTATTGACTTTGCATACCCCTTAAGATATAATAAATGAAGTACATAATTTACCATGATGTTCATATTAATTGGTGCATAGTTTTAATGGACTTGAAAAATGATTTGAATGTGTACCATAGATAAGCTTGTCTTTGATTATTTAATCATATACTCAATGATTAAAATTTTTAGAGAGTTGTTTTTGAAAAAAAAACTTATCCTTGTAAATATTATATTGCTTGATGCAAATATTACTCTGTAGTTTACACGAAACAACTTTTTTCTTTAAATCATAGGACATATTGATCCTTTTTTCAATATATATTGAAAAGTGTTACATTTTGTTGGATAGTAGGAAATTGAATTTTATAAAATAATAGTTATTACTGTTTGCATAGAAAGTAGTAATCTTGTAATAATGTTTTTTTCAAACTTTTTAGTATTTTAATATCTGCATTTGAGTTTTGATTGAGTCTATTTTTTTTTAATTGAGTTTGTATCTATTAGATTAAGAATAAAAACATATTATCCATCATAAGTTGGATTTTACGGTAGGTGTGACTTTTGTGTTAGTAAACTTCAAGTTTTATGGCTTTTATGTTAGAAAACATAATTAAGTGACTTTGATGAGAAAAAAAATAATTATTTGACCATATATGAAATTGAGCCGAGGGTCTCTCGGAAACAGTCGTTCTGCGTACACTCTACCCTCCCCAGACCCCATGTTCGAACTCGGGTTGTGCGGCCGAGAATAAAGCATAAGGGCATGCTGACCAAATGGACTACTTCAGCAGATATCTTTGGTGAGTTGTTATATATATGATAGACATTCAAGGTATATACACATATATATACAGAGTACAGAACCTTAGATAAGAAAATTTGGAGGTCGAGAATTAGGGTAGAAGGTTAGAGTAGTTGAGAATTAGGGTAGAAGGTTACAGAATCCTTGTTGACTGGTAGCAAATTATTGATGACTTAACAAGCATTATGTTTTCCCACTGATCTTGTTCAATTTAAATGCAATAAGTTTCTTGAAGAACAATTTGTTTTTGACATCAAAGTTTCAAGTTCTTGTTGTCATCTAAGTATTCGTCTATTGCTAAAAAGACATTGTTCTTTGTTTTGTCATGTAAAAGTCAGTCAACTATTCACCGATTCATTTAAAAGTCACTATCACCAGAAAATATATATCCGGTTACAAATTTTTTGAACATTACTGAAGTGGCATGCCACATCACTTATTTACACCAAAAATTTTGAGAACCATTTAACCGACTTTAATTATTAAGAAAAACGCTATAACAAGAACCTCAAAACTGAAGTGTGTTAAAAATTGAAGCTGCAGTCTAATTGGTGGAACTGTTGGAAATTTGCCTTTGGCGGGAGTTGCGACCGACCAACTTTAACGGCTTAAACACTAGTGTAACGTATGTTGGAGAATCCGGTTCTTCACACATGCATGATCTACTAAGTACGTAGATAACCGTAGGGCCAAGAATCGTCAAATTTCATTGAGAAATGAAAGAGATATTGGTTCACGAAGTAAGGTGTTTGAAGCATGGAAAGTGTGGTATTGTGTGTAATTCTCCCACATCGGTAGAGGAAGAAAGAATTGTTGTGTATATAAGATTCGAAATTGGTTTGGGGTTTGGGACCCCAAGGGTATCCCATGTGTTTAAAGGAGGGAGGACCTAGATGTGCTTCGGTAGTAAAGACCACGCGCGCGCCGCCGCCGCCCGTCCGGTCCGGTTCGGTTCCGGCTCACGGGGCCGTGGGCGTGGGGCGTGGGCCTTCGATATTATCTTTTTGGGCCGAAATACGGTTTGATCCCGAAGTTTCGGATGTGCGGTTTGGACCGAGAATTCTTTCGGATATACGGTTTGGTCCCTAAAGTTTCAAGATGTACGAGTTTGGTCCCCGAAGTTTTCGGAAAGTTGGAATTTCGACGGTCAAAGCGAGAAACGTCCAAGCTCTCAATTCGGCCATTTATTTTGGCTGAATTACTCCTCCTATAATGGCCAAAACGGTTGGTCTTTCACCATTTATGTTGGTGACTTTACTACCTCCATAATGGTCATTATTTGGCTATTATGGGGGCGGTTTTCAGCCCCTCCCTCACCTATATAAACACACTCTTACACCATTGTTGAGCACAACAAAGAGCAGAAAAAATAACGGTTCATAAAGCTCACGAAAATACACAACAAAAACGAGTTTTCTTCCTACAACTTCCAAGCATCATTTCGTTACTCAATATTCTTCACGGTAGCTCTTGAGTTTCCTTTGCTCAAGGGTTCCATTGCTGTTTTATCTTGGGAGACAAATTGTCCGGGACGTATAAAGGATACATACGGGGCAATATTGTCTTAAGGACGAGTGCCACACTCGACTCGGATAAACCGCTTTCCATTTTTCGGTCTTGAACAAAATCGTAATTTCGGTTTGTTGTTATATTGTAATTTTCAGATTTCTAGTCGAAAATATTATTGAAATCTTTGTTTATCCTTTCGAATACTTGTAATAGTTAAATACTTCCCGTACTGCTTTATAAAGTACCATAAAGAGAAAAATCTCCCAACAACTTAAGACAATATTTGTATTGTATTACTATTAGTATTCGAAAGATGTCGGTCAAAAATTATGTGACCAAATCGGATATGGAAATGGTTTTCGGTAGAAGAGAGTGATGATGATGAACGTGTTCATGGTGTCACCGCTACCAAGACTGGTGGAAACAAGCGCTCACGAGAGCTCGAGGATGTCAATCGGGACAAGAGGAGAAGAATGAAGATGTTATTCTATCTTGTAGCGAAAGGCCTATATCTCCCCGGACAAAGGATCCGAATAATGGTGAGAAGGAAATGGACACTCGGTCGATGAAGTGACCGAAGTGAGCGAATCCGAAATTGGGATAAGTATTTTTCTCACTTGTCAAGAATAAGGATTAAATGATAAGTAGTTTTTCTTACTTGTCAAGAATAAAGATTAAATTATGTCGATTAAAAATGGATTAAAGTAAGGAGGAATATGAAAATAATTTATATTCCTTATGCTTTAACAAATCAGAAGTTTAATCTCATCTTCTTTTCCGTTTAAAGATTGGATTTTGTAAACGACTTAAGAAGATCCGTTCTTTTAAGTGTAATTACTAAAGTGTGTAAAGTATGGTCGCACATACTATGGAGAAAGATCCACTAACTGTGCGAAAACTTTTACCACTCTTAAGTAAGCGCCAAGAATTATCTGGGCACCAATCATAACGGAAGAAGTCTAAAAGTTAATGACGTTGAGCTCGTCATATTATTTGGCAGAAGATCCTTCATAGGATGATATTGGACACTCAGTCATACAAAGCCTCCGGGCGACTGGAGTGGGCCAAAATTCCTTTGATAGGATGATATTGGACACTTAGTCATACAAAGCCTCCGGGCGACTAGAGTGGGCTGAAATTCCTTTGATATGATGATATTGGACACTTAGTCATATAAAGCCTCTGGGCGACTGGAGTGGGGCCAAAATTCATTTCATAGGAAAAGTAATGGACACCTAGTAAGGTGGGCCAGAGTTTCCAGGTCCTGAATGATCTGAAGGCCTAAAGAAAGGCAGTAAAGAAATTGGACACTCAGTCTGCCAAAGCAACTAGGCCAGAGTATCTAGATCACAAATGATCCGGTTGCGCCCTAACCACGGGCAAGAAGTTGTTCATGTGAAGCAACGCCACCTCTAAAATCAAAGGGGCTGGAGAGGTTGTCCTCAATAGGACTTCAAGGAATGAGATCACTCTAAAAGAGGTGATACATGTTCCTAACTTGGTTAAAGGACGTTGTTGGTCAAATCTGATTTGAGACTAGTCTAACAGGTCGTAATAACTAAGAATGGTACACAGTATGTCTGTAGCCAAATGAATGATATATTTGTAATCCGTGCATCTATGCCATCATAGATTAAGACACGTTAAATAGCAAGTCATTCAAAAGCTAACGATGTTGAGATTGTTGCCTACCGTCGACATAAACCCTCAAAATAAATGTGAGGTAGATGAAGAGGCAAAATCACCTTTCCATATTCCGTCAAGGGAATAGCGAAAGAAGCACCGCTCCTCTAGAACTTAGTCACACCTAATTGGGTGATTTGAAGTTTATACAAAATAGAGGGGGGAGACAAGTACGTTGTGATCTTCATTGATGATAGTACAACGTATGGAATCCTTTGTTTGTTGAAAAGCAAAGATGAAGTTGTTGAAGCGGATAAGCGCTACAAAGCAGAATTTGAAAATTAACTAAGCCTACGGATTGAGAAATTCGTAGTGATAGAGGGGGAGAATATGAAACATCGTTTATTAAACGACTGCTCATTACTCACCTCAGTCTAACGGTGTTAGCCAAGCGCGAAGTCGTACGCCCAAATTATGTGGGGTAGCTTGGTAAAAGATGGACTACCGAAACAGGTCAAGTTCGACCTAAGACTGTAGATTGCATATCCACTGGATCTGCAAATAACAGTAGTGTTGATCGCCTCTTGGCGTCAAAGAATGTCTTGAATTCTTTGGAGATAACTTTCCTTGGAAAAGGAAAAAGGAGTAATTGCTCAAGGTTAACAAGAACCCGCGAGGGCTTTCTAGATGTCCGGAACTAGACGTTCCGTATCTTCATGACTCGAAAGTTCTTGTCTATCCGGAACTTAATATTCCGGATCTGCGAGAACTCGGGGATTCTAGATGTTGAACCAAGACGAAGCAAAGAGGGGACAAAGACTTGTTCCGGTCCTTCTAGCTTGTATGGTTGAGAACGAACCATGGACAATTAACAAATAATTGTTATCTCCAAAAGCGCCGCTTTGGAAAGAAGCTAAAGGGAGAAATAGATTCCATATATAGAACCATACGTGTGTAATAGTTAATCTTCCTCCTGAAAAGAACCTTTGGGTTGTAAAAAGTGCTCCCTTGTGAGTAGCTTCACATCCAGGGCCATTGTAATCTTACATGGCATGGGTGTTGAAACGACCTTCCAAACCGGAGAGTTGGAAGAAGAGGATCGAAATTGGTTTGTTTGAATGTTGGGCTTCTTCCGAACTTTCACTTTGGTCCCCGAAATGTTTACATTTTAGTCCTGAAAGTCTCGGATAAAACGAAACAATGAATCGACCACGAAACATTGGCTCGAAGTTAGAAAGCCAACGGTTGGGAAAACCAACGGTGCTTAGAGTGAAAATCATATTGAAACAAAGTCTCGATATGAAAGATATGAGTATCACGAGATGACATCTTAGGAATTGGATTTCTAAGACATCTAACGGATCGGTCGATAGTTGACGGTCTCGTTGAAGCCACCAATAGATATGAATCATAGAATCGATTGGAATCATGGTGCACCCATAGACAAGGAGCGATATGCTCGGGTCACGTGTAGTTCAATGTATTGTACACACTACAACCGACACAGTATCGTCCAACAAACAGATCAGTTGAACTAAGGTTCACGATGATATTAATACATGATCAATAGAAGGCGTTAAGTCGAATATGACGATATCTCGAATTATTCGCTTATCTACGGATTATAGTATTACGGATGTCCAAATGGTTACGAGAGAACACAAGGTGATGCAAGGCGGACATCGGATCCGAAGAACACCAAAGTCACAAGTAAATATGTATGGTGGGTCTTGGAAAAATCCTCTAAGCAAACTTGCATCGACCGATTCATGATGGTATCGGAGTTTATCGCTTTATACAAAGCATGAAAGAAGTTGAGTAACTTCACGACTCATTAGAGGACGTCCCTTATTGGGAGAAACCCGTGCCTTCGGCAGTTCTGCATCGTGGCTAGCCGGTCGGCTTTAGGAAGGACACGGATGACGGCGTCTGGACATATCTGTCGGATCTGTCGGAGACATAAGACCGTATGGCGATTGATCATCACGGGTGTCACTTCCTTATTTACTAACTAAGGGACTACCCGGAGATCAAGTGTTCCGCATTTGTCTAGGGGAATGGGCTTAAAACCCAAAATATACGGACCAATACGGTGGAAACCCAACCTTACGAACTCGGAGATCCCGGTAATTTGGTTCAATGGGAAAACTAAGTTGTAAAGGTTCGGTTGTTGCTTCAAATGTCGAAGCATGAGCACTTCGGATAGTGATTTACGAAAAGAAACACCAAATCCAAAGCCGTTCCCGCGATAGACGTTAAGTGCTATCTGCAAGTATGGGTAAAGGTTAAGTTTTCAAAACTCTGTAATGATCCTCAACAGTTGAGGTTAGGTCTTTGGGAAACTTTTAATGGTTCCTAACACTTGTGAAGTGGGGTATAGCGGGATACCTTGTAGGAGACCACCTATTTAAGTGCGAGGACGGGCCGCCTCAAATTGAACGCACTTAAGAATCCAAGACGTTGTCCATGGCCAAAACGGACAAAACATTACGAAGAAGAGAGTAAGGGAATTTGTTGTGTTGGTACCGTTGTCTTGGCTTACACTAAACACCGACGGTTCAAGACATCACGTTCACCGCGCAGTAAGTAAGTCCGATGGTATTCAACTATGGAAGGTTCAAAGTCGAGGCTACCTCTCCTTATGCAACATCGGTCCGTGAAATATTGCTTTGAAATGAAAAGACACCATGTGAGTGCGCCAAAATCTCTTTCAAGAGGGGATTGTTGGAAATTTGCCTTTGGCGGGAGTTGCGACCGACCAACTTTAACGCTTAAACACTAGTGTAACGTATGTTGGAGAATCCGGTTCTTCACACACGCATGATCTACTAAGTACGTAGATAACCGTAGGGCCAAGAATCGTCAAATTTCATTGAGAAATGAAAGAGATATTGGTTCACGAAGTAAGGTGTTTGAAGCATGGAAAGTGTGGTATTGTGTGTAATTCTCCCACATCGGTAGAGGAAGAAAGAATTGTTGTGTATATAAGATTCGAAATTGGTTTGGGGTTTGGGACCCCGAGGGGTATCCCATGTGTTTAAAGGAGGAGGACCTAGATGTGCTTCGGTTCAAGTAAAGACCACACGCGCGCCGCCGCCGCCCGCCCGTCCGGTCCGGTTCGGTTCGGTTCGGGTTCGGGTTCTCGGGTTCTCGGGTTCACGGGTCACGGGTCACGGGTCGTGGGTGGCGTGGGCCGTTTGTGGGGTGGGTGGGCCTTCGATATTATCTTTTTGGGCCGAAATACGGTTTGATCCCGAAGTTTCGGATGTGCGGTTTGGACCGAATTCTCAATATTGTCTTAAGGACAGTAGTGCCACACTCGACTCGGCGATAAACCGGTTCCATTTTTCTTCTATATAAGAATGTATACAATCACGAGAGTGTGTGTGTGGTGGTGGGGGGAGAACATTAATTTTTCCTGGTTTAGATGTTAGTATATCACTGTATATCTTTAAATAAATATACATAGGATTAAATATAAGACATTCCATCTCTACTTCAGCACCTAACTACAAAAATGCTGCTGAGTCAAACACTAAGCTTCCTCCAACTAACATGCAAGTACCTTTTTTTTCTTTTTCTTTTGGGGGGGGGGGGGGGGGGGGTTAATGTGATTAACACAGTGTTTAATATCTATTTTTTTTTACTAAATCAAACTAAATATATGCATTACATGCATGCACCTTTTGATGTTAATCAAACCACAAATTGTCCCTTTTGACTTGATAACTATAAATGCCTACTACATATATTGCAAATTATTAAAAACTTGTGAAATCACAAGAAAAAACAAGGGTGAAGAGAAAAACTAAAATGATAGAGATGAACATCTTTGACTATTTTAACCCTCGTTGTAGTCTATCCGGTTTCGAGACGGGTATATGAGCAAGCTCATACTGGCGGAATTCAGGACTAAAATATAGTAATAGTTGTTGTTACAATAAGATGAACATTCTTAAACTGGTCTTTATGTAATTGAAAGGGCAAGAAGTAAATAATTAAAGAAATTTCTCTTTAAATTATTGTCAACTAAATTTACAATTTAACTAGTTGACAATAATTTAAAGAGACAAATAAACAACAAGATTACTTCTCTCAGCTGCTTTCTCGTCATTGGGAAAGCAAAAGGAAGCTTACCTACGATATTAAATTATGTCTTAATTTACACTTGCTCTTTGGTACAAGAAAGGATCTAAGGCTTAAAATGTATATTACCTCCTCAAGATATGATTTAATCCTTGGATCTATTTCTCCATATGCTATCCTTGTTCTCGAAAAGTAGTCGATCCCAACTTGTTAGGAACTGAAATGTTGCAGTTGTTGTTGTATCCTCACACTAGAAAAATGCCACAAAAGTAACAGTATTCGTCCCGATTAATCTGATTCTTCTGGATCAAGGCCAAACATAACCCTGGAAAATATCGACCTAATTATAGAAATTCCTCTACCAAATCACCAAAATCAAACTTCCCATTGCAACACTCCACAGCATTGACCACTTCTTGAAATGCAGCAACACTGCATGGCACCACAAGTCCATTTGCTTGCTCAAAACCAAACTCATTGTATGTCTTCTCTAACAAAATCTTGAACAATGGATGTGAGAGGTAGCTCGTTGGGACCGCGAATCGTTCTCTTTCTTCGCCTACATACACTGCAAATGTTCCCATCTTTTTTGAGGAATTAGCACTTGTTGGACTAGCCCCTTGATGATCTTGATCTTGATCATCATGATCATCCTTAACAAGCAAATATTCAAGATGTTGTGATTCATCATGGTGAATAGTATTAGTACTAGTAGTTCTAATAACCTTAGCCTTCTTGGCTAATTTCTTCATTGAACCGAACTTCTTACCTAGCATTTTGTGTACAAGGAAATGAAGAGGAAGATGCAAAGAAAGAGAGAGCTAAAGAAAAAGAAGTTAATTTCTTGAATAATATTGCAATGGAGAAGAGTGGGTGGCAATATATGGTTTATGTAGTGTGGAATTAGGGGAAGAATTTCTCCAAGAGGGCCAGCCTTTGACTTTAAAAATTGGAAGAGTTGCCTTAGATGATTGTGGTGGTAATATTTTTGTCCTTAAATGTTGTTTCTATGCACTTTTGACTTATCAAACAGTTAAAAGCAATGAGTGCATATCAAACTTATAGCCTATATAAACCAAGAAGACCTAACACCATTGCCAAATCCGAGATTTGAACTTTATGTGTTTGCACTCGAAATTCTGCCATATTTCGTCAGTACTAAAAGATGAGAATTTTCTATGTATGTTGAAAATGCCTTTTTTACTAGAGCGTCTAATTTACTGTGTTCGAAATATATTATTTATGCTTATTTAATGAATTTTTTAAATACATATAAAAAGTTTGAGCCAAAGTTACTGAATCAGATAAAGTCGAGCTTCTTCACTGGGTTTTACATCGGCCGAAGTATTAACATAACAAGTTATAGACTAAAGTGAAATTACATAATGTAATCATGATTAAGTAATAAAATTTCATACACAAGATACATGTCTTGTATTAAGTAGACACCGATTGCGAGTAAGTATTTATTTCGTTATTAGATGGTAGGACTTGAGCTCATGTTTGAGATTCCACTTCAAAAAGTACTTCACTTTTTAATTAAAAAATAAATCTATCTTAATTAGGTACATGGATGGTAGAGATCTAGAGTTGGTTCTCTCAAATATTTACAAACATTTAAAAAGAAAAAATAAAAGACTACTTTCTTTAAATAGAATAGTAACACCTCATGCTATATTTTAGCCATTAATCCCTTACTTAAAAAGAAATACTGGATTAGTTACAACCAATATATTCCTTTATAACCAACAAAAAATTAATTTTAACCATTGCATAATTGAATCAAGCATCAAGTTTTAGTTAAAGGCTTAACTTAATTAACTCCAAACCAACTAGAAAAATTGATTTATCACCAACCCTTCAATATGTTGAACGGCTGAAAATGGTGGGTCCCATGAAGCCAAAAAATTAATTAAAATAAAGGTATTATAAAGTATATATTATAATAATTATATATCCCTTGGAATATTTATCACTTTAGGTGATTAAAAATTAGTCAAAACTACCAAAATTTTCTTTATCAAAAATAAAAAGAATGAAGAGTTGAAGAGTGGAGACCCATGAAGGAACAAAGAGAATTGGGAAATAAGTAAAACAAGGACGGCACTACTTGCCAAATGTTAGAATAAATGGTTGAAAATGAAGGGAATATTTGCATCCACAAAAGGACATAGAGAAATAGATGAATTACCAGGCCTTTGATCTAGTAATAAAAGCGCAACATATAATTTGAAGCGGGGAAGTAGAGTAGAAGGTACGAGTTTAACAGAATACTATTGCTTTGTTCCAAACCCTATTTAATATTTATAATTATTAATTTAAAATTTAGTAACTCACAAGGGCTAAAATACAGAATTATAAAATTTAAATTATGAATCCGTATCTAAACATAATGAGTGGGTTAAGCGCACACGGGGTTTCAAACCCGTCACAAACAAAAATCTTGTATTTAAGTGGGAAAAAATAGAAGAATGAACATGTTATCTGTCAAATTTGCTACAAAAAATAATAATTCGTATTAATATGATTTTTTGATATTTCGTCGTTTAGATTTTTGCCGTTCAGCGACAAAACTTTTCCCATCGCTAATTCTTGTTTTCTTTGTAATGTTTCGAACCTTGCGCTCTCGATTCCTTAGGATTTCACGATTATTAAAAATAAATAAATAGAAGACTTAGGAGACTTTGAGGTGGAGACTATCAAAATTAGGACAATCTTCTTTAAGATTTGACAACGTTAATGACTAACGTATTATGTCTAGTAATTGATAGTACAAAGATGTGTACCTTGTTCATGTAAAAAAAGAGAGAATAAGAAGATCTTATTAGAAGCTTCCATAAAGCCTGCCGTCTTCATAAAAGTCAACTCCTAATGGAGTATACCTAAATTTAATATATTTTATCTTGGTCTTTTTTTGTCTGTTGATGATATTGAAGAAAGGGGTTACGCATTTAGGGGAGAACCAACTAGCTTTGGGTTTGAGTGTCACTTTTGTCAAACTAGTTCTAGTTGACGTACTGGTCTTGGAAGCTAATTTAAAAAAAAATAAAAATCTTATATTGAAAGATCATAACAACATACTCAATAAAATTTTATAATATGAGGTTTGATGAGAATAGAGTATAGGAATACCTTAGAAATTTAGAGCAATGACTTTTAGAAAATCTAAGAAAAGGGTAAACTTGGTTGTACTTATATGTTGAATAATAAACATCTAATAATTAAATACTCATGTCTTAACATATTATTGGACATTTAAAAGCTTTGCATTTTGAGTTATAAGATCAATTTAACCATCTGGTATACTAGCTCGACTTATCTGAGTTTCGCGATCAACTTTTACTTTCATATCTTAACATATCATGAGACACATTTACAAGCTTTGCACGTCCAGTTACAGGATTAATTGAGAAAATTACATCCAAATACCATTTGACTATCTAGTTTACAAAATATGTACATAGTGTATACGTAGTGTATACTTTATACTAAATATACATATACTATACATATATTACCATATATTACCTCTTTGGCTTCATTCTTGTTGCTAATTTATCTTTGCTTGGATGTCGAATTTGTTTCGTAATATATTGATTATTGCCCTTAGTATATTACGATCTTACATTTACTATCATTCTTAGCGTTCCTGATGTAGGTGTAAACCTTGGATTAGACTATTAGTTTATATCCGCTATAGTAGCTTTGGTGACTGATAGTAGACTAGGGTCATGTTCTCGATCGGGGACGGGGGCGAGGGTTAGGAAGTGGGGTAAGGGAGATGCTAGGATGAGAATAGTGTCTTGGAACATTGAGATTTTAACGGGGAAGTCCATAGAGTTAGTGAAGATTCTTAAGAAGAGGATGATCAATATAGCATGTGTCCAGGAGACCAAATGGGTAGGACCTAACGCTAAGGAGGTAGACGGGTATAAGTTATGGTTTGCAGGTAGGTCGAAGTATAGAAATTGAGTAGGCATTTTGGTAGACAGCGAGCTAAGGGATCAGGTGGTAGAGGTTAGGAGGGTCAATGAAAGAATGATGGCGATTAAGTTAGTAGTTAGAGGGTTCACTATGAACATTATTAGTGCTTACGCACCGCAGGCGGGCTTGGACGAGGAAGAGAAGATGCGTTTTTGGGAGGATTTGGACGAAGGTTATGACGACGTGTATGGAGGCTTTGGCCTCGGGGACAGGAACGAGGGAGACGTCTCACTTTTGGAGTTCGCTAGATCTTATGTGATGGTGATAGCCAACTCGAGATTCCTGAAGAATGATGAGCACTTGGTGACTTTCCGTAGTTCAATGGCTAAGACTCATATAGACTTTTTGCTCTTTAGGACGGTTGACAACGATCTTTGTAAAGACTGCAAGGTTATTCCGATGGAGTATCTTACAACCCGACATAAGATTTTGATGATGGATTTGGATATCAAGATACAGAAGAAGAAGAGGGTTGTGGATGACAGGTTAAAAACAAAATGGGAGAGTTTGACCATGGCTAGTGCAAAGGAGATGGGGGAGAGATTACTGGCCAAGGGGGCTTGGGAGAGTAATGGGGATGCGATTGGTATGTGGGACATGACGATCAGTTGCATTCGGGAGGTAGCTACGGAAGTGATAGGGGTATTACGGGGTAGCCGTGGTGGGCATCGAGGGGACTAGTGGTGGAAATGTGAAGTTCAAGAGAAAGTGGAAGCGAAGAAAGAGGCGTATGTGAGATTGGTAGAAAGCAAGGACGAGGTGGAGAAGTGGACAATAGGGAACTATAAAAGATGGCGAGAAGGAGGCAAAGCTAGCGGTTACGGTGGCGAAAAGAACAACTTTTGAACGCTTGTATGTGGAATTAGAGGAAAAAGGCGGGGATAAAAAGTTGTACAGACTAGCCAAGGCGAGGGAGATGAGGGCCCGTGACTTGGATCACGTGAGGTGCATCAAGAACGAGGGCAACAAAGTACTGGTGGAGGACGCGCATATTAGACGGAAGTGGCAGTCTTACTTCCATAAACTCTTGAACGAAAAAGAAGATAGAGACATTGTGCTGCGAGATCTTGAGCAATCTGGTAAGTACCGAGATTTTGTGTATTGTGGAGGCATTAAGGTTGAGTAGGTTCAGGGTGTTGTTCGCATAATGTGTAAGGGACGAGCAACCGGGTTCGATGAGATCCTAGTTGAATTTTGGATGAACGCAGACAGAGGCACGTTTGGAGTGGCTGACTGAGTTGTTTAACGTCATTTTTAAGACGACGAGAATGCCCGAAGAATAGAGGTAGAGTACAATGATTACTTTGTACAAGAATAAATGTGATACCCATAGTTGCAACAACTATAGGGGTATCAAGCTTCTAAGCCACACTATGAAAGTTTGGGAAAGGGTAGCGGAGATGAGGGTGAGAAGAGGCGTGTCTATTTATGAGAGCCAGTTTGGGTTTATGCCGGAGCGTTCTACTACAGAAGTCATTCATCTTATTAGGAGGTTGGTGGAGCAGTATAAGGAAAGGAAGAGAGACTTACATACGGTTTTCATCGACCTCGAGAAGGCATACGACAAAGTCCCTAGGAAGGTTCTATGGAGATGTTTGGAGGTGAGAGGTGTACCGGTGGCGTACACTAGGGCGATAAAAGATATGTATGATGAAGCCAATACCAGGGTACATACAATATTAGGAGAGTTGGAGCACTTCCTAGTGACGATGATGTTGCACTAAGGATCAACTCTTAGCCCATTCTAATTTGACTTAGTGATGGATGGACTGACTCGACAAATCCAAGGAGAGGTGACATTGTGTATGTTATTCGCATACGACATAGTCCTGATTGATGAGACTCGCAGCGGAGTGAACGCTAAGCTGGAGTTTTGGAGACAAACTTTGTAGTCTATAAGGTTCAGGCTGAGTAGGACCAAGACAGAATACTTGGAGTGCAAGTTTAGTAACGGGAGCGACCTTGAGACAAGCGTGGATGTGAGGTTTAGTACTCAGGTCAATATAAAGAAAGGAAGCTTCAAGTACCTCGGGTCTATTATCCAAGGGAATAGATAGATTGATGAGGATGTCACACATCATATTGGGGCAGGGTGGATGAAATGGAGGCTCGCTTCTAGAGTCTAGTGCGACAAAAAGTGCCACCAAAACTTAAATGCAAGTTCTATAGGGTGGTGGTTAGACTGACTATGCTGTATGGGGCGGAGTGTTGGCCATTCAAAACTTCGCACATCCAAAAGATGAAAGTTGCGGAGATGCGGATGCTAAGATGGATGTGTAGGCATACAAGGAGGGATATGATTAGACATTATGATATTCGGGATAGAGTGATAGTGGCCTTGGTGGAGGATAAGATGCGGGAAGCGAGGTTGAGATGATTTGGGCATGTGAAGAGGAGAGACAAAAATGCCCCAGTGCGGAGGTGCGAGAGGTTGACTGTGGACGGGTTCAGGAGGGGTAGAGGTAGGTCGAAGAAGTATTGGGGAGAGGTGATTAGACGGGATATGGCGCAGGTGCAACTTACTGATGACGTGAGCTTAGATAGGTGGTTGTGGAGGACGCATATTAGGGTAGTAGGTAGTCGAGTGTAGTCCTACTTACGCTTACAAACTGGGTATTGTAGTGTTTTTATTGTAGGCCTGCTTCGCCTATCATACTAATATGCGCAGTATTACATTATAGTTCCTCGTAGTTTGGTTTGGTTTCTGTTGATATGTGTTCTGTAGTGTAATTTGTTTATCTCATTTACCTGCGTAGTTACTGCTTCCTTTTTCAGAATGTGCTATCATGACTTATTCGCTTTTGATACCAGCATTTTCATACTGCTTTAAATTTCTTGTCCGGGTCAGACTATTCTCTTGTCTTGTCTTGCTTTGCTCATGCTTATGTTGTGTCTTGAGCCGAGGGTCTCTCGGAAACAGACGCTCTACCTACCAAGGTAGAGATAATGTCTGCATATACTTTACCCTCCCCAGACCCGACAGTGTGGGATTTCACTGGATATATATATATATATAAGATACATACCTATACATAACATATACAACTGAAGTGTATAGGTAGTTTATACTTTATAATAAATATACATAAAATATACATACCTAGTACACAACATATACTATACTTTGATAACACACTGTTGTAGGGATGGAAAGGTTAAGGGCCGTCTGATCATGGAGAAACGTATGGCCATGATTAATCTATTATTAATCCGGTTTGGGATTTTAACGGGTCGGTGGGTAAGTGGGCTAGTGGGTTAATGAAGTTGGGCTCTAGATTCAGCAAGTTTTCGACTTCTCTAATTTAACAGATCATAAAATTTGTTTTGGCCCAAATTATTCTTTCATTTTTTGCATATAATTTATTTCTCTGTGGTGTAAAATTTCTCATTTTTTAATTCTAAGTCCGATGAGCTATTAACATGGATTAATTTTCTCGTAAAACAGTGTGGGCCAGTTTTGTGACATGTAACTGAAAAATAGCCAAGATTGTCAAAGCAATTAAAATATAATCGTAGGGATCTAGTAGTTCAATTGGTTGACTATCTGAACTTTCACTTTGTTGGTGTTCGAATCCCCATGTTGTAATCCCCTCTCCATTTCCCCTCCCCCTACCCCTACCCCTATGTAATAAAAAAATATTTTGTGTGTGTGAAATTCATGCATAATGTATAGAAGTTCAAATTTCTATAAATGAAACTCCAGCACATTATCGTATTGTTTTTTCCTACACCAGCTTCTTCACGGATCTAAAAAGTATGTAGATACATCTTTATCACTAATCTATCTCCAATTACTATTAACATATTTTCTCTATATCTAATTCTTAGTATTCATTTGTCTTCTATCTTATTTAATTGTACTGAATACAAAGTTTTTAATTTGAAATTAATTTATTCATAGCATATTACTTATGATAATATATTAAAGTACTGGCCCAAAGAGAAAGAGTTAATGACAAAAATGACAAAATATTATATGGCTTTACAGTTTACAGCCCGTTGGAGAAACAAAGTAGATAAAAGAATTAAAAGGCATTTGTTGAATACTAAAGAGGTTCTTTTGGTACAATTGGTCATTGGGCCAAAGACCGTTAATCGTCCTTTTGGTATTTTTATTTTTTTATATAATAATTATAGTATCTAGATTAACTTGGGTGATTTTTTTTTTCCACTTAAATTTGAACCAAGGACCTCACAATTCTCGGCCCATTTCATTCACCATTTTCCCATCATTATTAGTGGCTTCAAATTCTTAAAACTAAATTTTGCATTTAAAATTGAGTTTTCGTACAATAATTTATTCATAACGAAAAGGCTATGCTAAAATTCTAATAGAGATTCACTATAATTATTACTCTATTCGTTTCAATTTATGTGACGATATTGATTAGATACAGAGTGTAAGAAAATATGCAAGACTTTCGAAATTTATAATCTTAAATTTGCTACGAGATTGGTGTAACTACCAAAATCTGTCATTTAATGGTAAGATGAGAAATTATGTCTAAATATAATTTTTTATATAAATTAATAAAAAATAGTATCACATGAAAAGAACTTAAAAATCACTTTAGACAGGAAATAAAATGTTGATCTCTCTTTTTTTGCTATACAATTCAGTAATTTTAGACTTATTAGGGGTCCCCTGCTATGATGAATTTGAATTTTAAACAGTCATATTGTAACCATAAAAAGTGCAAATTCTTGTTCATTTTTTAAGACCAAAAAAGTTTTCTTCCGTTGTATCATCTTTTTATGTATCTTTTCCCTTGTTTTTCTCTGTCTTGTCTCTTTGAATTTGGTATACATAGAGCGTATAAGTTTGTCTTTAAATAAATTAATTTACTTTAAGCTGCCTATGTTAATAAATTCTGCCGTTGTACAACAAATTCTATAAGTCACAATTACAAAATTTTTAAAAGGTGTAATACACATTGGTTAAAAACTGTTGAGATACATATCATATTTACAGTCAAACCATTTTATAACGATGTCGTTTATTTGTCATTTATTTATCTTTACTTTAGTATTTCGGTTCATGAAAGTTTTATCATTATCTTTCGTCTAAAACATGTTTCTCTCCCTACCGTCTTTTCACCGTGAAAAATTGATCTAATTTAGCTAATATGGTGAAAGTTACGTAGAAGTATATTTGGATGTTTTCAATTATTCAAGCCGTGCTTCTAAATTGCCGCAGATAGTGTATATATATATAACAATTTGAATCTTTTATTTGTTTACACGGCTCCATCTTGACAAATACTAAGTATCAAATGAACAACCGTTAAAAGAAGTAGAAATATGAGACGAAATCATATTCGAATGTTGTGAAGATAATTTTTTTTTTTTTTTTTTTTTTTTTTTTTTGTGTTAGATAAGTGCAATCTTTCTTGTTAAATAATTAAGTGCAGGTTGATTCCACGATCTTTTTCAATTTTGTAATCTTAAATATTTCGTAATAGTTATGTGATGATAAAAGCTTGTTAATCATCATTAAACGGAAAATCTGGAGTTTAAATTAAGTTATTTTTCAAATTCAAATGTATCATTCTTTTTAAACATATTAATAATGAAATAGTATCAGAGAAATGAAAAGGATGGAGTATATTTGTAGGTTATAATATGAAATAGAAAAACACAAGTTTATTGTCTATATTTAATTTGTACTTAGAGAAATGTGGTACTTTTTTTTTCTACAAAAAGATTATATACTCAATTCATTACGGATATTATATGTCGAAAAGGGTGAGCAACGTCATTTACAATTGGTATTGTTTTTTATAAAACGTTTAATTTATAATTTGACACTTCTAGGATATCCAAATAAAACTCCACACTTTAAAAAGAAATTATAAATAAAGTGTGCTTTGGTTTGAAGTATAAGTAAAATTAACCATGATATATAAATTGGTATTATTTTTTATAAAACGTTTAATATGAAGTATAAATTCTTTACTAATAGTTGAGCTTCATATAACTTTATACGTCGTTTGATTGTTGGTATTAAAGTTCGCTTGGACAAGGGTTGAGCTATAGGCGACTACATTCGGGTTTACCGAATTTTTCACTCGGAAATTCTATTATATGTATAATATTAATATTATTTTATGTATATATTATAGATGTTGGATTTCTTTAATATTTTTTTTTTTTATTTTAAATTTCTTTAGTGAAAACTCAGGGTCATGTGTTAGGACATTAAAATATTATTCTTCTCCTTCCTTGGATCTGCAACAACCTTAACAGAACCAGGTATCTTCCTACACAATACAAGTTGTCATTATTCTGAGTATTAAAATAAAGCCATCATTTATTCCAAAATGATAAAGAAACCATTAATAATTCAACTGTAGATATCAAATGACCTGCAAAAAAAAAAGTGTTAAAAGGTAGATAAGATCTATACATGATTAGGTCATATAATTATTGGATTAGGAATATTAATTCTTCATGATTATACACTGATTCCCTTTAATAAAACAGTGCAAGTCATGCGATAAAGAAATCAGATTGACCTTTTTTTCTTTTAAAATTGGTAATCTAATTTGGCACGCTTAGCTTTTAGGGAATCAATTTGACTAATCTTTACCGTTAAATTGAATTATCTTAAATTATTAGTCTGAATTTAAAATGTAAATATTCTTTTTATTTTTAAATTAAATTTCGGCCCCACTAACCATTTTATTGATAATAGAAAAGTCTTGCAAATAAAACAAAAACAAATTGACCTATTCTAGAAAAGGGAAAGTGCAAGAAATAAATGTAAATATTCAAAACTATGCAAAAAGTATTACTCTATAATTCAATTGTTATACTGAAAAGTTCATGTAGTTTGAATCTCGAAAAGCTAAAAGTGATAAGTATTTTGGGATAAAGAGAATAGTAATTTTCCTATAATTTTCAAAATTGTGAATTTTGTTTTTAAACATTTGAAGAATCTATACTTAATAATAATAATAAAAAAATATTTTAACACTCATACTCCCAACTCCTTCACATAAATTGGTATAAAAAAAGTATCACACTATGGAAAATGAAGAGAAAATGACAAAGATGGTCCCTTAAATTTATATGTAAGAGTAGGTTCAAAATAGTCCCTTAAGCATAAACAATTTTGGTCTTTTAAATTTGTTAAAACTTAACACTTTTCATCAAATATTTACTGAACATTATATGTTAGATTTGACCAAAACTATAAATCAAATAGCGGGAATTCAGATTAGAGATATATTTTGTAGTTTTTCTATTTTTTATTTATTTTTAGAGTTTAGTACAACTTTTTAAAGTGTAATTTCTGCTATTCTTTACTTCGTTGTCTAGCTATCACAGTGTTTCTATTGCATATTTTACAATTTGATGAGACTTTTGGTTAAGTTTCTATCATTTCCATCAAATCTAAATACTCGACGGAGGCTAAAGGTGTAATTTTTGATAAATTTATAGACCAAAACTGTTCACTACATACTTAAAAGACTATTGTCAACCTACCCTTAAATATAGGAAACCATTTTCATCATTTTCTTAAGAGAAAAACATATAGAAAGTGCCATGATACAGGAGCCAAGTCCAGCTAAGCTAGAAAATTAGAAAAGTAGTCCCCCGGTCATAGCCGGATGATAAAGGAGGGAATTTAAAATTCAGGTGAAGGCCTGCAGCGTAGGGTTGAATCCTAATGTGAGTAATTTGCTCTGGATAAGTCCTTGTAGGTGATATTAGTTGTTCTGTTATCAAATCTAATTTTTCAGACACATTCCGCGATTTACTAATAATAGTGATGAGGGACCGAGATTACTATCTCCACAAATAATTTGACTAAGCCGGAAAGCTCTGGATATGAAAAAAAGAAGAAGTAAGTTTTGATTCCAGAACAAGAGGCTCTATAATGGAGTAGTAATAAACTCTTCAGCTTTTAAAAAAAGTATAGTAATAAACTCAACTCCCTTCTTTCTATACTATCCCTCCCTTCTCTTCTTTTTCCTTAACTGTACTAAGTTCTCCATACTTCCCTACTGAGCTTTCATAAACCATACCATTAGGCCAAAGCATATAAAAATTGAAGTACTCCTTAAAATAGGGAGAAAAAAAGTGTTGTAGCAAATGAGAATGTATTGAAATTTGAAAGTGATGATGATATTAATATCTCACCTTCCAAAAACCAACCTTTGCTTGTATCCAATTCTACTCAATTCCTCTCTGTAATCTACTACTCTACAAACTATCATAAAGATATTTTTTCTTTAAAAAGTACCCACCAAACTTTTCTTGCTTCTTTTTCTACCATTTAAACCCACCAAAAATATCCAATCTTTTTTTTCCTTCAGTTTCTTGAAAATAACAATAATTATAAGGTAGGAACTTTCTTGTTCTACCATTAAAACCCACCAAAAAAATTCAATCTTTACAAATTGTGGGTTTATTGAAAATAACTGAATTAACCAAAAAAAATCCAATCTTTACATAAAAAGGAATTTTTTTGTGGGTTCTTGAAAATGACTGAAATAATACAACCCCCACATGAGTTACCTTCATCTTCAAGCTCCATTAGTATAGTACTACTACCTTGTTTATTACATAGAGATAATGATGGGTCTCACCAAGAGAGTACTCTAATTAGTGGACCCAATTTGTATTGTGTAGAAAATACTGAGGTAGTACAAGTAGAAAGAAGAGTTAGTATATCTGGTAGTAAAAGAGAGAGAAAAAGGAGAGAAAGAGAGACAGATCAACTGTCTTTGTTAACACTTTTTAGGAAATCTTTGGTTGCTTGTAAGAGTAATTTTGGTATTGAAGAATTGCTTGCTTCATCTTCTTTTTGTTCTGGTTTTGGTATTGGTTCTACTGTTAGTAATTCATCAATGGAGATTAGTTGGCCTAGTAATGTCAGACATGTTGCTCATGTTACATTTGATAGATTTAATGGATTTCTTGGACTTCCTGTTGAGTTTGAACCTGAAGTTCCCAGAAGACCCCCTAGTGCCAGGTTTGATTTTTATTTTCTTTCACTTTTTCTCTTAACTTGTTGCCATGTTTCTTTTTCATTTTGTTTTTAGCGGGGTTTTTGTTCTAAATTATTCACTTTTTGTTTTATTTAGTATGATAATGATATAATTTGAGCTCAAAGGTAGAGGTTCCGAAAGACCCTCGGCTCAAGAGAAAGCATGACAAAAAAAGGTTAGATAAGGACAAACAATTCAAAGTAATATGAAAATAAAAGTAATGAAAGTGAATAAGACATGATAAAGCAGTCTGAAAAAAAGGAGCAGTAGCTACCACATATAAATAAGATAATCAAAGTACATGAAATAATAGATATAAGCAGAAATCAAAGGGTAAGAAACTATAGAGCAACATAAGTTGATATAATGATATCAAAATAGTGTTGCATTGCTTCAATATAATGATTGCTTGTTGTAATGCTTGATATTTTGAAGAAGACACCGGAAAGCAAAAGTTTGATCTTTTGTAACTTGTAAGCCGTAGTAAGTTGTCGATCGAGAGACTTTTCAATATTGAGAATAAGAATAGTAAAAGAGAGAACGAAAAAGGTAAATATAGAAATAATAATATGGTCCGTATTAGTTGTTAGGATATAAATGAGGCAAAAAAATAGCTACCATACCCATGTAAGGAAACAATTCATTAAAAATAATTCCATTCTCTAATTATCGCAATGATCCTCACATATAAAGTTATTGTACTTTCGGACCAAAAATTCTTTACAAATTTAATTGTACACAGTTTTTTAATAATACATATACAATACATCTTTAAGAAAAAAACGGGAGCCGAGCCATCCATAGTTTATCTTGAAGCATATTTTTCGTTCAGTAAATAGAGAGATTATTAAGTATTGGCTAAAGAATTTTTGTTTGTGAAAATGGTCTCGAAAAGGGTACAGAGAAGCATAGTAGAACCTTTTAGTATAATTAATCTTGTAAAGGAATACCTTGAACAGTTTGAAGTGGTTTTGCTTTGGAAATTCTGGGATATATGATCAAGATTTGAAGAATACAGGCTGAAGTCTTCAAAAGAGTTTCACAATCAAAGGACTGCTAATTATTAAAGCTTCACTAGTTCACTAGTTTGGAGATATATCGAGGGCTTCTAGACTTGCATTCCTTCAACTTAGCAAAGCAGACGAAAAATGAAAAAAATGTAAAAGCTGTTCTCTTTGTTCGCCTAACAAGCTGTTGTTTCGTAATTGTTACAATAATAACTACGCTACAGTCCCAAACTAGTTGGAGTAGGCGATGTGAAACCCTCTATATTCTTTCGACTTCATATGGGCCTTACTGAAAAGCTGTTTCATATATAGGAGTACATGTTTTGTGATGGCACATTACTTTTGTATAACTTCTTTTGTATTCCAGAAACTTTTGATCCTATCGCTGTTTTGAGATTTTATATGGTGCAGAATGATATGTTCAGATTTTTGTCTAATTGATGTTGGTGTTGTTTTCTGTAGTACAAGAGTCTTTGGAGTTTCGACAGACTGCATGCAGCTCTCATTTGACTCCAGAGGAAATAGTGTCCCCACAATCCTTCTGATGATGCAAGGGCGCTTAGACGCTCAAGGTGGCTTGCAGGTTCGCATCCACCAACTCCTTAATCTCTCTCATGTTGATCAATCAAATAATTGACTAGGCATTTATGACTGATGTGTGTGATCTCTAGAAGTTTCATAAGTTAACTTTTCAATGATGAAAATGGGTTGTCGACGTGCAGGCTGAAGGGATCTTCAGGATCAATGCTGAAAATGGCCAAGAAGAATTTGTCAGGGAGCAGCTAAATAGGGGAATTATTCCAGATAACATTGATGTCCATTGCTTAGCTGGTCTTATAAAGGTGATATTCTGCACCTTGATCTCAGAATATATTTCATTCTATGTTGCTCGGACTTTTCAAAAATGTTGTTGGACCCGTGTCGGATCCTCCAAAACTGCACTACTTTTGGAGGATCCGGCACGCACCTGACCACATTTTTGAAGTGTCAGGACAACATAGATTTCATTTGACATTTTTGGGTAATTGTTGAGAGGAAATTATTTGCCCATATTCCAAGTGATCAATATCTTTCCATATCAGCTTTTGAGGCGGAATGTGTCATTTTGGAGGAAGATACTTCCACTAAATTGCATTTAAACTTGAATTAAAATTTCTATTTCTGTAGTATCTTTGTTCACTGATGAATCATGTCGATCTTTTAAAATTCTTTGAACTAGCTAGAGACTAGAGTGTTCTGTTCAGGGGCGAAGACGCAGTGCAGTTTATGGGTTTGGTATAACCCATTAGCTTTGGCCTAAACCTTGTATTTAATATGTTAAAAATCCACTTAATATGTATAAATTATGTATCCCAAGGTAGAGGTAAGGTCTGCGTACAATCTACTGTCCCCAGACCCCACTTTATGGGATTTCACTGGGTATGTTGTTGTTGTTATCCAGAACCCAGTAAGCTTATTTTTCTAAAGTCCAGAACCCATAATCTTGAAATCCTATCTCCGACTCTGGTTCTGGTCCGCTTAGTTATTTTCCTTATGCATGTTATGGTTGTTCTAATTTTTCATTTCATCTGTATCTGGTAGTTTTTTTTTTTGTGTGTGGTAATTGACATGAAGTGATGATACTTTTTTATAGGCTTGGTTCAGAGAGTTGCCAAGGGGAGTTTTGGACCCTCTTTCACCAGAGGAAATTATGCATGCTCAGTCGGAAGATGAGTGTGTGCGGCTCGTGAGACTTCTTCCTCCAACTGAAGCTGCTCTATTAGATTGGGCTATTAACTTGATGGCTGATGTTGCTCAACTGGAAAGTTTTAACAAAATGAATGCACGTAATATAGCTATGGTGTTTGCTCCAAATATGACACAGGTAGGTCAAAACTTTCATGCACTTTTAAAAAAAAATGGAGTCATCTTATTGCTCCTATTGCTTCTCTTTTCCCTTTTCGTACTGTTCGGGGGGGGGGGGGGGGGGGGGGTACATGCTACTTCGAGAAGCCCTGGAGGTTGTAGTATTGGCTATATTAAGAGTGAAATTTCCATATCATAGGCAGCAAGCTAACATGTCAATGGAACTACTGCAATAGTTCAATATTTTGTGTTTTGAGAAATTGACATAAATAGCCGCCAACTAAAATAGAAAGGGCAGCCCGGTGCACTAAGCTCCCGCTATGCGCGGGATCTGGGGAAGGGCCGGACCACAAGGATCTATTGTACGCAGCCTTTCCTCACATTTCTGCAAGAGGCTGTTTAGCCGCCCACCAAAATAATAGCCAACAAATATATATTCTTTATATTAATGTATAATATACATAAATATACATTTTGATAATTATACATAAATATACATTTTGATACATAATATTGTATATTTTTGTTTATTTGGCTAGTGAATTCAATTACTGTTGGCCGACGGAGCTACCAGCCTGTATATGGATTTGGGAGAACCCAGTGACCTTTGCCCAGACCTGGTATTTTTGTTTTAAAATCCACTTAATACATTCAAATAATTTATCTAAGTTGTCTTTTGTAGAATTCAGAATCCTAGCTCGTCTTTGAATGTAGAACTTTGTATAAGTATGAAGATGAGCATTATCTCAATTGCCATCCGCTACCGATGGTTTCTTGTTTTCTTTCATTAACAAATGGTGAACTTCTTCTGTCTGCAGATGGCAGATCCGTTGACCGCTTTGATGTATGCGGTTCAAGTTATGAACTTCCTCAAGACTCTAATTCTCCGGACCTCGAAAGACCGAGAAGAATCTGTTGTAGAAGCCGGTCCTGCACCAGAACTGGAGCCATTCAATGAAAATGGACATCATAGTGCTTCACAACCAGTAGTTCAAAAGTCTAACGAGATTGAGGAGGAGGATATCCTTATATCCAAAGGACGACCCTCAAGTGGGCCCGCTAACTCTACCGTCGTAGAGATTAAAGTTGAGAATGAATCCCATGCACTTGGTGATTGTCTCAGTGAAATCTCAAACACAAGTGGAAGAAGTCAACCGAAAATGCGAAGGACTAAAAGTGTGCATTCGAGTAGTTGTAGTCTGAGAGGATCAAAGAAAATGATTGAATTGCCGAATTTAGAGAAGGGAGGGTTAGAATCATCGATAGGTTGAATTCGACAACAGAAAGGGTGGAAGCATGGCGATGAATATGTCTCGCCTTAACAAGAAGTCAAATGGTTGTGATTTATGTTTGAAAAAAAGACAATGTATTATCTCTGTTGTGTTGTAATTGGGGTCATATTTTTTCAGTCTCTGCTTGTTGCATATTGGTTGCTTGCTTAGTAGTTCAAACAGGAATTCTGTCAACTTTCCCTCTGGGCATGTTTGGATGGGGAAACTAGCAGGATGAACGTAATTTATGTGTTCTTTTGTAGAATGAATATTGTTGTGTTTTCCAATTTCAATATGCTTCTCTTCCTTTTGACATAAACAAGTGACCGCTTGTGCTTTCTACATACACTCAATAGTTTGCATAATAATCGTTGAAGGTAGTGGTGGGGCGGTAAATACTCCTCCATTCTTTATCAGAAGCCTCGAGTTTAGCCTTGGGATTGAAGTTGCCTTTGAGGTCCAAAAACCTCCTCCGTTGTGTTAGTGGAAATAAGGGTGGTGCCGGCGTTGTTTGCCGCCGTCGCTACTTGTTTAGTCTTTCAGATTTCTTCAAGAATCAACCTCGAATGAGCCTCATAAGAAGGTGGTAATGGATTACTTTGTTGAATGAACGTCGCAACACCATCATATTGTTCATTCAAACCCGCAATTAATTTAAGCACCAATCTTTGATTTGTCACCGCGCACCAACGTTGGATAGTTGGTTGACAAGCATTTTCAACTCTTGACTATTGGTGGAAACGTTTGAGAAATCATCCAATTTGACGTTGGTGAATTGGTTCTCAAGATATACCATACCGCCCTAGAAAGTTTATTATTTTGAAAAATATTTTGCAAACGCTCCCATGCTTGTTGAGCCGTCGAGTCCGGTTCAAAAATGGTATGCAAAAGGTCGTTAGAGATGGTGCCGTAAATCCATTGAAGGACTATAGCATCTAAACAAGACCATAACTTTTTGTCAACACCGGTGGTGTCTAATGAAGCTTCGGAAGGGATGATATGGTCTATTACTTCGTATGCTCGACAATGGATTTTGAATAACTCCGCCCAAAAGGAGTATTGCCATTTTTCCATCTCCAGTGTAATTGAAATAAAGTTTTTGACGTTGTTTACGGCAAGAGCTGGATGAAATTTTTGTTTGTCGGCCATAGTTACCCACGAAAACACAAAAATAAGAATAAAAGGAGGAAAAAGTATTTTGTGATTGGTGGAGGAACCTAATAGTGTCGGCTAGGGTTGGGAAAAAGAAAGAAACACATAACCAAAGTAGGGATGGTTTTAGTATAGCCGACGGGTGGGGCTTGTAGTGTATTGGGGTTAGTGTTTGTAGAAAACCCTAGGTAGGGTTTTGGTTGGAGGCCGAAAAAGGAGTGAGTTTCGGCTAAGCTTGAGGCCGACGATGGGGGGGGGGGGGGGGGGGGGGGTTAGGGCAAAAAAATTGTGGCTCTTGATACCATGAAGGAAGTTCATTCCATGATTTATTTCATACCAAGAATACAATATATATACAAGCCTATAAGATCAATCTATGACTAAGATTTTGGAAGACTATCCTAATAATATCCAAACTATATGCTAATCATCCTATCATAGTAATTACATAATATTCTCTTTAATTACATAATTGATGATTATACATAATGGAAATAATTAACGATAATTATATCCATAATGATCCTTAACAAATAAGAATCATGTTACTTGAATAAAAATAACAAGATAATGCGGATGTGAAAGTACAAAGATTAAAAATGGAAATTAAATATATGCGAAATTCGAGAATAAACTCTCCAAATTCCATGTTGATATTAGTATTCAAAATTAACGGATTAATTTAATTATGATTCTAATAGAGTCAATTCAAGAACTTAGATCAAAAAGTGATCTAGACTCCTATTTGGAAGAAATTAGAGAAAATAATTAATATACGACTAATTACCTTCTTTAATTTACGAATAAGACCCAAAGATGCGAATTAATCTTACCACTTAGAACAATCATTTTGTAAGATGTAAATAATAAAATCCACCAGTATATATAGATGAAACCTATCCTAAATAGCATAAGATTCGAATCATACTTTTTATGGAAATAATAAATAGTAGTAAAACATAACTAGGAAACTTTAAACTCATAAAATTCTTAAAAATTAATGTCAAACTTTCTTTTCAAACTATATAACAATAATGACAGAATGTTGTGAATATTCGACCCACGACAATGACAGAACTCCTGAATATTAAACTCGTTTGCCAAACCATCAATTACTATGCCCTACCTCGCAAGCAAAAGAACCGTAAAGCCCAAGCCAACTGAATTCCTTATTGCCCAATATCAGGCCCAAGTCCAACTATTTTCTTGGAAAAATATGTGGCTATCCAATGGGCCAGGTCGGCCCGATCCCGACCCGCCCCGACCCGACCCCAAAAAAATGGTACGAAATTGTAGGTAGCAGGGTTTGATCCCGCCCCACCCCGATTACCCCCCCCCCCCCCCACACACACACAAAAATATTCGTTGCAATCAAATTTTGATTTTGGCCGTTGTGCAACGGCTATAATGACCATTTTGGACCCCCTACCCCCTTAATATTTATTTTTAACCCCTAAGCTAGTATATTTACACTTTAACCCTATTTCTCAACTATAAATACGTTATTTCCTCTTCATTTTTCTCACAAATCTTCTTACCATCTCTCAATCTATCTCTCTACAAGTCTACATTGCCTACTAAATATTATATTTTATTTACTTATTTGTATCAAAGTTCAAAATTTGGGAGTGAAGTTGACAACTAGCTTGAGGATCATCCATCGAGCAAAGTTTTAATTTTCAACCTCGATTACACGTCGACATTACGTCGGCGTTTGATACCTTTGTTCCTTCTTTAAATTATTATTATTACTTAATTTTAATTATCGTACTTAATTTCATTATCTTTAATTATTTATTTGCATAATTATAATGGAACGAATTGGACGTTTTATTTCTGGTAGAGGTACTAGGGGTAACATGGGTAGGGGTGCATCTTCTAGTAATCATATTCCTAGTTCCGATGATTTCACTCATATAGATGAAACTGATTTTTTTAATGATATTAATATACCATTAGATCATGAGGTATATTCTGCAGCTGAACCAGACTTTAATTTTGAAAATGAATTAGACGATAATGTAGATAACACACCTACTAGTGCACCTTCACCTCAGGCTCAGGCTGAGTCTCGGCCTGAAACTGAAACTGGAATGCCTCTTATTCCCCCTTAGTATGAGTCGAGGCCCCAAACAACAAAAATTAAAATCACATGCGTGAGATTTTTTTGATAGGGGACAATGAAAATCAACTAGCTAGATGTAAAATTTGTCAAGAAGTTTATAAATTTAAACCCGTAAAAGGTCATGGTAGGACGAGAGGTTTATTGAGACATGTATAAAGCATGCACAAAGCTAGGTATAACGAATATCTGGCTGAAAAATCGGGTGTGTCAATGCCTTCTGAGTCGGGACAAGGTTCACATAGCGTCCCCGACCAAGTACATGGTCGAATTAACTCGATTTACTCCATCTTTTCTCGATATTTTTTTATATTAGATATGCATGCCATATTTATACTTAGTTGTAAATGATGACCTAAAACTTTTTAAAAACATTCTTGATAAAATATAATTTGCTATAAACTTTATTTTTAAAGGTAATAAAATACAAAGACGCAAAGAGTATAAAAATTTGTCATGATTGTGAACTAGCTTATAGAAAAATTTCAGAAGAAGTTTCGACTATGTGGAACTTTTTATATGAACAATTACTTATTGCTCACTAATGTAAAAGACCTATAACTTTATTATTTAACGCCCATAATCAAAGTCCAACGGATATGCTGGTAGATGATGATTAGAAAAAAAATTCAGAACTTATTGCATTTTTAGAGAAATATTTTCTAGCTACTAAAGAATTTTCTTGAATTTATTATTCTACTATTTCAACTATGTTATTTTATATAGCTCTAATATTTTTGTTACTTAATGAATATATGAAAAAACGAGCTTACGCTCCAGCTATTAAAAAAATATTTATAAAATTAATTTTTTTCCTATTCACACTATATATTTTATTGATGCTGTATTAAATCCGACTATTAAAGTAGACGATTGTAAAACGCTTGTTGAAATGATTTAGGAAAGTTTAGAAATACTTCCAACAAACCCAACTGAAGAAGAACCAACTAACGAACCAACTAAAAAGAAGTTATGTCTTACACAATGAATACAAAAAAAAAATATGTATTACTAACAAGAAAGTGTAAATAATCAACCGGCTTCGGTACCATCTTCTTATACTTCACTTCAACCTAATAAAAGACATGCAGTTTATGCTGCTAGTGTTCAACGCCTTAAAAATAGAATGTTTAGTGGTTCAACTTCTTCACAAGTTATCGAATTTGATGTTTATGTTTTGCATGGTGTTGTACCGTACGAGTCAATTGTCAATGAAGATGGACGTGAAGACTTGCTGAGTTACTGGAGGGAGAATGCGAAGACATTTCCGACACTATCAAATATGGTCCGAGATGTGTTGAACATTCAAGCGTCATCAACAACGTCTGAAAACGCTTTTTCTGCTGAAAGATTTTAAATAGGAGAGCACATACACTCATTGGTGGGAGAGCCTGGAGATTGCAGTTTTATTCAGAGATTGGATTAAAGCGGAGTGTAGAAGGTGCGGTCAACCGGAGATCAACGAAGAAGACGACTACAACTACAACGAAGTCTTGTCCGAGTGAACAGGAAGCGACGTCGAATAATTTGACCAACAACTTCCAATTTCAACCGAAGATCCTCAAGACATTGTGAGGAAATTAGAAAAAGTATGGTTAACTATGTAATTTTTTTAATATCAATTTTACTATGTGATTTGCAACTTTTGAACAACGAAACAAAGTTGCAATTTTGAAATTGTATTACAAAAAAATCATATTTTTATTAAATAATATAAGAGGTACAAACACAGACTTGTGATATTTTTATTAAACTATCTTGTTCAATTATTTAAGTGTCTAAATATATATATTTTTAAATTAAGTGTCTAAAAAAAAAAAAAACCAAATCCCGCAACCCGTCCCGCCAAATCCCGACCCCTCTTCCGGCGGGATGTGGGATGGGACGGGACCTTTTTCCGTCCCGCCGGAACCCGGTCCCAACCCACCCCATCTCGCCGGAACCCGTCCCAGACCACCCCGTTGGCCGCCCCTAGAAAAATCTAAACCTAAAACCTCATAATCCATTTCAAACACACCAAATATATACAGAGGATAGCATAGGGACTAGAATAGAAATTGGACCTAAAATAAACTTTTCAGATTTGAGTGGAAAGATCACCGGCTACAGAAGCAAACTGGAACCAAAATCATATAGGGTTAAAACTGATTTATATTATTATATATTAGATCCAATGGCTAAGATCAACTCTTGGAATTAAATTAAAGGATTAATTCATTAGGATACTCGAAGTTATCAAGTGACCAGATAGATACCCCATCTTGTTTTGACTCTCATCTGTATTTCTTTAAAATAGACGAGTCCACTGAATTATATATGTGTGTAAATAGGTTATATTTTAAACACAGGAGTTCATTTTTAACGCATTTTTTCGTACCTTAAAAGAGAAATATTTAACCAAGAGCAAAAAAAAAAAAAAAAAAGTGTAGTTGAAAATATATATATATAAAAAAAATTACCAGACCCCACTTTGTAGAAATAGACTGGGTATGTTGTTTTGGTAGTAGTATAGAAACAAGGAAGCACATACTTTGTATTTAACTAATCAAGGCAATATAACCAGTGGTGGTGTCTGAAATTTGGCGAATGGTGTGCATATTTTCTTTTCCTTATATTAAGAGTGTACAAAATAAAAAATATCCTCATAATAGCTAAAATTTAACCTATGTACACTGGAAATTTTCCGACAAAGAATGTGCACATGACCACCCTTTGCCTAAGGTGGCTCCGCCCAGGAATATAACTCAAAATCCTAACCATGTTTTTTTGTTTGTGTGGGAATTTTCAATTTTGTCTATAGAAAACCACCAAAATAAACTCAAAACTTAAGTATTAGTGTACTACCCAAAAGAAATATTATAACCTAAAAAATATTGTAAACATATAGGGGAGGGTCGAAAATTAGATGTCTAGGAGCACCACTTGGCACTTGCAATTCTTGCTTTACTCTCAAACTCAACCTATAGTTGTTTAAATCTTGGATCAAAATCATTCAACATAAAATTATATGAAAAATCATGGGAAGGACATGTTAAGTAAAATAATTATAGAATCTTATGAATCAAGCACATAATACTTTCTATATTTCCTCGTCCAAGGTAAAACAACTTTTCCCAGTAAAACACGGCTAGTCCATGCATGATCAATGAACAATTAATGTCTACAATGATTTAGCAAGTAAAGTTCTTTGGGGGGGGGGGGGGGGGGGGGGGGGTCTAGAATTTAATCAAATTCCAGTACTTGAAAGGTAGATACAACAACAACAACATAACCAGTGTATTCCCACAAGTCGGGTCTAGGAGGGCAGTGTGTACGCAGACATTACCCTTATCTTAGGAGGTAGAGATGTTGTTTTTGATAGACCCTCCGCTCCTTGAAAGGGAGATAAAGATAGTAAAAGTTACATGCTTTCCCCTAATGTCAAACTTGTGTTCGAAGAAGCTAGAAATGCCTCCATCAAACATCCAAATACATCTGCCTCAAAAGCTGGTACCCTGTTAGTTGTTTCCCCTTATTTTCTTGTGATGCAACAACATACCCCTATAATTCCACATGTGGGGTCTAGGGAGGGTAGAGTGTACGCAGTCCTTACCTCAACCTCGTGGAGGTAGAGAGGTTGTTTCTGATATACCCTCGTTGTGATGCGTACTTTTGGAACAGGAAAAGAGTGGAGCAACTGTTAGACTTGTATAATGATGACAGCCGCTCACAGATCTCGAGCCCAGCAGCAATAACCTATATCCACTTTCATCTGTGATGACAATTCATATCTCATGGCCACTCAACTTTTCAAACTTTTGGTGAATGCAATGCTCTTTCTTATATATGAACCACATAGGTCAATACAAAAGAGGTTAAACCCTTGACACATACTATGATCCCTTCCATGGGGCTTGCAAGTTGGGTTCAGTCGATGTGTTGAGGACGTGATCAAAGCAAAGTTGCATAATCCAGCCACCAGCTTCAAGATTTTAGAGAGCATACTTCACTATATTCCATCTTTGAGAAGAGCTTCACTGTGAAGGTCTTGTACAGTCATTTGTCCAAGCCCACCAGTCACCAGTAATCATTACAAGAACATGTACCATTTTGAAAATGGTGGAAACGGGTGGCATCTCTGACCACGAATAACCGGTCCACAATTTTGCTGACCCGCTTTACAAACGAGTGACAGTCACCGCATATTCTTAAGTTCTTTATAACAATAATGTCAGTCCCTATTTCAGTGTTCAAGAGAGCAAATGCAATTGCCAAACGTTCACTATGCATGCCCATAACATCACGAGGTTCTTGATTTTGATCATTTTTGTTTACCCCTCCATGCTCCAATCTATTTAACATTTTGTATATCTCTTTTGTTTGAGGATGACTTCCATCGCCAGCCACGAAGAGGTGAGTTTTCCCTTTACACTCAAAATAGCTATAACCTGGATCTTTTTTGAGCTTTCGTTCTCTCATCATCAATCTAACTCTTAATATACCTTCTGAATTATTTGCCTCTGTGTAGATATTGGAAAGTAGCACGTAATAGCCTATATTTGTCGGCTCAAGCTCAACAACCTTGTTAAAAGCTAATTCTGCAAGTTCAACATTTTTGTGGATCTTGCAAGCACCCAATAGGGCACCCCATACAGCACCATCAGGTTCAACTTCCATCAATTCAATAAGTTTCCGAGCTTCCTCAAGTCGACCAACACGACCTAATAAATCCACAACGCAAGAATAGTGCTCCGAACGTGGCTTCAACCTGAACTCCCTCTTCATTAGATCAAGATAATCTAAGCCCTTTTTAGTCAACCCTGCATGACTACATGCAGATAGAACACTAACAAACACCGTTCCATCCGGTCGAATGCCAGTCTCGATCATCTTATCGAAAAGCTCCACAGCAGTGTTTCCGAGCCCATGTATTCCGTACCCACCTATTATTGCTGTCCAAGACACCAAGTTTTTCTCCGGCATCTCATCAAATATAATCCGAGCTTTCGCCAAATTACCACATCTGGCATACATATTTATTAGTGCATTCTTCAAGAATACATTACACCTCATACCACTGGACTTTATTTTCTGTTCCACCTCAAAACCAATCATTTGATTTCCAAGATTAGCACAAGCAGATAAAACCCCAACAAATGTCACCGCATCAGGATTCACCTGCAATTAGGGGTGGCAAAAAATTAGCTCATGAAAACATAACCCGTCCATTTATTAGCTCAACCCATTTCAGCCCATTTAAAAATTGGGCTGATATGTAGCCCAAATTGATACATTCTTATCAAAATATTTTCTAAAAGACATTTTTTTATTTGATATATTTTATATATAATAAAGAAAAAATAATTTTATTAGATACTTAAAAATTATAAAAGAACAAAGGAAGAAATTAAAACATAGTAAAAATTCGACAGATTGCATTATGACCCGCTTTTTAGCCCATTTCAGCCCAAATAACTTTTGGGCGGGTCAAAGGGTCAGCCCATTTGACCCCATTCGACACCCCTACCTGCAATGATTCCATCTCATGGTAAAGCTCCAAAACTTCTGCAGCCAACCCGTTTTGCGCATATCCAGAAATCATTGCGTTCCAAGTGATCAACCCCTTTTCCGGTATGTGATCAAACAACTTCCTCGCTAACTCTATAGAACCACAACGCACGTACATTGTCAACAAACAGTTTGCAATAGCCAAATCATTATCCAATCCACACTTAACATTCAAACAATGCAACGACATTCCCAACCACAAACACTCCGGAACAGTACAACCCGGTACAAATCCCAAAATCGTAACCGCATTAAACTCCACTCCCCTCAGCCTCATTTCACAAAACAACGAAAACCCATTCAAGAAATCATAATTCTGAACATACCCAGAAATCAAAGCATTATAACATACAGTAAGACTTGGTTCAGGCATTTCATCAAACACCTTCCGTGCAAGTTCAGTTAAACCGCATTTACAGTACATGGATATCAAAGCTGTTTGAACAGAAGGTTCATATTTGCACCCTAACTTGATGACATGGCAATGGAGTTGTGTTCCGGTGATGGGAAGGGAAAGGGAAATTGAAGATTTGAGAGCAAAAGAGAAAGTAAAGGCATTTGGGGTGGCTTTAGATTGGAGCATTTGACGATAAAGAATGAGTGCTTCGTAGTATTGACCATGTTTTGAGAGATTTCTCAAATGGGTATTCCATGGGATAGTAGTAAAGCTTGAAGCTTTGGTGATAATGGTGGGTTGGTTAGTGTGGAAATTTGACAAGAATCTTGTATTTTTGTGAAGAGGTACGAGGTGGAGGTGTCTGGTCATTTACTTAGAGTAGACAAAGGGTGATTGATTTTTAGTGCATTTTATAGTAGGAAAATTACGTGACATGACAAATATTTAAACGGTATTAATAAAATGTACCTATAATTTGGAAAAATTATGAAATGTAGCTGCTGAATTTACAAAATGTAGCCATCATAGCGCTGACGGAACTCTTTCAGCTAATACAATATAGGTTTTGTAATTTTGGTGAGTGAAAGGGAAAGTGAAAGCATTTGGGGTGGATCTAAATTGGAGCATTTGACGGTAAAGAATGAGTGCTTCGAAGTAGTGACCATGTTTTGAGAGAGTTCTTAAATGGGTATTCCATGGGGTAGTAGTAGTAGTAGTAAAGTTTGTAGCTTTGGTGATAATGGTGGGTTGGTTAGTATGGAAATGTGAAGAATCTTGTATTTTTGTGCAGAGGTACTAGGTGGAGGTGTCTGGTCATTAGACAAATGGTGAAAAAATTAAGGTTTAATACAAGGTGGAAATGTTGGTTTTTTTACTAGGTGGAGGTGTCTGGTAAAAAAATTACGGTTTAAGACGTGAAAACAATCTTTTGTATAAATGCAGAGTAATGTTATATACAATAGACTCTTATGGTTCGGTTATTTTTTCGGACCTCGCGCATAGCGAGACCCTAGTGAACCGGACTGCCATTAGAGTACGAGGTACGACAATTATAAAAAAATAAAATAAATGATAAAATATGATTATTAGATAATAAGCAAAGACAATAAAATAAAGATAATATCGTAATCATATCAAATTGGTACGTAACAATGAATTTGACGATGTGATATAATGAGATTTTAGTAACAATCAAATTATATTTAAACTAACACAATACAATAAATAACAACCATCCAAACAAATTGTTTAGACAAAGGGCGATCGAGTGATGAAGAAATTCAGAAGACAATCTCTCGTGACATTGGCCCAACAAAATCTTACACATTTATTCCTCCGTCTATGTCGTCATGAGTACGAATTTGTGTTGTATTATAAAACTTTTCACTTTTTCGTCTCTTATTCTGATATAGGATTCTTCTAAGGTATAATATATACCCCTCCAAAAATTCATTAGCCTATACAAGTCTGCCGGTCTTTCTCTTTGACCCATCCTCATCGCCTCGTCTTCTCTTATTAGCTTCACATACACCCCACCCCCTTAGGGACTCAATGTCTTCACTAAAGTTTGTTCCACCACCGTATTGAGAAGCAAATCCACGAGGACTGTTGAAGAAAGCGCACAATATGTACCATAAACTTGAATCGTGACAAATATTTTAGCTTGTTCCAATTAAAAAAATTAAACTTTAAGCATCAAAAGGACATCCAATGCAAGATTGAGCAGCACCTATAGTCAACTGCAATTGGAAAAGATCTTCAGTACTGGGAGAAACTTAGATTAACCTGAGGGGAAGCGTAAAATATCAATTAAGCTTTTAGCAGTTTTGTATACTATTTCAACTATGAACATACCGAGTTACAATATTTGCTCCCTCAATAGATTTCAAAAGAAGAATGGGGACATAAAAGATTTAGTGACCAAAGAAAATGATGTAAAACAAGGAAGATTCAACAGTAGTAACACAATAGATCTTCCGGTATTTCTCAGTATTAGAAGTAACATCTCGTGATCTTCAACCAATTATACGCTTCAATATAAGTACCGGGAGTAAGCACTATAGCATGTTTCCAATACTCAATGGCTTGATCAAACCAAGCGTTACCGTGTTGGGCTCCTTCAGAATCTAGTATGTCCGATCTTTTCAGTTAGTCTATCCATATTACTTGAGTTGTCTGACAGAGTCTCCGCCATGTCCATCTCTTTATCTTCGAGACTATGAAATGGCTCCTCTGAACCTACAAAAGTTCCAGACTCTATTGGCCCAGCATCGGAACGAGCTTTATTATCTATCCCTTCGCCTTCATTATTCTCTGTTATTGGACATGACAAAAGCAGCTGTTCCAACATGTCATCGTCGGCATCAGGAAAATCTGGCAAAGTAAGAGGGACGCCATTCTCAAAAGAAAGCAGCTTTTCATCCATTAATCCTGCGAAGAAATCTATATTGGAAAACAGATCTTTTATTTCATCGGAAGAAAGATCGAGCTCCATAGGTGTCTTCTGAGTATCCAAGGCAGGTTCAGGTTCAGCACATGCAGCTTCATGAGTGGGAGGATGATACCTCACAATTGCTCGATCAGATGGCATATCTTCTTCAACAACTGCTCGATCAGATGGCGTATCTTCTTCAACTTCACTCAGTTTATTCTTACCATTTTCAGTCATACGCCAATTGTTTTCCTTGGGCTGGAAGAACTGAACCAAAAAACTTGGGCTTTGCATAGCCATAACAATGAAGGAAAGCATTTGTTGCTGATTTTTCTCCATAACTTTTAGTTGTTCTCGTACAAGTATCAACTTACTCTCTGAATTCTGCTGGTGTTGCCTCAGCTTGACTAACTCCTGTGTGAGCACGTTTTTATCAGCCTTGAGATTCTCAACTTCTTTCCACAGTCGAACAATCTTATTTTCTTCAGACTTGGTCTCCTCCAGTTTCTTTTGGACTACACTCGACTGTTTCCTTCTAACGATATTCTTTAAAAAATGCTTTTGCCCTTTCAGAAAGCTATCATTCGAAAATTCCCATCTATCTGTATCAGTTTTATGGAAACCCTGAATAATTGAAAATCTTAACAATTAGACTTTAATAAACCAATAAGCAACACGAATGACTTGTCATTTTTAACTTGTTAATCAGAAAAATTATCATGAATGTTAATCACAGATGGCCAATACGATTACAAGAACAGACAGTTATATATATACATGACAAGTGACACATAGACCAAAACTTCTGAAAGTAGCAACCCTTTCAACCGGTAGACAACAATGATAATTTTGATGAAAGAGCATGGAGCCAGAGTTGAGAATACTATCTGAGAAGTCAATAATCAGAAAGTTCAAAAATCTTCCTGAACAATGAAAACTGAAGTCCACATCCTCAACAGAAGGGACTACATGAAGCTCATAGCGAGTGCAAATAATGCATCAATAATATATTGATACAATCTTCCATTATGTCAAGGTTAAAGAAGGACCTGTTTATTGCAAATAGAGTAATGCTATGCACATGAGAAAAAAAATTATACTCTTGAGCTTTTAATTACAGCGCTGATCCAGTTTTATCGGATGTCCCAAAGGGCCCAAGTACAGTACTGCTTAGATACTTGAAAGGTGCAGCTCAGGCAAACAATTTAAAATAGAAAAGAAACTTGTACAAATAAGTAGCTTGATAAGCAAAGCAGACACTTTGCTCCGAAATGTACATCCAAGAGAGAGTAGAGGATGTTGAGGATATTTACATACCATGGAGCAATTAATTGCAACAATTTATAGGTTTTTCATCCTTCCCCAGACATATCCTTTTCTTAAAATGGAGAGAATTTTAAATTTACATAATTTAGTAAGTACAAGCAATTTGTAATTCAGTCGCCTCAAAATTACATAAACTTTTTTTTCTTTGATATGAAAAAATAGTTCTCATTGTTAAGTAGACAGCTATCAAACAAAGAGAGTTGATGTCCCAGTCGTACAAACACAAACATCTACTACCTTTTCCTTCTTTGTTGGATCTAACAACTCAAAAATATACCAAATTCAGAAAAAAGTTCTCTTCAACAAATCCATAAAACAAAAACTTTCTAAAAGAATGGTTAGATCATTCCATCATCTCTTTGGAGCTAATTAAATGGCAACGATCGCCAGTAAGTAATATATTCCAGAGTATTCACTCCCCAACCTACCTACCTGCCCCCACCCCACCCAAAAGGAAAGAGAACTTCAAACCAGAAAAAAGAAAGGAAACACAAACAGAAAGATAAACAGATAAACAAGTAACAAAGAAAGACATTTGAATGCTTTTTACCTCAGGAAACTGCTTTATAACTTCACAAAAACACACAGATCACTGCCCAAAGAAGTGGTCTTAACTCCAAAAGTAATCAAGCTGTGCAATAATCAGAACTAAAATAATCTAAATGACATACACATCATCATTTAGACACTGAGAAGGTGTGAGAGATTGGCATTGTTGGACATAAGGAGAGGTAGAGGTAGGCCAAAGAAATATTTGGGGGGAGCGGGGAGGTGATTAGCCAAGACATGGCACATCTTGAGCTTACCGAGGACATGACGATCGGAGGATTTGGAGGTCGCGGATTAGGGTAAAAGGTTAGTTGGTTGTTGAGCATTCTCTTTCTTTCCTGCGGGATAGGCTTAATCGTACTTGTACCTACTTTCTTACTTGTAGAATTAGCACTATTCTCGTAGTTTCTTATTATTCGATTTTGTGTATCTTGTGGTCCGGTTATCGCATTATTGCGTTGTTGTTACTCTTCTTTCTTCTACTGAATGCTATGCACTGCTTTCCATTTGGCATTATTTCGTTGTTGCTGCTTTCATTTTTGTATTCCCTTTTTCAAATTGCTTTGAAATGCTTTATATCTAAGCCGAAGGTCTATCGTGAACAACCTCTCTATTTCTACGAGATAGGGGTAAGTTCAACGTACACTCTACCCACTCCCAGACCCACCTATGGGATTACACTGGCTATGTTGTTGTTGACATACACATCATCATGAAAAAGGGAAAAGGACCACCAATCCAGATTCTTATTCTTTCTTCCTATTCAAGTAATTTAGGCTAAATCCCGTGTTACATTACTAATCTAACTCAGAACCATCAGAATCCAACACAACAAAAAACAAAACACCATAACAAGTTGATTAATAAAGCACTATAATTTGAAATGAAATCCAAGAAAGTTGAAAAGGGGAAAAAGAGAGAGTAGAGTTTACATACATAGATGTTGAGTTGACGAATGAAGCTAGAGAAATTGCTATGCTTGAAGTATTTAGGAAGCAATTCAGATGAAAATTTAGGAACATCCCATATAATGAAACTATTATCTGATTCATTCCAAGAAATCAAACCATTGGTTGACTCATCTTCCACCATCTCATAACACTTCAACAAGAATGGTGCAACATTCTCTAATGACTTCACCATAATACCCACTTCAAGAATCAAGAATTCAACTCAATTATCCTTTCTACAACCTTATATTATACAACTATACTAAAAAGGGTGTTGATGTTTGATATTATTTTTGGTTTTGAGTGTATTGACGGGGGGGAAATATTTCCATGAACAGAGAAGATTGAGTTGCTTGAAGAGAAGGAAATTTCCTCTCTTTTCTTTTAGGGCTCGTTTGGCACTAGGGATAAAAATATTTGATATGAGTTTATGGTAAAATTTGAATTTCTTTTATTCCAACAGATGATTTAAGGAGATGGGATAATAGTACATTTGGGTCTCTCATTTATAAATTTTAATTTTAGTTCTTCCAATATTTTGTAAAGTACAATTAATTTTTAATTAATTAAAATATTCATTTTTAATCCCTTTTCTTGTGAATGTTATTAAAAATATCAGAATTATTAATTATCCGCTATTTAACTACTCATATGTTACGTTAAACTTGTCTCAGTATAATATATAGATCACAAATTTAAACTAGGGCTGGCCAGTGGGCCGGGACGGCCCGACCCGACCCCGTCCCGAGCCCGCCCCGACCCCGCTTTAAAGGACGGGACGATGTCTCGTCCCGCCGGACCCGAGCCCGCCCCAGCCCGCCCGACCCGAGACCGCCCCGAGCCTGTCCCGAGCCCGACCCCGACCCCGACCCCGCCCTTTTCCCCCCTTTGCAAAAATGGCCGTTGCACCAACGACCATTTTAGATTATGGCCGTTGGCCAACTGACCATTTTAGGCCCCCCTACCCCTTAATATTTATTTTTAACCCATAAGTTATTATATTTACACTTTAACCCAATTTTTCAACTATAAATAACTCATTTTCTCTTCATCTTTCTCACAAATCTTCCTACAATCTCTCTAATTTCTCAATATATCTCTCTACATTGTTTGCTAAATATTCAATTTTATTAATTCATTTGGGAATTGGGAGTGAAGTTGGCAACTAGCTTGAGGATCTTCCATCGAGCAAAGTTTCAATTTTCAACCTCTCGATTACACGTCGACGTTACGTCGGCGTTTGGTACATTCGTTCCTTCATTAAATTATTATTGTCTTTTTATTTTATATTTTTATTTAGCGTACTTAATTTTATTGTCTTTAATTATTTATTATCATAATTAAAATGGAAGGATTAAAAGGTATGTTTAAGGGTAAGAGTGCTTCTTCTAGTAGGGGCAACCAGGGCAAGGGTACTTCTTCTAGTCATCTTATTCCTACACAGGGATGATTTTGTTGATACTCAACATTTTCCTACAATACCATTAGATTTAGACCAGGAGCTATTTTCTGGAACTCAAGAAGACTTTAATTTAGACGATGATATACCCACTAATGTTGATGACAACACACCCACTAGTGCACCTTCAACTGAAATAACTCCTATTCCCCCTAGTATGAGACGAGGTCCAAAGAAAACGACCATTAAAATCGATGCATGGACATTTTTTGATAGGGACGTAGAGAATTAAGTAGCCATATGTAAAATTTGTAAAAATGTTTTAAAATTTAAAACTGGAAAAGGTCACGGTGGGACGGGGGTTTAATTAGACATGTAGTAAGTGCTCATCCAAATAGGTATGCCCAATACCAGGCTTCAAAACCGGTGCGCAAACGCCCGCTCCATCGGGACAAGGTTCACATACCGATATTGTCCCGACCAAGTACGGGGTCAAATTAACCCTATGACGGGGGGATTGTAGGTTCTAAATACAATAAACATAGAGATAGGGAAGCAATATCAAAATTAGTTCTTTGTGGAGGGTTTGCCTTTTTCATTTCCTTCATCTACCTAGTTTTATTCATTACATTAGAGATATATATAATCCTGCTTTAACGGTTTTCCTAGATCAACTTTTAAGAGAGATGTATTTAAATTCGCGCATGAATATCAACAATATTTACGTTTTTCATTATATCATTTTAATGGCAAAGTATCTATCACGTCGATATAGGTCGTAGTACTAACGGCCATGATTATTTAACTGTAACTTGTCATTGGATAAATTATAAATGGTCTATGCAAAAACGTATTTTAGCGTATAGATATATAGATGATAGGCACACTGGTACTTTTATTGCATAAAATATTTATCAAGTGTGCGATTATTACGGAATTACCGATAAAATTATGACTATTACATTAGATAACGCTTCAAATAACAATTACGCAATTACAGTGTTAAAAAATAGTTTAACTCCATCTTTTCCAGACCATTTTCATATAAAATGTGCGTGCCATATATATAACTTAATTGTAAAGGATGGTCTATCACTTTTTGAAGACATTCTTAGTAAAATACAATTTGCTATAAACTTTATTTTTAAAAGTAATAAAGTACAACGTAGAAAAGAATATAAAAAAACTTGTCACGATTGTGGACTACCTTATAGAAGAATTCCACAAGAAGTATCCACTAGGTGGAATTCTTTATACGAGCAACTACTTGTTGCTTATGATTATAAATTACCTATAACTTTATTTTTTAACTCTTATAATAAAAAGCCAAATTTCGATATGATTTTAGATAGTGATTGGGTAAAAATTTCCGAACTTATTGTATTTTTAGAGAATTTTTTCAAGCAACAAAAGAATTTTCCGATATATATTATCCTACTATTTCAACTATGTTATTTTATATAACTCTAATATTTTTATTACTTAGTGAATATATGGAAAAACCAAATTATAAGGCGGCTATTAAAAAAATGTTTGTCAAAATTAAAAAATATTTTATTCCTATTCCCTCTATTTATATTATTGGTTCTGTATTAAATCCTACTATTAAAATAGACGGTACTAAATCACTAATTGAAACTATTTACGATTGTATAGAAGTACTATCACCTCCAAGTCCCAAAAATCTAAATCACCCACCACCTATTGAACAAACTAAAGAAGAAGCGGTGTCGAGCGTAGAACACCAATGCAAAAATATATATAGATTTTATCAACAAGAAAATGCTAGTAACTTACCGGCTTCCATACCATCTTCTTCATCTTCAACACAACCTCACAAAAGACATGTTGTTTCACACGCTAGTATTGAAAGCCTCGAAATAGAATGTGCGGCCGTACCTCTACTACTAACCAAATTAGCGAGTTGGATATTTTTGTTTTGCGGGGGTTATACCGTATTAAGAAGTTATCAATGAAGATGGACAAGAAGACTTGCTTTGAAATACGGAGGGGGAATGAGAAGACATTTCCGACACTTTCATTGATGGCTCGAGATGTTTTGAACATTCAAGCGTCATCAATCAATCGGAAAGCGCTTTTTCTCGTAGGCGGATATCAAATAGGAGACCACATACACTCATTGGTCGAGACAACTTGGAAATTGCGTATTATTCGAGAGATTGGATACGAGCGGAGCGGAAAGGTGCGGTCAACCGGAGATCAACGAAGAAGATGATGAAAACTACAACGAAATCTTAACCGAAGGTAGTGGAAGCGGCGTGTATCAATTTGACCAACAAATACCAATTCCAACCGAAGAACAACATGAAATCATCAAGCAATTAGAACAGGTTTTTTTGAAAATTTAATTTTTTTAATTGCAATTTTATTATGTAATTTGCAATTTTTGGGCAACACCACAAAGTTGCAATTTAGATTTTAGACAATTGTATTTGTATTACAAAAAAATCATATGTCTATTAAATAATATAAGAGGCACAAAAACAGCCTTGTGATGTTTTTATTACACTATCTTGTTTTGTTTATTGAGTTTTTTTTATACATATGTTATTTAAAAAAAAAAAAAAGGAAAACCCGACCGTACCTCGCCCAGAGCCCGAGCCCGACCCGACCCCGCCCCACCCCGATACCGACGGGATCGGGATCAGGATCAGGACGTGATTGGAGCAGGTCCCGCCCAGACCCGACCCCGTTAGGCCCGCTAGACCCGACCCCGACCCCCTGGCTCGTCCCGCCCCGACCCCGCCAGACCCGAGCCCGGCCCACTGGCCACCCCTAATTTAAACCGTGGAAGTAACCACTAATGTTTTTATTAGTTTAGGATATCTACATCACACCATACGAGGGTGTGACCTTTTTCGAGGCCCGCTAATGCTGGAGCTTTGTGCATCAGATTATCCATTCTATGTTAAACTTGTATTATTACTCCATATTTAAAAGAAATATAGTTTTCAGGTTTGAAACTCTTTGCCTACGATAGCAGGTGATTTTGCCTCTTAGATCGAGTTCGTCGCACAAAACTTGCCTAGTATGAGTTATCTCTCCTATGTGATTTGTGAGCTATTGTACAAAAACTGAATTTACCATGTGCGCACCTAATAGGGTAGCGGCTACGGATTTTCGTGTCATAAAAAAATAGTCAAAGTATACCATAGTTCTTACATCTAGAAACCAAATATACATAATTTTTTAATTGAGGGTCAAATATGCTTAGTAAAATATCATAAAAATTAAATCATAATTTATTAATAATTGAGGATTAAAAGTGTTATTATCCCTTTTAAAATAATATAATGGAATAACCAATTAGGAAAATATATATATAAATAGGAACCCCCAAAATGCCAAAAAGGAAAAAAAAAAAGAAAAAAAAAGCAAAATGAAGTTGATGGAGTAGGATATTATGATAGTCCGCAATGCACACAACACTTGCAACTATCTAGTAGATAGACCAATAGATTACACCTTTGTTCTAATGGATAATAAACCAAAGTACCAACCAACACTCTGATAGAAAAAAGAAGAAGAAAAGCTTCAATTGATTGTTCATTCACCTTTTCTCCATGGAAGCCACTGCTTCTTTATCCTCTTCTATTGCTTCCCACCATTTCTTTCCACTCTCCAAACCACACTACACTTGTTGTACTTCTTCTTCATGGACTGGTTCTATTAATTCTCTTTCATTTTCCTCAAGAAATTCATTCACTGTAAGACCCTTTTCAGTGTTTGTTAGTTTTCTTTCTTTATTTGCATTTCTTTTTGAAGGGAAGACTTGGAGCATCGCTAAAGTTGTCTCTGTGTGACTATAAGTTACGGGTTTAAAGGGTAGCTACTAATGGTTGCATTAGTTTAGGCCGTCTATGTCACACCCCTAGGCTGCCCTTCATTTTTGTTCTCTAAAAATGATTCAATTTTTATGTAGAACTGGTTCCGTTAATTCTCTTTCATTTTCATCAAGAAACTCATTTACTGTTAGACCCTTTTGGGTGTTGGGTTGTTTTCTTTCTTTATTTTAGTTTATTGGCATAATACATATAAACAAGACCTCAAACTTGGCTTCAGCCGGTAAATATCCCCTCCAACTTTTACAAGTAGCACCTCAACTTGTCAACACTCCAACTTACAAAATGATCATCTAAACACCTCCAAATTTACGTGCCACATCAGCATTTATGTTTATGTGTTCAATTTTATACAAGTTGAGGTACCTACGCTGAAGCAAGTTTGAGGGCCTGTTCATGTATTATGCCTAGTTTATTTTTGCAGTTCTTTGAAAAGTTCATTTTTTATGTAGTAACTGGTTCTGATAATTCTCTTTCATTTTCCTCAAGAAACTCATTTACTGTAAGACCCTTTTGGGTGTTGGTTAAGTTTCTTGTTTTATTTTATTTTATTTTTTTTTTTGTAGTTGTTTAAAAAGATACAATTTTTATGTAGAGGGACACATGGAGGGTGATCAATTCTCGAAATGTGGTTACTTTAAGAAGGGAAATGCGTGGAGTTATTAGAGCTGAGATGTTTGGACAGCTCACTAGTGGACTTGAAACAGCTTGGAACAAGCTCAAAGGAGAAGGTAAAGAAATAATACAGATTTGTTTCTTAATATGAGATAATTCTTCTGAAATTTTGAAGTATGGAATTTCTTGATTGGGGTAGTTGATACTTATATTGGAGTGTGTATCTACCAAATATGAAGGGGATGTGATTTGTTTTAAGTGAAAATTCTTATTCAGGATACTTTCTTAAGATAAGGAGTGATCTAAGAGTTCTTCAAAATGTGGCATGTAGGCATATAATAGTCATACCAATCTTCCAAAATGTGTTCAGCTAGACATATAAAAAACATGGTAAATAGCTGAAGTTTTTGATATGCTTAAGTGAAACATGGTATAAAAGATATATCTCAAAGCGCATATAAGTTTGCGAATGTTTGTACTAAAATCTACAAAATTAATTGTGTTGCAACTTATGAGCTCATCCTGATAGCTGAAGTTCAAACAACCTTTACATATGGTACCAGAATTTCATTTTCTGTAGTGGCCTTCTTTGTGTGCGGGTGTGTATATGTATATATACAGAACTTTTAGCTTAACATATGATTGAACTTTCTCGAGTTTGCTGAAATGGCATAGCTTTAAGTGAAAGAGTAATATATAAAGTTGCTTTGTGTTTGAGATTTGTTGAACAAATGTCGGTCAGTGGATTTCTGTTTAACAGGGATATACTTCTCCTTTTTAGTTCCCCACGTTATTACTTGATACTATCAATTTTTAGGAATAAACTAATTGGAAAGTATTTACAGTAATTGTTAATAACGTGAGTTGCCTACCTTTTCCAAAGATAGATGGAGAGATTATTGGTGTTCCAAACTTTATAATCGTATTTTCTATCTCCCCAACCTTTCACATTTTAGAGGTTTAAGTTCTCATTGTCCTTTCTACTAAATATGTTATTATATATAATGATGAAGTGGCTGTTGTTTGAATTCCTTGTGTTTCAGAGGGTTTGACCAAGGAAAACATTGTGGAACCTATGAGAGACATCAGGAGGGCTCTTTTAGAAGCTGATGTATGTCTTCACTAATTTAGCAGCTGATTTCTACAAATCAAGTTATACCTCTCATGTACACTTTATTGGCAGGTTAGTCTCCCTGTTGTCAGAAGGTTCGTTCAATCTGTTAGTGAACAGGCTGTTGGAACTGGCTTGATTCGTGGAGTAAAACCAGATCAGCAACTGGTTAAAGTATGTATTAGCGGACTGATGACCTTGAATAATAAGCATAAGATAAGCATTTTGTAGCAAGAATGCTAAGTTAGCTATTTCTGCCCCTCAATTTGCATCTAAAATGGATCTTCACTTGTAGCCTGCACAGGGGAAATCTTGGAACAACTATGCATATAGGTGTTGAATTTCTGGAGTATTGTTTAATTGTGACTTTCTTTTTGCTCTTGTTTTAATCAGTTCTTTATCCTTATTGTTGCGTCCCTTTAATGCAACAGGAACATGTAAATCCGATGCACTGGCTAGCATATTTAGTTTGTGCTTGTGACTATGCTGTATCCCTTCAGTTGTTATTATTTTTTTCCTTTTTGGAAAATGGGCTATCAGCTCGAGCTGAAAATTTATGTCTGACATTAATTGGTGTAGATTGTAAGTGATGAGCTTGTGAAACTGATGGGTGGAGAGGTCTCTGAACTGGTTTTTGCTAAATCTGCACCCACCGTAATACTATTGGCTGGTTTACAAGGTGTTGGGAAGACAACTGTGAGCGCAAAGTTAGCATTATATCTCAAAAAGCAGGTGTGCTATCAGGAATTCCACACTCCACCATCTCTTATCCCTTCCTCCTATTCCCCCGCTCTTGCTCTCGTGCTCTTCATTTATTTGTGTAGTCATACAAACTGCCTTACTCCCCCTTTCTAGTATTTTTAACACTTGACTGGTATTGTGGCTTGGTATGCAGGGAAAGAGTTGCATGCTGATTGCTGGAGACGTGTACAGACCTGCTGCTATCGACCAACTTGTTATTTTGGGAAAACAGGTATCACATGTCACTTTGGCAGCACTAAGTCAGGGTGGATGCACCTTTGTCCAAAGACACTTCTTCTAAGGATCTTTCTTTCTAAATAACATATAAAAAAACTAGTTACACATGATATGAAGTGACATTACTTGACAGAAAGTGCTTCCTAGTCTGCTGATTAAGCATTCATTTAAATAATTGAGGGCTGGGGGGTCCGAACTTCAACCTACATACATAGATTTGCAAATATTGAAGCATTTTTGTTAAAAAGTAGAGGTTGGACCGTTGGAGAGAGTTGAACCATGGACCTCCTTTGTGATAAAAATCTACTCAACCAGTGGGCAAAGCTCATTTCACCACATCTATAGTGATAATAATGATTTCAGTCATCTGAACATGAATTATTTCAGCATAAGTTTTTTTTTTCCATTTGTTCACTTCTTTATATGTTGACGGCGCTTTTGAAAATCATGTGTATGCCCTAATTAAGCTTGCATTTCCATTTTGGTTTAAAATGATATCTTGCTCTTCTAGCATGAAGAATAAGTGTTTATACTCAAGTTTCTTTATTCTTATGTTTACTGATAAGCGGAACAGGTTGATGTACCTGTTTATGCAGCAGGAACGGATGTAAAACCTGCAGAGATAGCCCGGCAAGGCTTACAAGAGGCCAAAAGGAAGAATGTAGATGTAGTCATAATGGATACAGCTGGAAGACTTCAGGTTATATTATCTTAGTTTCTGGATTCCGAGCTTAGCTTATTCTAGTGGTTCCTATTATAACTCTTTCTTTCTTCTTGTAGATAGATAAAGTTATGATGGATGAATTAAAAGATGTGAAACGTGTACTAAACCCCACAGAAGTTTTGCTTGTTGTGGATGCAATGACTGGCCAAGAAGCTGCAGGTACTCTTGCACTGGTTAAATATGCAAAAGAAGTTAAGAACCATTAAATGCCAAAATTTCCGTGATAGAATCTCAAAAACTTTGGGAGAGGGTTGTGGAGATGAGGGCGAGAAGAGGCGTGTCTATTTCCAAGAACCAGTTTGGATTCATGCCGGGGCGTTCGACCACAGAAGCCATTCATCTTATTAGGAGGTTGGTGGAGCAGTATAGGGAGAGCAAGATGGACTTACATATGGTTTTTATCGACCTCGAGAAGGCATACGACAAAGTTCCTAGGAAGGTTCTATGGAGATATTTGGAGGTTAGAGGTGTACATGTGGCGTACACTAGGGCGATCAATGATATGTATGATGGATCCAAGATCAGGGTACGAACAGTAGAAAGAGACACGGAGCACTTTTCAGTAATGATGGTGTTGTACCAGGGGAATCAGCTCTTAGCCCATCTTATTTACCTTGGTGATGGATGGGCTGACGCGACAAATCCAAGGGGAGGTGTCATAGTGTATGTTATTCGCATACGACATAGTCCTGATTGATGAGACTCGTAGCGGAGTGAATGCTAAGCTGGAGGTTTGGAGACAAACTCTGGAATCTAAAGGGTTCAGGCTAAGTAGGACCAAGACATAATACTTGGAGTGCAAGTTCAATAACGGGAGCGACCTTGAGACAGACGTGGAGGTGAGGCTTGGTACTCAGGTCATTCCAAAGAAAGGAAGCTTAAAGTATCTTGGGTCTATTATCTCAGGGGATGGAGAGATCGATGACGATGTCACACATCGTATTGGGGCAAGGTGATGAAATGGAGGCTCGCATCTGGAGTCTTATGCGACAAAAAGGTGTCACCAAAACTTAAAGGCAGAGTTCTATAGGGCGGTGGTTAGACCGACTATGTTTTATGAGGTGGAATGTTGGTTAGTCAAGACTTCGCACATCCAAAAGATGAAAGTTGCGGAGATGAGGATGCTGAGATGGATGTGCGTGCATACAAGGAGGGATATGATTATAAATGATGATATCCGGAACATAGTGGGAGTGTCCTCGATGGAGGATAAGATGCGGGAAGCGAGGTTGAGATGGTTTGGGCATGTGCAGAGGAGAGACATCAATGCCTCAGTGCGGAGGTTGGCTATGGACGGGTTCAGGAGGGGTAGAGGTATGCCGAAGAAGTATTGGGGAAAAGTGATTAGACGGGATATGGCGCAGGTGCAACTTACTGAGGACATGACTTTAGATAGGGGGTTGTGGAGGACACGGATTAGGATAGAAGGGTAGTGGGTAGTCGAGCATAGTCCTCCTTACGCTTGCAAACCGGTAGTGGTAGTGTTATTATTGTAGGTCTGCTTAGCCTATCTAACTAATAGGCACAATATTGTTTTATAGTCCTCTGTAGCTTGTTTTCTGCTGATATATGTCATTTAGTGTACTTTGTTTAGCTTATTTACTTGCGCTAGTTACTACTTATTTTTTCGGAATGTGCTATCATGACTTATTTGCTTTTTATACCAGCATTTTCATACTGCTTTAAATTTTTCCTGACCGTTTCTCTTGCTTGCTTTACTCTTGCTTTGCTTGTGCTTATGCTCTGTCTTGAGCCGAGGGTCTCTCGGAAACGGCCGCTCTATCTATCAAGGTGGAGGTAAGGTCTGCGTACACTCTACCCTCCCGAGACCCCACGTTGTGGGATTTCACTGGGTATGTTGTTGTTGTTGTTGTAATCTCAAAAACTTACTTTAAAAAGCTTTATTGAAATGAAAATAGCGGCACTACATCAAACTTCTCTATGCCACTGGTGGTTATACTGAATTTTTACCTTAAATACAAATATTCATCAGCCCTTCTTAATTCTAGGATCTGAAAAGGTCTTGTTACTTGGGAGATATCAATATCTTTGCCACTATCATATTTTGAATCTAAAATGATAACGTATCATCAGCTTCATGGATCTTTATGGTGTTTAGCCTCGGAGAGAAATGGTATTTTGCATAACAATTGCAGGTGTCTTTTCACAAATTTTCTTACTATGTGGCTCCTGTCATGCTTTGTTGACTGTTACGTCCATTTTTTCAAATCGACAACACGGTTCACGTATCTTTATGCTCTATGACCGGGGACATCTTTTTCTTCCTAACCATGCATATTCGTGCATATAAAAGCGATGTGCCTTGTTATGCATGTATTAATCATTTGGTATGAATATGAACTTTCCTTAATCATCTAGGCCATCTATTGTTTATCCACCTGAGGTTTCTTAGACTGTGGCGACCAAAATATTTGTTGTTGATGTGACATGGGCGCCTAATATTTTTTCCAAGAGAAAACTATACTGTTTCTCATCATATGAGCATGGCAATTATTCCCCCCATATATGACATTTAATTCTTTCCTGTATTGGATCTGTAGGAATTATCAAGTCTTTGCATAAATTTCCTCGGCATACTTCTCTTGTACTTTTGCTTCTTTTCCCCATAGATAATACTCCATAGGCCATGCCTTTCAGGTTAACAATCATTTCATGTTGAAAATGGAAAATTCCAGTTTTTCTCTCTTATCATTTACTTTGATGAAATGGCAGCTTTGGTCACAACATTCAATCTCGAAATTGGAATTACTGGTGCCATTATGACAAAGCTAGACGGAGATTCCAGAGGTGGAGCAGCTTTGAGTGTCAAGGAGGTGGGTTCTTATTACTTCATGACATATAAATCTGGTTTTTCCCTGTTCTAAGTCCAGCCATGTGCAAAGAGTAAAAGGCTGACATGAGTATCTTTGCAGGTTCATTTTTGCTTAAATTTCTCTCATGATTAGCAAAAATCAACACATACGTTCTGTATAAGTGATTCTGTTGGGTTAAACTTTAAAATGGATCTTTTGTTATAGACAACAAAATCATGTATTTTCTTTTAACAAGTTTTTTATTTTGAAGTGAATTCTGATTTTACATCACACTTACATGTTCCCTGCCACAGGTATCAGGAAAGCCAATTAAGCTCGTAGGAAGGGGTGAACGTATGGAGGACCTTGAACCTTTTTACCCTGACCGCATGGCTGGACGTATTTTAGGGATGGGAGATGTTCTATCATTTGTCGAGAAAGCCCAAGAAGTTGTAAGTGGCTGAACTAGTACTTTTGCTCTTAGTTTTTTTTACTATGATTCAACTAGTTTCATTGACTCCTTATAAATGATTTTAGATGAAGCAAGAAGATGCTGAAGATTTGCAGAAGAAGATCATGAGTGCAAAATTTGATTTCAATGACCTCCTGAAGCAAACTCGTGCAGTTGCACAGATGGGTTCCATGTCCCGCGTTATTGGAATGATTCCTGGCATGGGAAAGGTAATATATCTCGTTCTTATAAAATCTCACTCCATTTCTGTGTGATAAATATTGTATGGTGCAACATGTTATAGTAGTTCTTGTGCATATATTAACTTGCTAGAAATGTAACAACCGATTCCAGATCAAATCTTGTATCAGCTATGTTCCTATCTTTTTACTTATATGATGAAGACCGATGTCCATCTTGTTCATGCATAAACAGGTTACTCCTGCACAAATTCGTGAGGCAGAGAAGAGCGTAAAGATAATGGAATCAATGATAGAAGTCATGACACCAGGTTATTTATCTTACTTAAAAAATGTTTCTAATAATGTCGCCTTGCTAGATTTGATATAAGCATACTAGTCCTGCTTGCTCTCGATTCACTGTGGCCTTTTAGTGTTCGAACAAGGTTTCTACGGGACGTGTTGCCAAGTTTAACATGAGCATATACTAGTTCTGCTCGCTCAATCCATTGTATTTCATCTTTTTCTCAGAGGAGAGGGAGAAACCAGAATTGTTAGCAGAATCCCCTGCTAGAAGGAAACGTATTGCTCAAGAGTCCGGAAAAACGGAGCAGCAGGTAAAATCCAGTGGATTACTGATATTAAGGATGGCATAAAAAATTAAAAATTGTTCAGTACTCGTTGCATGCTTGCTAATATAATTTGACTGCAATCTGCAGGTGAGTCAACTTGTTGCTCAACTTTTTCAAATGCGTGTACGGATGAAGAATTTGATGGGGGTAATGGAAGGTGGTTCCCTTCCTTCACTGAGTAATCTAGAGGAGGCATTAAAGCCTGAACAGAAGGTGCTTTTCTTTTCTACATTTTTGGCTGAGTTACTTGTAATTATTTGAATATGTTGATATAATTAAATGCTGTGTTTTCTTTCTCCTGAAGCAGTAAAATTTTACTTGCAACAAATAAATAAGGGAGAATAACACCTTTGGTCTCTCGGATAATGGAATATTCTGATTTTTGTCCTTGTGATATATGACTCATCTCATTTAACCTTCAATTAATTAAAATGTGTATTTTTGGTCCCTTTATATAGAAAAATATGTTATATTTGGACTATTTTTAGTCCCTCAAATGTGGAATAACTGAACAATTTTAACATAACACATGAGTAAGGTCTGCGTACATCTTACCCTCCCCAAGACCCCACTTGTAGGGATTACACTGGGTATGTTGTTGTTGTACATGTCTAATTAAACGGTGGAATGGGTAATAAATCTGAAAATTAGTGAATATTCATAATCAAAGGGATCAAAAGTGAAGATTTCAAGTACTGAAGGTTAAATGTGCTTAGTCAGATATCACAAGGACTAAAATTGAAACTTACCAATAACTAAGGGACCAAAAGTGCTATTAACTCGATACATAAATAAAAGAATGTGTGTGATATGATGATCTTTAAGCATCTTTGAGGAACTAGCTTCATTGAACTGAGTCCTTTCGAACCACAATTTTCTGAATTTTTATTGTTTCGAGATGGTAACCAAGTTCTTTTCAAATATTCTAATAAATAGGTGAGAATTTCTAGACCAATCGTCTTATGGGCTTAACAGAGTGCATCTCTCTAACCAAAATAATTATTTCATTTTATCTAAGAATTCGAATAGATGTCTAATCATTCCCTCTCAACCCTTGGAACAAAAGAAATGTAATATAGCCCATAAATTTAGTGTATCTCCACATCGAATATTATGTGTATCTGTCATATCAGTTAGTTCCATTTTCGGGCTCTTTACCTCCTTACTATGTTGTAATCGTGTATTCTGCATATTAGTCGAGGTGTGCACAAGCTGATCCGGACACCACGGTTATTAAAAAAAACACGTCTTCTTACATATTTCTTTTCTCTTCCTATATGCCTTCAAGATTGTAATTTCAACTGCTCACAGATTTGCTAATACATTTGTTAGTCATAATACACATTTCTATTGTATGAGATGGAAAAACCTATTCTAATATGCAATTGTTATTTTGACCTATGTTGCTCAGACTCTTTAAAAATGTTGATGGGGTGCGTGTCGAATCATCTAAAAATAGTGCTTCTTTTTAGGAGCCGACACGGGTGCGACAACATTTTTGTAGAGTCCGAGCAACATAGCTTAAAAATATCATGTACTTTTAGATTTTCACTTTTGTTATCTTATCATTTTATTAGCTCTTACTTAAGCTGATGGTTTCAAATGATCGTCTTGTTCCTTTCTTACTCCAGGCTCCTCCCGGTACTGCAAGGAGGAAGCGAAGGTCAGAACCAAGGAAGCAATTTGCGGACTCGGGATCAGCTAGACCTAGGCCTAGTGGGTTCGGGGCCAAGAACTAAAATATCAATCAAATTATTGAAGGGAGCATATTTGACTAGCTATTTTATGAGTACTCACTAGAAGAATCCTAAATACAATTTTCCAGCAAGAGAATTGTGAGCACTTCAATATTTCTTCATATTCCAACCTGTAATCTTGAATATTTGTTTGTTTTTCCTTGTCCTTTAAATTTTATACCCTCAGATTTTCTGCTCATTTTGATTTGATGGTTAAAACTTAAAAAGTCTAATGATGTTGTAGAGGAGAGTTTGGTGCAGCAGGTATTATTATTGGTGTTGAAAAATTTAGAGTGGTACAAAGTATGGGGGTAAAAGTTTCCAGGCCTATTTGGACGCTTCCATTTAAGTAGAGCCAGTATTTTAAATTTTGTGTACTTCAGATAACACTGCTCCTCCTTCAAAAGATTTGCTCCGTGCTGGTTAAGAAAGATTCCATGTGAGTATTTCAATTATTTATATTGAGGTATCATAGATGAAGTACCACGAGTGAAATGAAATGCATAATTTAACAAAGTTCATACATACGAGTTTGACAAACTTCAAACAAAAATGTCTCAAGTTTGGGATTGTCAAACCAAACTTCTACAAATATAGCTAAAGTTTGGGACTACCAAGCTAAAGTTCCGACAAAAATGTATAAGATTTGGAATTACCAAACCAAACTTAAGACAAAAATGTATGAAGTTTGTGGTTATCAAGCCAAACTCCTGATAAAAATATCTGAAATTTGGGACTTTCAAGCCAAAATTTGAACGTTTTGTCCGAAGTTTGGAATTTCCAAGTAAAATGTCTAAATTTTAGAACTGATTAAGTCAAACTTCAGACAATTTATACAATAGGTGAATGAGTAGGAAAAATAAATATAGGAAAGTAAAAAAGGAGATGGTTAAAATTGTAATTTGATGAATATTGAGTTGGTGATAATCAACTTATTATTTTCTAGTAAAATATAATCAACATTTTCTTAGGCAATTGAAGCAAAGAATAAAAAGTAGTTGAGATCCCCTATTGATGGTAGCATTTCAAGGAATGTCATCCATGTGTTAGGTAACCTATTCTTTTTTATCCTACTTTTGGAAGCAAAAAATATCATATTTCTGTATTTTAATAACCTTTCACAATTACATAAACAAAGTGAAGTGACGAACAAAAGTGAGAAAAAAATAGTTCTTTCAAAGTTAAAGATTTTTTATAAAAGAAAATGGCAAGTGGAGGTGAAAGTTTCCCAGCAGTGGATGCTGAAAAAGAGTTGCAGCCACAGAAGGAATTTCAAGTTGATCCAGTATCATCACAAGTTGCTTCCTCAATTGAAAAAGTGGTAATGATTTCTCAATCCTTTTCTTTATAACTGTGGTATTCGGGTTAGTTTGCGCACATCTCAATTAATTTTATGGGGTACAGTCAAACTCTCTATGACAACGTCGTTTGTTCTCATATTTTTTGGTTGCTATAGCAAAATGTTGTTATATATAGATAAGTAGATAACATATAATATAACATATCATGAAAGATCGATACACATAAAACATCATTGTTATAGTGAGATATTGTTATAGAGCATGATTGTTATGGAGAGGTCTAACTTGTTAAATATACATACGATATACACAATATATACGTGTATATCGTATGTATATTCACTCTCGGTTTAGTGTATATGGTCGTGTATATAGTCTCGATTTTAGGTAAGGTTTTAGTCTCCTAGTTTAGGTAATGTTGTGGTGTAATTATTAATATACACTTATCATAATATTTGTATTACCATAATTGTATAGTTAGTGTCCAAGTAGAATAAGATTTTAGGAGTAGAATAGGAATAAGATTTTCCTATTATGAAAATATGTAAATTGTATATATACTCTTTCAATCAATGAAAATAATCAAGGGATTATTTCTTTCATGGTATCAGAAGTCTAGGTCAAACAACAATTTCTCTCCCAAAAATTCTTGTTCTTCGCCAAGCTTACACCGAGCCTCCCTCTTCGCTTTCTACACCTCTTTCCGCTCTCAAATTCTCTCTTCCAAATTCCTCCATCTCTTATTGTTCTTTCGTTATGTCTACGTCAAAAACATGTTTCATCTTGTCCTTGTTGTTTATAACATCAAGAATCATATCCCTTTAATTCTTGAAATAGAAAACGTCCAATACGCGACGTGGGCCGAGTTGTTCAAAATTCACGCTCGTTCGCATCAAGTCATCTATCACATAATTCCCGCGCTCTTGAAGATACGGAGGTGCCTCAACGCGAGCATGATCCTAAATTATGGACCACACTTGATGCCACTGTCATTCAGTGGATTTTCTACGATCTCTACCGATCTATTGCAGACGATTATTGAGTCAGACACTACGGCGATGGCTGCGTGGGATAGGTTGCGTGACATATTCCAGGATAATTAAAATTCTAGAGCTATTACCCTTGAATAGGAATTTTCCACGTCAACATAGAAAATTTCCCAAACGTCTCAGCTTATTGCAAAAGGTTGAAAGAATTGGCGGACCAACTCCGCAACGTTGGTGCGCCAGTTAGTGAAGATCGTCTTGTTCTACAGATGGTTGCTGGCCTATCTGAGGCCTATAGTGGCGTTGGAACTCTCATTCGTCAAAGTAATCCTCTTCCGAAGTTCTATCAAGCCCGCTCCATGCTTACCTTGGAAGAAGCGGCTTGACTAAAAAGACGGTTACTAGTGCTAGTCTCGTGGTCATGATGACATCCTCCACTAATCCTCAAAATTTTGGTGACAATTCGAACCAAAATCGATCTCATGGTGGCGGCAAAAATAATCGGAAAAATAATGGCAAAAATTACGGGGGCAAACACGGAGGGTCTGACAATGGTAACGGTGGCCGAAACGGTGGCGGCGGACAATATCCCGAATACAATGGGCCACCGACCCACTGGTCCCAGCCTTGGGCCACTCGGTCGTGGGCAGTGGCCTAACAACCTAGTTTCAACGTCAGCTCCTACCCAGTTCCAGTGGGCTTTTCAGTAGCCTCCTCGGCCCAATACCAATTGGGCCAATGGTCTTCCCGAAGCAGCACTGGGTCGGGTAGCACGTAGGGGTACTTGGGCCCCGGTCTCCACAAGCCCATCATGCAACAGGCCCCACTCAGACCGATATTGAGGTCGCGATGCACACACTTGGTTTGACTCACCGGACCCGAATTGGTATATGGACACGGTGTCACTACCCACATGACATCCGATTCAAGTACTCTCTTGTCTTATTCAATTTGAGCAACCCTCGTGGCATAATTATTGGTAATGGTAATTTTATTCCAATTCATGGTTATGGTCATAAAACTTTGTCTCCCCCCATCCACCCCTTATCTTGAAAAATACCCTACATGCCCTCTAAATTGATTAAAAACTTAGTGTTTGTCCGTAAATTCACCATTGACAATTCAGTGTCTATTGAATTTGATCCGTTTGGTTTCTTTGTGAAGGGTTTCAAGACGGGGAGTCCTGTCATGAGGTGTAATAGTAGGGGAGATCTTTATTCATATCACGTCATGTTCGGTCAATCGAGTCAAGCCTTGCCTTCAGCGTTTGTAGCCTTTGCTCCTTCCTTGTGGCATGCTCGTCTTGGTCATCCGGGGTCGTCTATTTTGTCTTCCTTAGATAAAAATAATTTTATTTCATGTAAGGGTACGCATAGTACTCCGAATTGTCATTCTTGATCTTTAGGAAAAATTGTTAGGTTGTCATTTGTAGACTCTAATTCTCATATTTTAATGTCATTTGATATTATTCATAGCGACTTATGGACGTCTCATGTTCTTAGCTCTTTGGGTCATCGGTATTATGTTATCTTTTTGGATGATCATTCAAAAAATTTATGGATTTTTCCGATAGCGAAAAAATCTCAAGTTTTTTCCATCTTCTTAAAATTTAGAGCATTCATTAGAACCCAATTCGAACGAAAAATAAAAAATATTCAATGTGATAATGGCAGAGATTATGACAACGGGGTGTTTCGGGAATTTTGTACAACTAATGGGATCAATTTTCATTTTTCTTGCCCTCATACGTCTTTACAAAATGGGAAAGCCGAACGCAAAATACGTACCATTAATAACATTGTCCGAACTCTATTGATTCATGCTTCCGTACCCCCTTATTTTTGGCATCATGCTCTATAAATGGTTACATATCTTCTTAAGTTCTTCCGTCCAAAGGTTTGACATATTCGTCCCCTCTTCAAATTTTATATAATAAGACTCATTCGTATTTCCATCTTAGGGTCTTTGGGTGCTTGTGTTATCAACTCTTTCCGTCCACCACAATTAACAAACTTCATGTCTCGGTCTACCCCTTGTGTGTTTTTGTGTTTTCCATCAAATCACCGTGGTTACAAATGTTTTGACTTATCATCTAATAAAATCATCATTAGTCGTCATGTAATTTTTGATGAATCTCAATTTCCGTTTGCTAAGATTAGTAATCCGTGCCTAGTTCGTATAATTTTTTGGATGATGATATATCCCCGTATATTATTCACATTTTTTGGACGTGTCCCGCACCCCAAATCCACCAGTGGGCCCATTGCCCGCTGGGCCCACTGGTCCATCGCCATTTATTATTCTAGCCGCCGAGTCCAGTCTCATAACTGGGCCAGTGAAGGTAAATGGGCCAGATACCCAGCCCATTACCGCCATTGTTCCAGTCCATGTTTCCCATTCCCGTTACCGAGTTGGGTCAACAGGCCCACTGTCTGCTGGCCAGTCCGTCCCGAGTCCAAAAAATTCCCAAAATCCGCCTAATTCTCCCCCGAGTCATAGACCGGTCACTCGTAGTCAACGGGGTGTTTTTAAACCAAAAAGATATTTTAATTTAAATTCTAATGTTCTTAAATCACCCTTACCCCGTAATCATGTGTCTGCGTTAAATGACTCAAATTGAAAATTGCTATGACCGATGAATATAATGCTCTTATTGATAATAAGACGTGGGAGTTGGTGCCCCGTCCATCTGGTGTTAATATTATTAGGTCTATGTGAATTTTTGCTCATAAGAACAATTCAGACGGTTCGTTTGCAAGGCATAAGGCTCGGCTTGTGGGTGATGGTAAGACTCAGCAGGTTGGTGTGGACTGTGGTGAGACATTTAGTCCGGTGGTCAAGCCGGCTACCATTCGCAATGTGCTCAGCTTGGCTCTTTCGAAAGCATGGCCCATTCATCAGTTAGATATGAAGAATGCTTTCTTACATGGTGATCTCAATGAGACAGTTTATATGCATCAGCCCTTGGGGTTTAGGGATCCCAAATATCCTCATCATGTATGTTTGTTGAAAAAGTTCTTATATGGGCTTAAGCAGTCTCCACGTGCCTGGTATAAGAGGTTTGCCGACTATGTTTCGACTATTGGGTTCACTCATAGTAGGTCGGATAATTTCTTGTTCATATATCATCGTAGTTCTTCATTGGCTTATATACTATTATATGTGGATGATATTATCTTGACCGCCTCTTCCAATGCTTTACGCCAGTCTATCATGACAATGCTCAGTTCTGACTTTGCTATGAAAGACTTGGGGCCCTTGAGTTATTTTTTGGGGATTGTTGTCACTCGCCATGCAGGTGGGTTGTTCTTATCCCAAAGGATGTATGTAGAGATGACAATGGATCTTGGACCCGGTCCGGTGGATCCAGATCCGTTTTATAGGATATGGATCTTCGAAATTTGGACCCGACGGATCCGGATCGGATCCGGATCCATTTCTGACGGATCGGATCTGGATCTTGTATTTGAGATCCGTATCCGGTCCAGATCCGATCCGTGGATCCGTTTTTTATTAAATATATTCATAACCTAGAATGTAATTTTATAAGTATTTTCTTAATTTTTTTTCATAATTTATGTATTGGGTAAATGGTTGAACCAGGATAAGGCACAAGTCACACAACCATGTAATTTGTCTTTGAAGTTTTATTTCTTTTACCTATATGCTCTCTGCAGTTTCCCATATTTTCATTTCTATAAAAAGAAAAAATCATCACTCTTCTTTAAATTTTCCTTTCTTGAATCAGCTAGCCGTAAGCTTTAAGTATCTTTCTCTTGTTTGTTTGATCAACAAAAAAAAATTGGGACTTTTGATATATGACTGACATTGTTTTATGTTGTTTAATGAAGTCAATCAGTAGAACTACAAGTGAAGCATCACTAAAGCCTCCAAAAATTAACTCAAAGTTGCAACTTGTTCAGCATCACTAATGAAGTCAATCGTCTTTATTTTCCTGTGATGCTAAAACTTTGTTCAGTATTTGGAAAGAATGGTGTCATGTTTGTGTAGGTTGATTGAATGAACTCAATCATTTTTTTTAATCAGATTGCGTTTCATTTTGGCATAAAAGTTTCAACATGTGAGAATATTATTCAAGCCAAAAAAATTTACATGTAGATCCAGATCCGATCCGTGGACCCGGTGAATCCGATGGATCCGGATTTGTATATGATTTTTATGGATCCGGATCCGGATCTGGATCCAGGTATGAAAAATGGATCTGGATCTAGTAGGATCCGGTCCAGATCCGATCTGTTGTCATCCCTAGATGTATGCAACTGAGATCATTGAGAGGGTTGGGATGTCATCCTGTAAGTCCACTTCCACTCTAGTTGATATTAAGCCCAAGCTTGGTGCTGCGGCCGGCGCACCATACGAGGATCTGACCCGCTATCACGGTCTTGTAGGGGCCCTTCGGTATCTTACATTCACGAGATCAGATATTACGTATGCCGTACAACAAATGTGTTTGTTTATGCATGATCCTAGGGTTGAGCATCATTCGGTATATTCAGGGGACACTTGACTGTGGCTTGCATTTATATCCTTCATCGACGTCCACACTTGTCTCGTATACAGATGCTGATTGGGGTGGTTGTCCGGACACCAGACGGTCTACGTCTGGCTATTGTATGTTTCTTGGTAATAACTTGGTCTCATGGTCTGTGAAACGTCAGTCGACGTTGTCCCGCTCCAGTGCAAAGGTCGAGTATCGAGGGGTAGCTAATGTGGTCTCTGAATCATGTTGGTTACGTAATTTGTTGTTAGAGCTTCATTGTCCTATTCAGAAAGTGGCCTTGGTATATTGTAATAATGTTAGTGCTATCTACCTTTCTGGTAATCCGGTTTAGCACCAGCGCACTAAACATATCGAGATGGACATTCACTTTGTTCGCGGAAAGGTAGCTCGTGGACAAGTACGCGTTTTCCATGTCCTTTCCATGTATCAAATTGCAGACATCTTTACAAAGGGTCTTCCCTCGGTCCTTTTTGAAGATTTTAGGGACAGTTTCAGCGTACGAAGACCGCCCGCTATGACTGCGGGTGTGTGTTAAATATACATACGATATACACAATATATACGTGTATATCGTATGTATATTCAGTCTCGGTTTAGTGTATATGGTCGTGTATATAGTCTCGGTTTTAGGTAAGGTTTTAGTCTCCTAGTTTAGGTAATGTTGTGGTGTAATTATTATTGTACACTTACCATAATATTTATATTACCATAATTGTACAGTTAATGTCCAATTAGAATAAGGTTTTAGGAGTAGAATAAGAATAAGATTTTCCTATTATGAAAATATGTAAATTGTATATATACTCTTTCAATCAATGAAAATAATCAAGGGATTATTTTTTTCATAAATGTATTTGCTACCTCTCACCAATGCAAATATCGGGTAACTCTGTCTACCAAAGCTTAGACATATGAGAAGAAATCACCTAATGTTTTTGCCTATATTGAAATTTAAAACTGGGACCTCATGATTCTCTCATTGTGTAATTATTTTTCATATCATTAATGATCCGAAAATGACAAACAATTTTACTATGTTAGTGGTAATAATAAATATAGATGATTCATATAAAAGATACTAGATTGAAGTAGTAGTAACTCTTTCTTGAGTTTCTCACCCGGAGTTCGATACTTTTATTGGGGCCTCGATTTATTCTAATTCGCACTAGAGAGTCCCAAATTAGGGTTTATAGCCTCGATTAATTTCGATTTGCGCTGAAAATCCCACATTGAGGCTAAAGTGCTCCCTAATATGCAACTCCATATCCGAGCTCAAACCTGAAACTTCTAGTTAATGATGAGTGAATACTTACCACTTTACCATAAATTTTAATGATTTAATTATGTTTATAATTATAAAATATAGTAAGATAGTAAAGTGTCATTTTATTGAGATTGAGAACATACTAGCTCATTCATATAACTTACTAGAATTCCACTTGAATATTTTAAAAAGAACTTGACACAAGAACAATTTGCTTGCATAAGAACAATTAAACCAATATATAGCATTTTCACCTTTTTCTTGAATAAAATGGTTTTTGCATAGTTATAATTTATTTTTAACGCAGGCAAAGGAAAAATTGGAGAAAATGAAAAGAGAAAAAGATAGAAAGGATGCATTACAAAACTTCAAGACTGCTATGATTATCTCAGGAGTTGTTCTTGCTGTTGCTGTTGCTGCTTTTGCAATTACCAAGAAACTCAAAGAGAGATCAAATTAGCACTCACTTTTTTATTTATTATTTATTTTTGGACTTTTTTCAGTACTCACCCATCCATACATATCGAAATTTTGCGAATTTTTATTCAAGTTTTAGGTTTTATAGTGAAGAGGTATTTTATAAAATTGTCCTTACATATGTGTATGAGGATGATTTTAAGTCAATTTGAGAGGTGTATACATTGAATTGAGACGTTTAAAATCTCAATGAATTGCTGAGTTTTATATTCCTAAAATTTCAATTTTCTATTTCTAAAGCTATTTTGATTCTTGTGAATCTAATTAAATATATTTAAACCTTTAATTAATTAAAATATATTTTCAAATCTTTTTTCGTGAATCTTTACATATTTTGATGAATTATGAACTAGTAAAGCACACTTTCACTAAAATAAAATATACTTAGTGAAATATCACCTCTCACGTATCAAAGTTTACTTATGTTAAAAAAAATCCTCCAAGAATTAGAATTTGCACATAGAAGGATTTGCAGCGACACAACAGTTCTATCTCGATTTAGGTGAACGATAGTTTAGCCAAATCCATCACGCTCCACTGACGGATCCTGAAACTAACATGCTTACAAAATTCAGTAACTTTTGCCTAGACTTGTATACGTATTATAATATTTATTGTGAATCTAATTATTATTATTATAGACTAACTTGAGGCGGCTATAAAAATTGGTAAATTTGAAATCTTGAATTCGTCTATTCTCCTCTCGTATTATAAATAAGGACGGACATCAAATTTTATCAATAAATGAAAAGTGCATTTACATAATAAAAAAATACAATAAAGGGTCAAATTTGTCCCTGAATTATGCGAGATGGAATATATTGGGTCTCCATTAATAGTTAGGATCAATATGCCCTCACAGTAACTAGTTGAGGTCAAATTTGCCCCTAAACTATGCGAAATGAAATAAATTTACTCTTATTTTTTAGTTTCACTTAGCACCTGGTGATGCCACGTGTCACACAATTAAAAATTAATATTTTTAAAACATATGATAAATTTGAACCTTTCTCATAGTTCAAGGGCAAATAAACCTTCCCCCTAATTTTTTTTTTTTTTTTTAGTTCTCATTTCTCTCTTCCCGACATTACCTTTACCACCAATCACTCTTTCTTCTTCCGTCCTCATCTCTTCCCACCACACAACTATCATCATCACCTTCACCGCCATCTTCTCTTCTCTTTCATTTCTTTTTCTATCTCCCCTTCACTCCATCACCACCTACCCCTTAGGAAGGAATGCGTTGAACGGCTTGAACATGCAATATATAATTTAATTTTGGTGCATGTGTGTATAGGTACAGCCATATAGGGTCAAAGGAGGAAAAAAGAGTAATTGGCAATAGATATAGTGACAAGCAAAGAGGAATAAAAGAAGTTATAACTCAAAATTAGGGAGAAGGATCAACTTTATCCTAAAACTATGTGAAACGTTCAAATTTACCGCCTATTTAGAAAATTGATCCTTAATTGCATGACACGTGGCATTATCTTATACTAAGCTTACACCTTTTTAAAATAGGGCAAATTTATTTTATTTCGTTTAGTTTAGGGATAAATTTGACTCCAATTAATAACAACAAGGGCACATTTGACCCCAACTATTAAGTTTAGAGGCAAATTTGACCCATTGCCCTAAATAATTTTGTACTGTCGTTTAGTAGTTGATTAGAGTTATGCGGGTATTAGTAATACATGGATTAGTTATGAGGGAATTTATATATTATTTTATGCAGGTATTAGTTATACAGGATTTAGTTATTCATGTATTAGTTATTCCACATTTTGCCCTGCATAAAATAATACATAGATTCTCTATTGTGTTAGTGAATCTTTACGAGTTTCGTCCTGCTGAGCCATTTGAGTTGCCCTATTGTGTTGCGACTTGTGAATCTTTACGAGTTTTGAAATTACAGTTGCCTGGGGCCATACTTAAGTTGCCTGATCATATGGGATTTTCCCAGCTCAAATTGCTTCATCTTGTGAATTTTGAGTTATCCAACGAGCATTTGACAAGTTGCTTGTTCTCAAAATTTCCTGCCTAAAAAAATATTGATACTGGGAGATTGTACTTTTGGAACAATGATTGTGCTTGATATTGCTTTGACGTCTCTCGTTTATGTGTCTCTACAAAACTATGGTAACTACGCATAAAGTTACCGCAATTGTAACATCAAGATTTCTTGCCCGGATCTCTAAGTCCTGAAATATGGTGCTCCAATGGCAAAGGATATAATTATAGAGAATCTTTTCTCTATAGAAGTTGTCACCTCTTCTTTTATGATGCTCATGATCTAATAAAAGAAATTGGCATGTGTGTGCATAAGTTGATCAAGAATGTCCCTTCTACATCAGCTTTGAAATTATGCATGGGTTCCGTTTCGGGTCTGTATAATGTAACTCATGGAGTAAGAAGCTTCCCCGTCACGTTTTATAAGTTCAAGTCCTTAAAATTGACTGTGGCAATTGACGATATTTGCATGGAAGTCATGATACTATTGCTCAAGTGTTCTCCTAATTTGGAGGTTCTTAATTTGTTTTCCGATGAGATTGATGGCTGGGATGAAAACTGGAAGTTCCATGAACCTAGTGAAAGCTTTATGTGCTTGGAGTCTCATCTAAAATCGATTAAATTGGCTTGTTTCACATACAATGACAATGAAATGGAGCTACTAAGGTTTTTCCTTAAGAATGCACATGTATTAGAAAAACTGATAATTGTTTGAAATGACCCTACTGACATATCAAAAGAGGCAATAGAAGAGGTTTTGAAGTTTCCTAGAACTTCTTCACATGATGTTGTGACATTTCTTGATTTCAAACCCAAACCAAGATCTCGTTACCGGTACAATAGGATTTAAAAGAGGTTCTGATTGATAGAAGCTATGTTGCGGACTCTTTAAAAATACCGTCAAGTAAGTGTTGGGTCCTCCAAAAGATCACTACTTTTGGAAGATCCGAACGCACATAACGACAATTTTTGAATAGTCTGAGCAACATAGGAAGTACCCATTTTGAGATTTCTTATCATAAATAAACTACGTACTTTGTATGAGCAAGCACATGACACCTTAAGTTTATGAATTTCTACTACTATTTTGCCTTTTCAAAGACCACAGAAAATTCAATTGGTCAGCCCTCAATGAAGCATGTTTGACTCAGGAGAAAAAAGCCTTCAACTTGTCAACAGATGTTACATGCGTCTCCAAGATATAGAAAGTATCGGTAATCTCTTTCTGCACTATATGGTAGTTCTTGACCTTTGAAACATGTTCTATTATATTTTTGTACTCGCTTGGGTCATGCCACACGCAATTAAAGATGCATATGAATGTTGGTGCTTATGAAGAGTTTGGTAAGCCATGAAGAAAATCTGGATGTCCCTGCAAGTATCTTTCGGTGCATTTGGACATAAATGAAATGCAGATGTTTTGATGGAATTTCAACTCCAAACCACTTCCTATAAGCTAGATATTTGCATAACTTATTTAGCTTGAGCAACTTAAGCCCGGTAAATTGCGTTCATCAATTTTTGAACTTATGTTGGAGCTAACACGACCTCTTTGTAATTTTTGCATCTTCGTATTGTTTTCTTCATGAAACTTTTTACTTCATCAAAGAGTAATGATAATTACACTTTGGTCGAAATATCCACGTTAAAGAGCATTTTATTGAGACAATTTCTTTGTCATCCGCTGGAGGGAAGTGTAAAGGGTGTATTTTGGATCTTAATAAAGGGATTAAAGAGCAACTAACCACACTAATTCAAAAAATAATCAAGTACTATCAAAAAGACGAGAAGACACATTCTAATCAACTTGAAATCAGATATACTTAGTGAAATATCACCTATCAACGTTCTGTTCAGAAAATGTCAGGGTTTAGCCCAATCCAATCTTCTCAAGTGGCCGACACAGAGTGTAACTTACAAGTTACAAGTTTACGAAAATTATACGTTTTTTCTTGTACTTCTATACCTATTAAATATCTATAAATATTTATTGTGAATCCAATTAGCCCATTCTTATTTGTCTTGGTGATGGATGGACTGACGCGATAAATTCAAGGAGAGGTGTCATGGTGTATGTTATTCGTAGACGACATAGTCCTGATTGATGAGACTCGCAGCGGAATGAACGCTAAGCTGGAGGTTTGGAGACAGACTCTAGAGTCTAAAGGGTTCAGACTTAGTAGTTGTAGTGTTATTATTGTAGGCCTGCTTAGCCTATCATACTAGTAGGCGCAGTATTGCTTTATAGTCCCCTGTCGTTTGATTTCTGCTGCTATGTGTTCTTTAGTGTACTTTGTTTATCTTATTTACCGGCGTTATTTACTGATTCTTTTTTCAGAATGCGCTATCATGGTTTATTCGCTTTTGTTACCAACATTTTCATATTGCTTTAAATTTCTTGTCCGGGTCTGACCGTTTCTCTTGCTTTGCTTGTGCTTATGCTTTGTCTTGAACCGGGGATCTTTCGGAAACAGTCGCTCTACCTACCAATGTAGAGGTAAGGTCTGTCGTACACTCTACCCTCCCAAAACGTCACGTTGTGGGATTTCACTGGGTATGTTGTTGTTGTTGTATTGTTACTCCATATTTAAGAGTAATATACTTCTAAAAATAATCCAAATACAACCTATTTTCTACGTAAAGGGACCAAAAGCACACATTTTAGTTAATTGAAGGTCAAATGTGTTGAGTCATATATCACAAGGACTAAAATCAGAATTTATCAATAATTGAGGGACCAAATTGCTATTCTCCCAAACAAACATAAACACTTCATGATTTCAGTCAAGCAAAGATATTCTCACATTCAAACCTCACAACTAGAAAAACGAACAATCTAACAGAAAAGAATAGTACCTTTGTCACAAATGTATATCATGGCTTATTCATTTTTGTTACCATCATTTTCATACTATAAATTTTTTGTCCGGGTCTGACTGTTTCTCTTGCTTTGCTTGTGCTTATGCTTTGTTTTGAGCCGAGGGCCTTTCGGAAACAACCACTCTACCTACCTGTTGGGAGTTTTGTCACTATTGTACTTTATAAAGAAGTACGGGAAGTATATCACTATTACAAGTATTTGAAAGGATAAACAAAGATTCAATAATACAACTAGAAATCTGAAATTACAATTGTAGAACGAGAAAAAGTCGAAACTGTTTTGTTATTGCTGAGTCGAGTGTGGCACTCTATCCTTAAGACAATATTGCCCCGTATGTATCCTTTATACGTCCTGGACAATTTGTCTCCCAAGATAAAACAGCAATGGAACACTTGAGCAAAGGAAACTCAAGAGCTACCGTGAAGAATATTGAGTAACGAAATGATGCTTGGAAGTTGTAGGAAGAACTGTTTTTGCTTGTGTATGCTTCTGTAGGATTGGCCATTATAGGAGGAGTAATTCAGCCAAAATAAATGGCTGAATTGAGTGCTTGGCGTTTCTGTTCTCTTCTGCCCAATTCTGACTTTCTGGAAATTTTAGGGACCAAACTGTACATCTTGAAACTTCAGGGACCAAACTGTACATCTTGAAACTTCTGTGACCAAACTGTACATCTTGAAACTTCTGGGACCAAACTGTACCCGTGAGCCCGAGAGCCCGTGAGCCGTGACGAGAGCGGACGGACGGACGCGGCGCGCGCGTGTGGTCTTTCCTTGAACCGAAGCACATCTAGGTCCTCCCTCGTTTAAACACATGGGATACCCTTGGGGTCCCAAACCCCAAACCAATTTCGAGTCTTATATACACAACAATTCTTTCTTCCTCTACCGATGAGGGAGAATTGAACACAATACCACACTTTCCATGCTTCAAACACCTTACTTCGTGGACCAATATCTCTTTCATTTCTCAATGAAATTTGACGATTCTTGGCCCTACGGTTATCTACGTACTTAGTAGATCATGCATGTGTGAAGAACCGGATTCTCCAACATACGTAACACTAGTGTTTAAGCCGTTAAAGTTGGTCGGTCGCAACTCCCGCCAAAGGCTAATTTCCAACACTACCAAGGTAGAGATAAGGTCTATGTACACTCTACCCTCCCCAGACTCCACATTGTGAGATTTCACTGGGTATGTTGTTGTTATTGTTTTTTATCTTTCGACTTTTGTTGCTATTTTTTCTTCTTGTTCGACTGCACTTCTCTCATACTGCTTCATGTTGTTATATGGTTCAGCATGTGGAGCAGTCTTTCTTAGCTGTCAATCTGAATCTAAGAGTTGTGCAGGATGTGGGAAAAGCATACAACGAATTAAAACAAGGAGAACCAGCAATTCAGGGCTTATTTAGTTTGACAAGGTTTGAACTTGAGGTAAATATATAACTTGTTGATTTCTAAGGAAATGCTTATACTCGTGAGTCTTTTTCCTAGATATGATGGTCTGATGATAGCTTTGACTTCGGTACTGGCATGTAGGTTGGAGAGCAGCAGAACTAGAATTAGGTCTCCTCCTTAAGTTATGATACAAAAAAAAAATATCCTTGTGGTAGTGGTTTAAAATCAATTGAGTCACCATGATTTACCTCCTTCACAGACCTGTTGGACCGGGGTGTGGGGGCTGTGGGGGTGGGAGATTCCACCTTTTGGAGCAAAAAAAAAAATCCTTGCACTTTGGACCTGATACCAAAAAATACACTGTCAGATTTAAAAGTTGAATACTTACAACTGCTACCATAAATGTAAGTTGCAAGCAGGGGCGAATTTTACGTACAATTTTTTGATATTACAACTGCTACCAAAAAATTAGTTCTTTCAATATAGGTTACTCCTATGTTGAACATCCTTGCAATTAGTATTGGTATTATAACTTTCAATTAGAATAACGCATTCAAGTGTGCTTGAATATCTACTGTGTATGAATGTACAGGAAATTGTGAACCTGCTGTTGACTTAGATTGTGTTACTGGAGAAGTAAAATACTCTAATGTCTCTTTTCGATACACCTCTTGTATTGAAAAACTTGGACTTACATATTAAATCTGGAGAAATAGTTGCCTTGTGTGGACCATCAGGAGGAAGAAAAACGACTCCTCCGCTTATATGATCTTTTACAAGGTTAGCAGTTTTGTCATCACAACACTACAGTCTGGAATTCTCAATGATGAATACGAAAGTTAACTTCTGCTGTAGCATGACAAGGTTTACTTCCTCACTGACAGGTTCCATTCTCATTGATGGTTTGGATATTAGAGGCATACGAATCGAGAGTTTGAGGAAAAATATTTGTCTGGTCTCTCAAGATACAATAAGTCCAAGCCTCATTCCCTCTTCACAACCATGATATGATGAACTATTGCTAATCTTTATTTGTGGTTAGTTGCTGTGGTTGTAAAACTTTCTTTAAATCGACGCTAGCAAGGTCAGCTAAAGTGGGAAAGAGGGACTGCACGGCTGATTTTCTACCTTTTTCTTAATTTTATCAGACATTATTTTCTTGAACTGTTGCCGAGAACATTGGATATAGGGATAGAATGACTGGTATTGATATGGAGAGAGTGAAGCTTGCTGCGAGAACTGCAAGTGCAGATGAATTCATTGAAGTTCAGTGGAGGGCAGAAGCAAAGGTATGATACTTTTCCCACCAATACACTTTGATTTTCTGAATTTTTATTATATATCTCTCATGCACAATAAATCAGTAGTATGCCTTACATTTTAGAAAAAAATTCCCCTCTTTAGAACTTACTAGTCAAACGAAGGGAGTAACAGAATCTCACAGTAAGAAAGTTCTGTCAATCCAAAAATGATAGAAAGAGAATTAGATCTAATCTCGACAAGTCCGCGATTCTCGGGTTTGACTGTAGGTCTTCCTCTACAGCTGATTTTTTTCAACAAATTAATGTTTTTCCATAATCCTTTTAGATCCCCTTTTCATTTCAGGTACTTGAGCTTCTTTGTTTTCATCAATTTTAATCGGACAATTCTTGTGGATCCTGGGTGTTTGAATTCAGCCTCTAGTTAGATCTTTAATGAAGGATTTTCTACCTTCTCAAGGGATAGGTCTTTAGGGAATGCTATAGAACCTGAGATCTAATGCTCCTTGTTACCGAAAGACTTACTGCAATTGCAGATATAGGTATTAGCGAATATTCTTCGAATATTCCTGTATATTTTGTAATTATGATAGATGTATATTTAAGGTAACTTAGGATTCTAATTATATTAGAAATCAACCTTTGTAAGGTAAGTTAGGATTCGTACCATATTAGGAATCAACCTTTGTACAACTATATATATTGTGAATAATGAAAGGAATCCCCAAGGAAAATTATTCTATCTTTCATGGTATCAAGAGTCTAAAACCTAAATCCCTTCTCTTCCTCATTCTCGGCCGAAATCAGCATTTTTCTTCTGATTTCACAGGAAAAAAAATCTGGTTTCTTCCTCCCTTTCTCGGCCAAACCGAAAATTTCCTTCCTCGGCGGCAAGGCGGCAACCATGTCATCCCCCACAAATTCCGGTTCATCCACTGGCACACTTGATAACCCCTCTCAACGTTCAGTATCTTTTCATCTGGCATTCGCCGTTAACAACATCAAGAATTTTATCCCTATAATTCTTGACCAAGAAGACTGTCAATATTCCATGTGGATGGAACTATTCTACATTCATGCATGTGCATACAACGTGCTCGATCATATTGACGAATTTGTTCATCGTCCCACCGATATTACAGACTCAATCTGGCGTCGTCTTGACGCCATCGTCAAACAATGGATCTACGGCACCATCTCCAAAGACCTGTTGTGCACTATCATGAAAACATGTGCTACGGCACGTAAACTTTGGGTCCGGCTAGAAGAAATCTTTCACGACAATAAAAATACTCGGGCCGTATATTTGGAAGAGCAATTCAATAATACCCGCCTCGATAATTTTAACAACATGTCCGAATATTGTAAGCAACTGAAACTCATAACCGATCAACTATCCAACGTCGGGACTTCTGTTTCAGAAACCAAGATGGTGCTTCAACTTGTTGCGGGTTTACCAAAAGGTGAATATGACACACTCGCAATAATGATTCAACAAACCGACCCTCTCCCAAGTTTCAACAAGGCACACTTACAACTATTGTTGGAAGAAACTAGACGTGCTAAATAAGAGGAACACAATCAAAAGGCCTCAGCCGTTGACGGATGACAACACCGCGGCCGGCGAAGAACCAAAGGGCCAGCCAGCAGCAGCGGCAGCCCTGAGCCGGCGGAGGTCGTGGCGGCGAGAGGTCGCAACAACAAAGGCAAGGTCGCAATAACAAAGGCAAGGGCCGCGAAAAGAACGGAACTAGCAAACAGGGCACAACCGAGCAGCCGGCAAAGCGGAACCGGAACTAGCGAGGGCACAACCAAGCGAAGCAGCACCAAAATGCAGGGGCCCAATTCCAGCAGCCACGGTCGATCGGCCTCTTGGGCCCCGCCCACGCCACCAGCAGTTAACCAACGAGCGAAGCGAGCCCACTGGCTCGGTCAGTCCAAAGCCAGAAAGAAGCTAACCGCAAGCAACAACACAACAACCTGGCCCCGACTGCTTTGGGCCAGGCCTACACCACCATGAACCATCAACATCCCGACAACAATTAGTACATGGACACCGGAGCCACATCTCACCTCACCCGGTCGTCAGGTAACCTATCTCAACTACGTCGGTTAAAGTGTCCTCAATTTATTACTGGCAATGGTCATCGCATTCCAATTGAAGGTTACGGTAACACACACACCAAATATCCACACCCACCTTTCTCCCTAAACCACGTCCTAAACACACCTAACATCATTAAAAACTTAATCTATGTTAGAAAATTCACTAGCAATAATTCTGTGTCTGTCGAATTTGACCCTTTTGGTTTTTTTGTAAAAGAAATCAATACGGGAAAAATTCTTACACGCTGCAATAGTGTGGGAGACCTCTACCCATTCACTCAATCTTCCGCTGTCACACTGCAAGCACCTCTATCCCTTGTGGCGATCTCTCCTTTAACTTGGCACAACAGACTCGGACACCCCGGAGACCCAGTTTTTACTTTTCTTAGGACTTCTAAGCGTATTCAATGTAATAATGGAAAAATTACCCAACACTGTTTTTCTTGTCCACTAGGCCAACATACTCGTCTTCCCTTTATGTCATCAAACAGTGTTACTTTTTCTCTATTTGATATTGTTCATGTTGATTTGTGGACATCTTCGATTGCTAGCTCTTTGAGTCATAAATTCTATCTAGTATTCTTGGATGATTTTTCACATTTTGTCTGGATTTACCCACTGAAATTCAAATCAAGTTTTTGCAAAATTCCTCGAGTTTCAAAAATTCATTAAGACACAATTTGAAAAACCTATTAAATCATTCAATGTGATAATGGACGTGAATTTAATAACTCGGCATTTCACAATTTCTGTTCTAAACAAGGCATGGTTTTCCATTTTTCTTGTCCCTATACTTCTTCCCAAAACGGAAAGGCTGAAAGAATTATACGTACCATCAATAACATGGTCCGCACACTTCTGTTTCATGCCTGCCTACCACCGCCATTTTGGGTCTATGCTATCAAAATGGTAGAATCCCTTCTAAATATTTTACCAACTAGCACACTCCAAAACAAAACCCCTACAGAAATCTTATACCGTAAGCAGCCATCATATGATCACCTACGTATTTTTGGATGCTTATGCTACCCCAACATAGCCTCCACTACACCCCACAAACTTGCCCCTCGCACTCTTCCATGTGTCTTCCTTGGTCTATCTCTTAATCATCGGGGCTACTTGTGCTATGACATTGCTACTCGCAAAATCATCGTCTCCCGTCACGTCACCTTTGACAAGACAACCTTTTCTTTTTCAAATCTCCGGAAATTTCAGACCACCGATTACATCTTTCTCGATGAACCAAGTCTGTCCCCGGTCATCCAAAATCTATACCAACAACAGCCCACTATTTCGACAGTCTCTCCACTATCCGGCACCACCCCACCAGCTCCCTGCTCACCCCTACAGCCCCTAGTCGAGTCACCTGCACCACCAGCGACACTGCTGCCCTGCACTCCAACAACCAGTCCCGCAGTCTCCGGGTTTCCGGCCAACCAACAAAGACGGCAGCAGCCATCTCGAATCGCCGCCCACCGGTCCGTAACCGGTGGACCATCAACCTCACAGCCCCGACCCACCATCACTGCCCTCACATCGCATGGAGACTCTTGCACAACATGGGATCTTCAAACCCAAGGTTCAATTCAATCTCTCCACACAAACCTTATCACCCATTCCAAAAAAATCCAAAACTAGCAAAACTGGACCCAAATTGGAATGCGGCCATGTGTGAGGAATTTAATGCTTTAACCAAGCAGAACACTTGGGATTTGGTACCTAGACCAACTGGTGTGAATGTTATCCGGTGTATGTGGCTATTTCGTCACAAGTTCAGAGACAGTGGTGACTTAAAGAGGTATAAGGCAAGACTAGTTGCCAATGGCACTAATCGGCGGGAGGGTATTGATTGTGGTGAGACATTCATCCGGTTGTTAAACCGCCACTATTCGGATCGTTCTCGGTCTTGCTATGGGCATGCATTGGCCGATTCATCACTTGATGTCAAGAATGCGTTTTTCATGGGGATTTGAAAGAGATCGTGTACATGCATCACCTCTCCCGGCTTTGTTCATCCGGCAGCTCTGCCGATTTGTGTGTCGTCTCGAAGTCATTGTATGGATTGAAACAGCACCCCGCGCTTTGTATGATCGGTTCACTGTATCTTCTGCAAATTGGTTTTGTATGTAGCAGGTGTGATACATCTCTCTTCACTTTTCACCGAGGTAGCAGCACTGCATATTTGCTATTATATGTCGATGACACTATTCTTACTGCCTCATCTGAAGGGTTGAAGAATGAAATCATTACTCTACTCAAAATTGAATTTGTTATGACTAACTTGGGCAAGCTAAGTTATTTTTTGGGTATATCGGTGACAAGATCTGCAGCCACTATGTTCCTGTGTCAGCGTAAGTATGTAGAAGAGATAGGGCCAAGATGGCAAATTGTAAAATTATGTCAATTCCGGTGGACTCAAAATCCAAGCTTAGTGCCAATGACGGTGCGCCAGTTTCTGATCTCACTCTATATCAGAGTCTAGCAGGTGCTCTTCAGTATCTTACATTCACTAGGTCTGATATTGCATATGCCGTTCAGCAGGTGTGTCTGTTCATGCACGACCCCGAGAGTTCCATTTTTCCGCCCTCAAACGTATTATCAGATACGTTAAAGGCACACTAGACTTGGGTTGACAAAAAATAATAATAATACCCCCACATTTATATCGATTCACCTTTTCGGGCTGACATCAGTCAACTCTTTTGTCTTTTAAATTGGAATAACTTCAGCTTTATGCTTTCAAACCTCTTCCCTTTTTCTTTTTTTTGATAATCCAGATTTCCAGGCTTGCGCCTGACTACTTCACTGGTATTACCCAGACGTCCTGGAGATGATGGGACCGGTCCTTCAGCACCCCACCAACAGGTAAATCGCGGGATGTGCACACATGGTCAGTGTCTGCTTGCGTCCAACGGATCAATGCTACAAGGTTGACCCCCCCACATGCCCATCCACAAGGCTTGGCGGAGACCGAACCCACACTGCAACATGCCCACGCGGCTTTTAGCGCCCAGGCTTTACCACATGTATGTGCCCGGAGGACGTTATTCGGAGGGGAGAATCGAACTTGCGACCCTAAGGCCACAAAGTTGACTCCCTACGAGCAAGCTGACCCCTCTTCCCTTCTTTTTATGTTTTGGTCTTGTTTTTTTCCTTTTTGTCTTTTTCACTTTTCTTTTTAAGAAATTAAAATAAATATAGTAGCTAACCGCTTTTACACTAATAGAAATATAGAAAAATTAGATAACTAGTAATTAAGAATTTTTTTGAAAATTATTTATAAAAAATCTAAATTGGTTAAGAAAATATTTTTTGTATATTTTTTATTTTTTTCAAATAAAATAAAGTTATATCTAATATATATTTATATTTTTTTCTCTTTTTCATTTTTTCTGTATCAAATAAAATATAACTGATGTAGTATATGTTTTATTTTTATATCAATTATTTAAAAAACTTATTCTAGCATAAAGTATAATAAATAAGTTACAGTTGAAGTATGTTGTTGCAATATATTATGATACCCACATGTATCATACATGACATGCGATTCATACCTTTAAGAAAAAACACTCAAGTCTTTTGTGATACCAATTTGGTATATATCATATATTGATAGAGTATCATAGAAGTAAAATTTAGTTCAAGAAAAACACAACTCAATCTTCTATGATACCCTAATAGTATATATCATATACTGACAAAGTATCATAAAAGATTGATTCATTATTTCAAAAAATACTACTCAATCGTTTGTGATACTCACATCGAATATCATACACTAATAGGGTATCATAGATGACAAATTCATTCCAACATATTCGTTCAAGAAAAATATAATGTATCCTCTATGATACCCCCATGGTATATATTATATACTAACAGATTATTATTGATTTGTTAAAAAAAAATACAACTCAACACTCTATGATACCCATATGGTATATATCATATACTGATAGAGTATCATAGAGAATGAGTTCATTCCTTCAAGAAAAACACTCAACACTCTATAATAATATCCTGATATATATCATTTACTGATAGAGTATCATACATGACAGATTCATAACAATATTACTCAATCCTCTGTGATGTCCACACATCATATATTGATAGGGAAATATAGATGACTATTTCATTTCTTCAAGAAAAATACTCTTCAATTCTCTATGATACATGGTATATATATCATATAGTATATACTGACAGGGCATCACAGAGGACTGATTCATTTCTTCAAGAAAAACACAACTCAATACTCTATGATACCAACATAGTATATATCATATATTGACATAGTATCATGGATGATAGACCCACGTGATCTTTCATATACTCACAAGATATCATAGATAATTGATATAACTTCAAAAAAGAGTTCAATCATCTATGATACCAAAATGATATGTATCATATATTGACACGGTATCGTAGAGATTGATTCATTTCTTAAAAATAAAAAAATTACTTCTCAATCATCTATGATACCCACATGGTATATATCATATACTGAAAGGGTATCATAAAAGACACATTTATTCCTTCAAAAAATCGTTGATTCTTTTATGATACTCGCATGGTATATATCATATATTAACATGGTATCGCAAAGAGCAAGTTCCTTCCCTCAAAAGAAATATATATATATAATAAATAGTGCTTAAGCTTAATTTTGACATTTAATTTTTATGTCATTTCTACAAGGTTAATTTTTGAAAAAAAAAAAATCATATTTTAGATATAAGTTTGTTTTCATTCGCAAAAGAGAAAAAAATTATAAAATATATTTTCTATTAATTTAGATTTTAATAAATAAGCTAGTGATTTTAATATTTTCTTAGTTATTTCTTGTTGTAGTCTAATTTTTAATTTCTATATTTGTATTAATGTAAAAATAATCAGTTAGTATTTTATTTTTATATTTTCTATCTTTACAGAGAAAAAGAAAACCAAAAAAAAAGGAAAAGGAAAACAAAGAAAGGAGGCAGTGAAAGCCCCAATTGAAGCCGCTTGTCTTCCTGTGTCTGGTTAGTATAGTAATTAAATTTACTTCTAATGGATATTTTGTGTGGATTTCCCAAATTAAATACTTCTAACAAACTGAGTAAATTTTAAATGGCACCTAAAATTGACTATTTGGTGCAAAACCTTCAATCCGTAGAGGTATGGGCCAGAGGGTAGCAGGCTTGGCCCAATAAAAAAATGGACTGGGCTTTTAAACGCGCGGGAAGTTTTGCCGCCACTTCACAATAAAAGCCTTTGACTACTCATTTTCCGAATTTTATTCATAATTATCAGTTCTATACACTCCAATTTCTCCTCGAAGCTCTAATTATCATCACCAAGGTTAGGTTTTTCTTTCCCACTTAATTTCCCCGATTTACGTCTAATAATTGCTAAAAATTTGGTGTTAATTGATCTCTTTTACTAATTGGGCTTATTTTTTGTTCATATTGTGCCCGTTATTAGTCGAGTGGCTATCGAAAACAAACTCTCTACAAAGTAGGGTTAAGTTTTGTGTACAATCTATCATCCCAGACCCCACGTGTATAATTACATTGGATATGTTGTAGTTGTATTGTGTCCGTGATTGCAGTTTTCTCGTAGTAAGTGTGTTTCTGTTTAGAGCAATTAATTCTGTGTGAATCGGACACTAATTTCATGTTTATTTTTTTCGAAATAAAGTTTACATATTGTGGAAGGATGTAAAAATTACTATGAGTTGCAACTTTTCATAGTACAAATTATTTTAAAAAGTTGGAGAAAATCGTGTCATCAAAGAAAAAACTATTTGACTCTCCAAAATAATAGTACTGTCATTCTTTACGGAGAGTGTTAAAACAAAACTTGAATTTTATTGAGTTGAGTTCACGTTCAGCGTAAAATCTTGCATTTAGAAGTGCTTGGTGAATGGTGAGTTTGAATTCATTAGTCTTTGCTTAATAAATGCTTATAGGTTGTGAAATGCATGTTGAATGGTGGGTAGAGGCGGGTGTAGCATACCGATATCATGTTCATCTAAACTCATTACTTTTGTCACATAGCATAAATTTATATATAAAAATCCACGAAAATGCAACAATTAGTAGATATGAGCCCGTAACTTTAAAGATAATAATGAGTTCAATGCTAAGAACCTTAAATGTTAAACCCTTAAAACTTAAATGTTGGATCCGCCTATGATGGTAGGAGGTAATTTATTTAGCAACGTACTTATATTATTGTCGTAAATCTGGTTAACTAGAGTTCTGGATCCAGAACATGATATTAAGAAGAGAAAAGAAGGTTCGAAAAGTGTTTCTCAGTTTCAAATTGTGTTCTCTTCATTGGCATAGCTAGTTATTGACTCTAGATTTGATGGTTAGGAGTGAAATGCTTATAAAATTGACATCTCACTCGGTTACTCTGAATTTCGTGTGCGAAATGACTTTGAGATACTAATTGAAAATTTGTCATATTTTAGTCAATTTCTGTTCTTTGAAAGTGAACGCTGGATGCCATTAGACAGGAAATATTATCATATAATTTAATTCTCTTTATTGGTGTAGCTAGTTATGGTCTATTGGTTTGGTGGTCAAGAGTGAAATACTTATAAAAGTCATATGTCACTCAATAATCCTAAATTTCGCGTGGCAAATGACTTTGAAATACTGATGCAAAATTTGATATATTTTAGTCGATTTTTGTTGTTCATCATAAGTGAATGCTGGAAGCCATTAGACAGGAAATATTATCCTATAATTTGCTTTGACAAATGGCATGAAGAAACACAATCTGATCTAGGCTTTTAATTTCTCTTTCGTAGGCATGGACACGTCAAATCCTGCAGTCTTTGTCAATGCTGAGTTCCTCAAGGATCATGTTGGACGGAGGGTTCGAACAGTGGTTCAGGTTATGCAATCTGACGGTGATAAAGTCATTGGAAAATCCACAGATGAAAAGCAGCTAGTTGTGAAAGGATATCCACCTAATCCTCTTTCAACTTTTGTTGAAGTAATTGGTATTGCTGATACTACCCAGTCTATTCAAGCAGAAACTTGGACTAATTTTGGTGATACACTTGGTATGTCTTACTAATGTTATTCAGATAAATACACTTGGCTTTACCTATATCTGTTAATGCATTTGAATGTCAGTTTTGTACAATACATGTTTCATCGGCAATTAATTCCAACATTTCCTGCTGAACTGAATGAACTATTTTTTGTTTTTACCCTTCTTTGTATCTTATTCCACATCTTTTTCAACGTTTTGTAAACTGAAAAGGGAAAGGAATACATTCTTAGATTAAGTTAACTCTGTAAATGTATTACAGTTTATGATAACTATAAGTACATGTTATATAAATTTCATGGTTGCCAAGCAAAAATATCGTGTAGCGGGAAATTTAAGAGCTATATAAAATGCTCCACGGATGAGTGGGCTGTATTCAGTTAAGTGAACTGAATAACATCTGTTGGAGCCATACATTTATTTCCTTCCAAAACCGGCCGATTTTATCTTCATTCTTTCACTTCTCTGAAATGTTTCTATAAGAAAAAAAGGGCAGCCCGGTGCACTAAGCTCCCGCTATGCGTGGGATCCGGACCAAAGGGAATTTGGGTTAGTGTGACTAATCAGGTTGTTATGATACCTATATATACTGTTGTTTTCTATTTTCATTACACTCCTACATCATGTGATAGTTGTTATTATTCTTACTCTGTTGAACATATTCAAGATCGATGTAGTAGTCTAACCCTCAGAATCGATGATGTCTAGACTGCCTATGTTGCTCGGACTTTTCAAAAATGTCTTCCTGCCCATGTCGGATCCTCATATAATGCACTACTTTTGAAGGATCTGGCACGCACCCGTCATCATTTTTGAAGATTCGAGCAACATAGCAGACTTCATTTAATTTTACTCATGGCATGAGCATTTTATGTAGGCATAGTTTGATGATTAGTAAAGTTCTTCTAATGACTTAAGGTTTATAGGAGCTTTTTGCAATGTAGCTAGTGCTTGTCTCCTGATTATCTATACTTGCTAATCTACTACTAAATCCCAAATTCTTCGATATGTGGCAGATGTTAATAGCTATGACAAAGTTTGCAGACTGGCAAATGGAGACCATAAGCATTTGTTTATCTGAGGACTTGCAAAGTTTTCCGCTGCATTCTTGCAGTGTTTAATTGTATCATATTAGTTTGAAGTACTGAAAATTTCAGATCTTCAACTTCTGTTTAAGACTTTAAGGTAGTTTATCATCAGAAGTTTAGCTCTTTGCTAGATGGAAACTTGTTATTCTTCAACTTATGCTATTTGGTAATGAACACTAATGTTTGTAGTTCTACTAGCTAATCAATTTGACTTGAAAAAACTGTGTTACATAAGTTGAGTATGGAGTATTTCCTAAAAATGCTATAGCTCTAGAACTCATTGTTTGGGGTTGTCTCCACTGGTTTGCGAAAGCAATGGGAGACTTGCTCTATAGAACCTCACAGCCCCACCCCCCCACCCCCACCCCCACCCCACCCGCCCAGAGTCGTTCATCCCTAGTATTCTCTATGGGTAAAGTTGATCAGGTGCACTTAAAGTCTTATTACTTATATCTTGTAGGAGTTTGTGGCATTTTATATTATAAAAAATGTCACATTAAAGTACCTTATTGCACTACCTTTTCACATTTGTTGTTTGTGGAAATTAAGTTCAAATTACTCTACACATTAGTGCCATAAGAATGGCAGAAATGGCTCATATTAATGGGTTATTATGCTGCTCACGTTCATGGCAAGAATGTGTCCATTATTTCTTTGTAACTCCTCTCCATTATCATATTAATTCACCACATTCTTCTTCTAACTCATGAAACCTCTAAGTCATAATTCTCCTATATTCTCACCATTGATTACCCCATTCTCCCACTACTCATCCAATTCACTTCTAGAATGAATTTCTTCACCTACAAATAGAAGTCATCCTTAGCTTTTGGTGGGTAGACAAAAATCTAGAGTGCATAAAAAAGTGGGTTAAAATGAGAGCTTTATTTAGTTTAAGGAAGGTGTTCTTTTGGTGGATCTATGGACTCAACACGTGGTCGGGTTGTTGTATCTCGGAGGGGACAAATCAGCAAGATTATTGCCGGACCAGTGAAGATTTGAGGGCTTGAATCTTCTTAAAGAGTGAGATATACGCACCTCAGCCTGAAGATATTATTTTCTTCATTTTAATTTTCAATTGTAATTATATTTTCATTATATTTTCACCAACAATTTTAAGGAGATTCAATGGCAATAATTGAAAATTTTGCAGATGTCAAAATGGAAGATCTTAACAAGCCATTTCGGTTCAACGATACTCATTTTAAGATATGGAAGGGTACAATACTTTTCTACTTAAGTCTTCTTATGTGTTAATTGAGAAAAATTCAAACAAAGTAGACAACTCTTCCATGAATGATGAAGTGCTTATTTCTCTTTAAGAAAAAATAAAAAGTACAATAAAGATTCATACAAGTGTCGGTATTATTTACTTAATTGTCTGTTTGATAATTTTTATGATTATTATGATAGAACTTACTCTAGTGCAAAGAAAATTTGGAAAACATTGTAGAGTAAATATGATACCGAAGAGGCTGGAGCGAAAAAATATGCTGCTAGTAGATTTTTTCGTTTTCAAATGGTGGACAAAAATCAGTGGTAGACCAAGCTCAAGACTTTATAATGATCATTGGAGAGCTCGGGTCCGAGGAAATCAAAATTGGAGATAACCTTATTGTTTGTGGCATAATAGATAAACTTTCACTTTCTTGGAAGGAAATTCAAAAAACTATGCGCCACAAACAAAAGTTAACCTCTCTTGAGACTTGATTATGCGAATCCGCATGGAAGAAGAGGCAATGGGTCAAGATGCACTTTTGCAATCGGAAGAGAGCACCTTACATCACAACACTAACAAGGTAAAGGTAATTACTTCAGATAATGCTACTTCTAATTCTCACAAAATACCTCTATGAACCCTAAGAATAAAATATTCAAGAAAAATAATGATAGACATCCCAAGATGGTGGCAACAACTGAGCACAAAATCAACAAGTTCAAGATGGAGGACCATGCTTTGTCTGTGACAAGAGTGGTCATATTGCTCGATTATGCAAATTTCGGAAACGTGGTCTTGCACCTCAAGCGAACGTTACTGAAGAGCCATTTGTGGCGGTGATAACAGATATAAATATGGTTGAAAATATTGATGGATGGTGGACTTATTCTGGTGCAAACCATCATGTATGCTATGACAAAGATTGGTTCAAAGTGTATACTCCTTCTGAGGAGCCTAAAACCATCATGCTTGGTGATTCTCACAACACGCAAGTGCTTGAAAAGGGAGATGTCGAGTTGAGCTTCACTTCTGAAAAGGTATTAACATTAAAAGATGTACTTTTTACTCCTTTCATGAGAAAAATTTAATGTATAGTTTTCTTCTTAATAAAGCATGCTTCAAACAAATTATTGAGTCTGATCAATATGTAATAGTGAAAATGGGTATTTTTGTGGGAAAGGGGTATGCTTGTGATGGGATGTTTAAGTTGAATGTTGAAATGAATAAAGTTGCTAATTCTATTTACATGCTTTCTTCTACTAATTTATGGCATGCTCGTTTGTGTCATATTAATAATCGTTATGTGGGAATCATGAGTAGTTTAAGATTAATTTCAATGATTAAATAGGATTTTGAAAATGTGTGAGGCTTGTAGTAAAGCCAAAATCACTAAAAGGCCTCATTTTCATATTGTAGCTTCACTTGTAGCATTTACTTATGGGCTTCAACTGCTTAGAGTTCGACATGATGGATAGATTGAGAATACTACCTCCAACAAGATCACGTAATTCAAGGATGTGACCTAGTGGTCAATGAAGTGGGAAGACAACCAATGAGGTTTCACGTTCAAATTTCAGTGAGGTAAAAAAACATTAGGTGATTTCTTCTCATCTGCCTATGTTTTGGTGGATAAAGTTGCGCAGTACCTGTATTGACGGGGGATAGCAGGTACACCGGTGCTATTACATACGTGTGCACGAGATGTGAGAAATTGACTTTGTTGGCAATAGAACTGTCTTAAGCCATTTTGATTTGAAGTTGGCTAAATAATAGTAACACATTTTATTGCCAAGAATAATTGATGATACCCTTCACATAGGGGTGAGCGTGTCCGGGTACCCTAACTTTTTTGAACTACCTGGACCCTACCCAGTAAAAGATATGTTCCTAAATTTACTATCAGGAACCTATCAGTAGCAATCACTACCCCGATCATGCGGTTCCGGGTATCCTGTAAATCCAATTCCTTATTTAATTAATCCAATTCCTTAATTTCATGGAGTAAAATATTAATCAATTTATCAATTTAGTTAGCTAAGCATATCAATAATCACATAATGCACATAAACAGTGGAATTAAAAAATACTTAAAGGGATGGCATTTACCTTTTGCGAGGGCAGCCTAGGATTCGAGGTAGGGGCTTGAATCTTCTGCTTCCACATTCAAAGCACTCGCACACACAGAAAACACAAGTTTCAGTTTGAAATGACTAATTAGGGCTAGTTTAGGATCCACTAAAGGGCTTGGTTCCAAATCAAGCGATAATGAAATCGGCCAATAGGAAATCTTTTTTTTTTAATTTCGGATGGGACAAAACCCATCAATAATCACAGAAGAGAAAGAGAAAGGGGGAAGGTATTATCTGCGCGACATACTATCAGAGAGGGAGAAGAAGACAAGCGTCTTAATTTGACTATGCACGATCTGGCACTGGCGAAAATCCTCTAAGCTTTTGCCATTTTGGACGAAAAAGGTGAAAGGGTGGGGTGGCGGCTACTAGGGTTCACAACCCTTGGAGAGTAAGGAAGTGAAGTGAGGGCGTTTGCACTTAGCCACTTGTTTAAATGGCGATTGGGCTGGGCCTGGTCCTTATTGGACTAGGCTCATCCGATTTAGAAAGAAAAGGGGCCCAAAATTGTTAATTTAAAAGGTTGGGTATTAAAGAGTAATTATGCAAATGTGACAACAAGATTAATTTAAAATGTGGCCACTTTGATATTCATAGGTTCCGGTCCGGTATCCTGTCTCTATTTGCCGGAACCGGAACTGGAACCGGACCCGATATTGATCGGTTCCTAATTTTACTACCCGAAATCTACCCGTTATTATAATATATCTACTCGGAACCTACCCGTTAATGTCGATTCCGATCGGGTATTTGGATACCCTGTACCCTTGCTCACCCCTACCTTCACAACGTCTTTTGTTCAGGACAGTTCTAATTATTGTATAAATCTTTACATGCAGGTACTAGTAATTGCGCACCGCTTGGAAACACTTCTAATGGCTGAACGAGTTTAGTGCTCAAGGGATACTAAAGAAGTAGATGTGCTTCTACATATATTATTTGTTTCTAGTTTTTTCTCTGTTTCACATGCCAAAAGTGTAAATTGCTTGTACGTACTTACAGAGTGATGTATATACCTTTTTTCCGTGATCAAAGTGATGTATACGATTGTATAATTTTACGACGATAGAAACAACAATAGATGGCATTACAATAGGTTTTATTTGCTAAAAAAATGATTTGTTGTACAAGAAATTAAATCACCCCCAAAATTTTATAAGCAAACTTGAACCACAATCTAAATGTGCCCGTAAGGAGAATTCATAATTTCATATACAAGTTCAATTTGGAACTTTTGATTATATGGTCTTGTGTTATTGAAAAACTAAACTACCTATAGAAAACTTTATGAACAAACTTCTGTACGATTACACTTATACAAGTTCGAAGTCACTAACTAAAATTATAGAAGCCGAGACAGTATTTCAAACAAAGAGTTTTGGACATGTAATGGGTAGGTTTCATCACCACAAAATTGAAGATGTTATTACCGAACGGTCTAAAGTTGTGCAGAATGGTGGTTCCCATTCTTCTGATTGTGTGTTGCGAATGAACTATACTTGCGAAGATTTTTAAAGAAGGAACAAATATAAACAATGGCCTCAAAAGGAGTTATTTGAGAAAATCAAAATCCTAATTTTAGGCCCAACAATAAAATCCTGTCATGGCCCATGGGCCAGAGGACGGCAAGCTTGGCCCAGTAAATTATATTTCAAATATGTAGTTTTATTTCAAAAAAATTAAAGTTTTATCGGTCAAATTCACAGTCAAAATTAAACTGTTTAACTCTCGAAATTTGAACTTTGCCACATAAATTGAAACAGAGGGAGTAAAGGTTAAAAAGTTTTATTACAGAAAAATCACATCAAATTTTTGAATTTAAATTATTTACTGAATTTGAATTCTTAGAATTCCTTAAAGTTAGATAGGAATAGAATAACGCCACATATATTGGAATGACTCAGAGTAAAAATGGTTAATTGGTTTTAAGCCTTTTTTAAAAAAACATACAAATTTGTGTTTTTTTATAAGTGATATTTATTTTGCAGATAAGATATTTAAAATTAACATACACAAAAATTTTAAAGATAATTTTTCTTTTTAAATTGTAAAGGATCCAATTAACCCATTTTAGGGCCATATAAATACAAAAATATGACTTAAAAAAAAGTGGTGTATATTGTTCTCATAAATCCTACAAAATGGCCATTTTTGCCGCCTCTAAATTCATTCACAAAACAAACTGCTCTTAACTTGGCTGTGGCGCGCATTTTCAACAAGTTATAGGAACAACACATAACCACTGCTTCAACAACAACATATCTATTGTAATTTCACAAATTGGGTCTTGAGAGAGTAAAGTATGTGCAAACCTTACATTTATCTTAGGAGGTAGAGATGTTGTTTCCAAAAGACTATCGGCTCAAGAGAAAACATGACAAAGAATGTCAAACAAGGATTAACAAAAGTAAAGTAGTCATGACATAATACTATAGATAAGGATTATGGAGAAAGTAACAGTAACTTTAATAAACTAATACGATAATCAAAGTATATGGGACAATGTATAGTAACAGAAATTCGAAGGACAAGAAATCACACAAAAAGAAATATTACGCCTACCAGTATATGAGGGTACACGAGCAACGCTCTACTACCTACTAACCTTCTACTGTAATCCGCATCCTCAACTATTTCACTGAGTAGAAAAAGAAAACTAACACATATAAGAGATCCCCACTGTACAAGTTTTCTGTTATTGGGGCAAAGACGCTCAGGTGCACTTATAAAGTGTAATAGCCAGCAAGCCACACAAAAGCGATAACCCCGCACTAGACAAGCCCCGCGCGACGAGCTCGACCTGAGGTAAATCCCCTGCTATAGTAGGTGGGAGTTTTCGAACCTGAGACCTCAATTATGAAATTACCATGCTCAATCAACTTAGCCGCCCTAGCGGGTCATTGAGTTCCTCCCTCTAACTCCAAGTAATATAAATCTAAATTGCTTTTGCACTATTATGATATTATCTCTCGTTTTAGCAACTCGCAAAATTATCGTGATTGTGGTAGTTTATTTTTTATTTTTGGTAATTTATTTTTAAGAAATTAAACTCTTTTTTTAAAACCACGCACAAATTTAAAACTTTTTATGATTTTTAATAATTGTTTTTAGTTTAATAATTGTTATATATAATTATCCGGTAAAAAATTTATCCTAAAAAAAGTACACTCTCAAGTCTCAACTTTAGAAGGGTTCTCGAAAATTCGCCTATCATTAAAAAGAGGTACCAATTTTGCACATTTATCAAGTAATGTTATTACTAGTACTTGATAACTAATGAAATATAGCATGAGTCAAGAACATTCTTCACGTATAATTTTAATTTGAAAATTATTATTTATGCAATAAATAATTGTAATACCGTTTTTTTCTTTATAATGGGTTAATGAAGGCGTCTTGGTGCTTCTATTGCAAAATAAAAATTTCCGGCACAAATTCAAATTAGTCAGATTTCAAAGTAATTACTAATTACCAAATATGGTATAAAAACAAAACCAAAAAAAAAGAAATTTTTTTTTTGTCTATTATTCAGTATATAAAAAAATCTATAATTATCCTCATGTCCCCACATGTTAATACTTGATTTGCAATGACACAAATATCCTTCTAGATAACGCAAAGGACAAAGGAAGTATGAGTATAAGATTGTCAATACGTAACTAAACACACACAGAAAAGAAAAAAAATATATCCTCAAATCTCAAAACCCTAAACCAAAATCCAGCTGGTTCGTCAATCTAGGGTTTATAAATTTACTTTGAGCTGTCAATTTCGCTTTGAAGAAAACAAAAGGGTTCTCAATTCATCTCTTGGTAACAATTTCTTTTTATTTTCCCCCTATTTTGTAGTACTTGTTGTGTTTTATTATGTTATTTATTTATTTATTTATACAATTCAACATTTTTGGTGACCCCTTTTTTGGGGTTTATTTGGATTAGATTTGTTACGTTTTCATGCAATGTAACTGGGAATGTTTCGAATAGTTGGGTTATTTTTGCTTTTATATAGATCTGTGTGCAATGGCCCGTAGATTTCTATTGATATTTTGTTTTCCTTAAAAAGCTTGAGTTTTCAGCTCTAGAGGTTAAATGGGAGAATATATTGAGATTGTAGAGCAATAAATGTGGTTTTTTCGAGCCGAGGGTCTATCGAAAACAGCTCTCTATGGGGAGAGGTAAGTTCTACGTACATTCTACCCTCCCTAGACCTCACTTTGTGGGACTACATTGGGTGTGTTGTTGTCTACTGGGAGAAAATATTTATGCCACGTAGCCCATATTTTGAGTTTGTTACCCTGTTTAGCGCCCATATTCGTGGGTGATACATTATGTATAATGCTATCCCCAGGTATAATGTTGTATAATGGGCTACATGGCTTAATATTTTATGTTGGGATTTATATTTTTGAGAATTTCCCTTTTTTATACCTATAGAAAAAAAACAAAAAAAGGAGGAAAAAATAGTTGTGGGTCATTTTGCTGACTGGTGGAAGTTGGAGCACTAGGTGTTAAGTTGGTTAATGACGGGTTATTGTCATCGTTGAAAGGTTCATGTTGGGGAAGAGTGCTGGAATTGAGTTTCCAGGATGCATAGCCAACTGAAATAATTCTTGGTTTTAAGTTAAAGCATCTTCCTAAAGCTCAATGTTTTAACTTTGATTCGAACTAGAATTTTCTTGTGGAAAAGGAGGGGAGTAAACAATATCAAGCTATTCTGCTCTGTGCTTGGTCTAGGAATGTGGAAAATTTATCATGAAGGAGCTTTTTTATGATAATGGTAGAGTTGGGGCCATCTTGCACGCACCTCTATTTTCCACTGGGTACCTGTGACTTGGTATCATGCAGATTGTGTCATGGATTTTGTATTTTTTGAATCTTTTAGAAATAAAGAAATCAGTGGTGAATTAGTTAAGACTGCATGATGGTGATGCTAATGAACTTGGGAGATAATAATTATGTTTTGGAAGTTGGAATTTCGAGTAATGGTTTTGATTTCTATTAAAAAAAAGCTTAGGTTTAATGTAGTGGAAGAGATGTAATTTTGAGCTCTCCTTGTGTGCTTTCCACTAGAAAATGTAGTTGGAGAAAGAAACTCAGTGATCAGTGGCTGAGTTTTATGAGCTGGTCTTGACTTTGCAAACGGACTTATTATGCCAAACTAGCGAAATACACGTCAATGGAATAATTGGATTGTCCACCACCCCTCCCCAAAAAGGACAGTTATAATGTGTATTTCTAAGTTATACAAGTGATGCCTCTATGGTTGATCTCCTTTTTAACTGTTTATTCCAAGATCGTGAGTGTCAGCTATCAGATTTGCTTACTAATTAATATTCAAAGTCTAACATCATTAAGAGACTGACTAGACTTATGATTGATCTAGATATGAACTAATCTGCTTCTTGAGGTCAAGTTTTAGCTCTAATGGCTAGTAAAACGACTCGCGGACTGTTCTGATATTGAGCAATGGTTTTCTAAAAAGTGCAGTCGAGGTTGCTCCTCTATCAGTACATTCACTGTATGTCCATTAATTTACTGCAGGGAGGTCTCACTTACAGAATGGGACATGTAATTTGGAACTGGAATTATGTTTTATGGGGATGGGTCTGGTGGGATCAAAACCTTGATGACCATTCCGTTTAGCATTCTATTTTCCCTGCTATTGCCTGGGGATAGATTGAGCCTTTCATAATCTCCTCTGTTCTCTCTCTTTTTCTCTTTCCTTGTTTTCTTTTTATTTTCTTTCTTTTCCTTGTTCCATTGTTATGAATGCATTGGTCCTAATTGTTATAAACTAAAGGCTGACATTCCTTCAGAAATCAATCAGTATCTACCTTTTAAGGAATTCATTGGTTCATTGTTTTTGCACCTGATGGAGGATATTACCCTCTTGATAGTCATTCAGTGTCTTCTCTTGCCTGTCTTTGTTTGTATTGGTAAAATTTAGTCAGCCTTTTTACTGAAAATTGACATTGGAACTCCTTGGCCATTTCTCATGGAACAAGTTCAATTGAGATATTCTTTACTCTGGAAATCCTCTTGGCCTTTCTTTTTGGTTCAGCCTGTCCACAATTTTCTTCTTTCTTTTGCAAATGCTTTCGGCTTCTGTGGTTCCATCAGAGTTGCAGCTCCAGCTTATCTTCCTAGAAATATAAGATGCCGAGAACAAGGGCCAGTGCTGCAGATACTAAGTCTGAACCTGAGAAGCCTGTTGAGACTGAAGAGCAGATAGACTTTGAAGGGGATAATGAAGAAGAGGAAGAGATTGAGTATGAAGAAGTAGAAGAAGAGGTGGAAATGGAAGAGGAAGAAGAAGAGGAGGTAGAGGAGGAGGTGGAAGAAGAAGAAGAGGAGGAGGAGGAAAATGAAAGTGATGGATCTGATGAAGAAAAAATGAAAGTCGATGCTGAGGATGTGGAGAAAAAGCATGCTGAACTCCTCGCCCTTCCTCCTCATGGTTCAGAAGTGTACATAGGTGGTATTACTCAAGATGTTTCTGAGGCAGCTGTGAGGGAGTTTTGTGAAACAATTGGAGAAGTTACAGAGGTAAATTCTTTTTCCTGTTCATTAGCTATTTTTCATTGATATCCCTGATTTTACTTAGATGACATGCATGCAAATGTCAGGTAAGAATAATGAAAGGGAAGGACACAACTCAGAACAAAGGATATGCATTTGTTACCTACAGAAACAAGGAATTGGCATCAAAGGCTATAAAAGAGCTCAACAACACTGAGCTTAAGGTATGCAAAATACTAATTTCCTTTACTGGTTCTGTACTCTTCTGTTGTCTTTCATCTTGCCTAGTTTTGTCAATCATTTATTAAAAGGTTTACAGCCCTGATGTGCATTTCTGTGAGTGGATGGTAATCCATCTATTTGCTTGTTTCAACTCTTCGGATTCTCTAACAACACAGCCCTTCTGTATCAGGGGAAAAGGGTAAAATGTTCTGAAGCTCAAGCTAAACATCGATTATTCATTGGTAATGTTCCTAGAAATTGGGGGGAGGAAGATATGAGGACAGCTGTAACGAACGTAGGGCCCGGAGTTATTACTGTTGAGTTGGTGAAGGTAGGAGCTGGATCTTTTTTGACATATGTTTAGTTAGTCCATTTTCTCAACCCTTTGGTACAGTTCTTTGTTGTCATTAGCTGTACATATGCAGCTCCATGTTAGTTACTCTTCCACTTATATCCCGTTATTCATGGAGAGAAGATGAAGTTCTTCCCTCTTTTTAAAAAAAAAAAACCAAAAAATCAAATTCTTCCCTCTGTATATGCAAAAAAACCCATCTTTGTCGCTTTAACTTTTTCCTCTAATTCCTATGATACAGGATCCTCAGAACTCCGGTAGAAATCGTGGATTTGCTTTTATAGAATATTACAATAATGCATGCGCAGAGTATTCAAGGCAAAAAATGTCAAATTCAGACTTTAAGCTTGATGATAATGCACCAACTGTTAGCTGGGCAGATCCCAAAAATGCTGAAACTGCTGCTTCTTCACAGGTTCTACTCTTGGGGCAAATTTATTTTTCCTTTCATAAGATTAAAAAAAAGGCTGCGTACAATAGACCCTTGTGGTCCGGCCCTTCCCCGGACCCCGCGCATAGCGGGAGCTTAGTGCACCGGGCTGCCCTGCCCTTTTTTTTTCATAAGATACTCGCACATATGGTAATTTTAGTCTCTTTCTGACAAGGAATACCTCTGAACATTTTATCTCTTGCTCCACTCCCCCCTTCCCCACCCCTCAAAACAGAAAGGACTAAGAAATCAAAGAAACATTGCTGGAGTTCCAACTGATTAACATACAGTATGGATTATTGCTTTGCTTAGTATTGCATCTAGGGTATCTTATGATAAGTTGGACTACTGCCAAGTAGCTATATTTCCTTAAGAATGGTTTATTGCTTGGTGCATAAAACACTGCCCATTATGGTCCAGCTTGGTTAATTGGCAAATGTCTGAAGATGTGAAACTATAATGTAAGCATCTTTTGTTTCCTTTGGAACTCTATAGGTTAAAGCAGTGTATGTGAAGAACTTACCCAAACAAATTAACCAAGACAGGCTAAAAGAGTTGTTTGAACATCACGGGAAAATTACGAAGGTAGTTCTTCCTCCAGCTAAACCAGGACAAGAACAGAGCAGATATGGCTTTGTTCACTTTGCTGAGAGGTCAAGTGCTATGAAGGCCTTGAAGAACACTGAGAAATATGAGATAGATGGTAAATCTGTTTCCTACTTCTTTCTTTGGATTGGAGTTCACTTCATACAACAAAATGTATGTTGACACTGATGCATTACTTCTCTTATTGGATCAGGGAAAATTCTGGAGTGTTCACTTGCAAAACCTCAGGCGGATCAGAAATCTTCGGGAGGATCAAGCTCACAAAAGGGACCCACACTTCCAACTTACCCTCCTCGTATTGGTTATGGAATGATGGGAGCTCCCTATGGTGCTCTAGGTGCTGGATACGGTGGTCCAGGTGTTGGTCAAGTAAGAGCTTTTTCATGTTTTTGATACTGAATAAATCTACTATGCTTTAATCTAATATTAGTTGGGTCTGTCTATATGTACCCTCTGCATAAATTATGATATATTTAGGTCATTACATTCTAATACTACATTTTGTCTTCTAAAAATAGATATTTCGAGAGCTATATTTTCTCCTACATGGAGATATGTGAGTGTCTGCCAAAAGAAAGACTCCAGAATAGTACCTAGGCGTTGTTGAAGTGTACGAACTGAGTCTTAATCCCGATGAGTTAATAACTGTTATATGTATCATTTGCATTTGTAGTGTTTTTTTCTTGTGTTATGTTCTTAACTAAGTTTACATTGATCTCGAGAATTTATAGGGATTTTGAGGCTACTTAATCTGAACCTTCAAAAAGGCATTTTTAGACAACTTTGCTCCATGTGATTTTAGGTCTACTTTGTTTCTTTCTCACCTTTAATGATCATATTGTTGAACCATGTACGTTGCTTTTGGAGGTTAGCTTAGTACATGACAAAATCATCTCTATCTGTTCTATTTTTGACTTTTTCTCAGATGTGATCAATTTCTGTTGGAGAATGTTACACTCATTACTCATCGGTTATGCAGGGATTTCCAGAAGGCTTTATAATATCCTGGGCCCCTCCACCTATTGCCTTAAGATTTTGGATTGTATGATAAATTATTTCACTTGGTATTAGAGCCAAAATTTGGTGCGATCGTTTGCACAATCGGTTTCTCTCATGCCCTATCATCTGAGCTTCTCTCTCAAATCAATGCATGGAGATGCTTTGGGCTTCATTCAGCCCATCGAGCCTTTTACATGGCTCCAGGCCCATTCAGTAGCCTGTTGAGTCTTAACCTGTGTCCTTCTAGAGTCCAGACCCAACCCCATTGAGCCTCCTTTGTCCTCTCTACTATAAAAAAGGGAGGGAAAGGGAGAAAATCAAATCCATGTTAAACCATATAATTGGTTACACGTGGGGGAGGGTATCAGCGAATGCTACACTTATCCCTCATTGGTTGTGCAAGGGTTTCCAAACGGGTTTATAGAGTCTTGAGCCACTCCACCCGTTTCCTTAAGATTTTGGGTTGAATACACATTATTTCGTAGCAAATCCTAGTATTTTACTTCAGAAATTACAACCAACCCTTTTCTCAATGCACCTTAATATTAACTTAGCATCAAATAAGTAGATTCTTAAAGGTGGACTTACTGTTACTGTTCTTGATACATAATATTCAGTGGTGGATACTTATCCCCACCGCAACCCTGCTTTGAATTCTTCTTTTCTTTTCTTTTCTTTTGAGCCGATGGTCTATTGGAAACATCCTCTCTACCCTGTAAAGGTATGGGTAATGTCTACGTACATCCTATCCTCCTTAGACTCCACTTTTGAGATTACACTGAGTATGTTGTTGTTATTGGATACTTAAACCCACCCCCAAAAACAGAAAACAAAAGAAATTCGTTGTTTGGATTATTTTGACATTTGTTTTCTAGTGGAGAGCGCATCACGTGATGTGTCGGTTAGGTGCACGTCACGGGTTTGAACCTAGTGAAGAAGTATAGAGGGATGGACCCATTATCCATTGAGTTGCGAACTGTGTGCTACTAGCCCTCAAGGATTTTTCCATATAAAAATAATAATCTTACAATTGGTTTTCCAATGATTTGTAGCTTGTAAGCATGCATTCAGTAGCTAGGGTCTGTTATTCATTTTTGTGGCAAGTTCTGCATGATTTCTATTAATGAATATGATTAACCATCTAAATAATGTTGCTAATTATGTCCAATATGTAAAGTGAAAACTTTGAGGAGATAACCTGTTCCGATGTGTTAAATATTACATATGCTGAAGTTAATATTATATACTTCGAGAATTCAGTGTTAATTAATCCAAGTAGATGAATTCACGGGCCTTCTATTGTCATCCTCAAGTTGTATAGCTTGTGTTCAGCTAGATTTGTGAATCTGCAGCTTTTCTAACACTTGTTGCTGTCACTTCACAGCCAATGGTCTACGGAAGAGGAGCTACACCTGCTGGCTTGCCTGGTGGCTTGGCAATGATGCCGATGCTTTTACCTGATGGAAGGATCGGATATGTCCTGTAAGTACAACTTGTCTATAGCAATTGCTTTTCTAAGCGTGATTATAATGGAAATGTCCAATCTGATTTCACGATGTAAAGGAAAACTTGTGTCCAGGACCAAAGCTACTTATAAGTTTCTGCAATTTCAGGGCCCCATTTATCATGAGTCATGGCTGATATTCAAGAAATAGAGGACCATTAATGCATATAGATTCTTCTAAGAGAAAAGACATGCACTCCATATATAATGTTGCTGAACCTCTAAATGAAGCATTAGATACTATAGTATCAGTCTGATCCTCTAAAAGTAGTGCATTTTAGAGGATCCGATGTGTGCGACAACATTTCTGGAGAGTCTGAGCAACATAGGTATCAGTAATAGGGTGTTTAAGTAAGTTCCTGTACATTAAAAAAAATAGGTAGTTCACAATCAGAAGTGCTTTGCAAATGCTTCATGGTTGTTAACTTGTTTTCACTGTATTGTTTCTGATTTCTCTTGTGTGTCTCAGGCAACAACCAGGACTTATGCATTCCCCACCTCCAGCATCACGAGGTGGACGTAGTGGCGTTGGAGGAGGTTCAAGTGGTGGAAGGCGGGGTGACAATGGTGGACTAGGGCGTTCCCGTTACAACCCATATTAGGTGTAAACGAGCGCCATCAATGTTTTAAGCACAATATTTTCGAGTTTTACGCACAATATTTACGAGTACTGACGATGAGAATTTTTAAGTTATTTGACTGATGTATCTGTAGCCTTTTTAAAGAATTGACTCATCTCTGGTCCCCTTTTCACGAACTCTGTTCCCCTCTTTAAGTAAAAAAGAATTATTTTTGCACATCTCTTAGCTCCTTAATTTTGCACATCAATAGGAGTAAATTTTATTTTTGATCTTTTCCCTTCTTTTTGTTTTGGTAAATTGGTCAACGTGTCTGCTGGAATACGCTCAATAAGAATATCTTTTTACTAAAAAAAATGGTGGTGTTGGGGTTTAATTTGTGTACACCTCAATTATTTCAATAGTTATTTGTTATTTTCACCCGCACATGTAATGACTAACGTGTCTAACCACTGTTTTTTTTAATCATACCGGAACGTATTTCACCAACTTCAGGGATTGCTAAGTCATAGTCTTAATGCTCGTCTGGTTTGTGACAAGTTATATTGAGATTATAATGTGATAATTATAATATGGAGATTAAATAATGAAGCCATTATTTGATCAATATACAAAAATTGAAATACACAAGATATAATATATAAAAAAATACTACGATTATGGTTTAAAAAATTAAGCGATTGCTTACATCAGAATCAAAAGTTCAGTCAAAACACGGATAAAATAAGCATGCATTTTACCCACAGATTATTTTCGCTTATACATGTAGCCAAACGACCCCTTAGTTAAGTATTTGTCAATACTTTCCAAGAGTTCAATTCATTTTCAAGCATCAAACTAACATAGGGCCAGTAACACCTATCATCATTACAGGCTAGAATAAATTATTGTTGATCAAAAAAGCAGAAACACCCACAAATATTGTTGACATAACCCTCTAACTACATAGGTAATGAAATGGCAGCCTACAAAAGAAACTAGTAGAGAATTTTTAGGGAAAATATTGAGTTTTAGATGTTAAACAAACTGTATGAAAGCCAGCACAAGCACAACTATCTGATAAATTTCGAAAGTCACCGGCTATGTTGCTTGGATCCTCCAACAATGTCAATGGTATGTGGTGGATCTTTCAAAAGCTATGCGTTTTCTGGTAGCTTTTGGAGGATCCAATTGGTGCAACGCCATTTTTGGAGGATCCGAGCAACATAGGTCACCAAAGAAGAGTCACCTGCCATGTTGCTTGATCCTCCAAAAATGTCGACGGTGTGTGTCGGATGCGATATGGTTCCAACATCATCTTTGAAGGATCCGAGCAACATATTTCATCCGATGCAAGAACATGTCTATAGGAAGGATATAAAACAAAACATAACACTATCTAAAAAAAAAGGAAAAGAAAAGGGGCAGCCCGGTGCACAATGCATCCCGCGTTAGCAGGGTCCGAGGAAGGGCCGCACCCAAAGGGGTGTGATGTAGACAACCTACCCTAATGCAAGCATTAGTGGCTACTTCCACGACTCGAACCCGTGACCTATGGATGACATGGAGACAACTTTACAGTTGCTCGAAGGCTCCTCCTTCAAAACATAACACACAATTTCAGAAAGATAATAAGAATCTGAAGATAGAAGTACCTAATGTTCTTATTAGTCGTCAGCTTGAATAAAACTTCTACAAATTCAACTACAACATTAACTAAAAAGTTATCTACACAAAGGAAGAACACTTCCTAACCACTGAAAGAAAATCTTTAAATGACAACTTAATAAAGCACTATAAATTGACAGACAACATGATTAGAGCCCTACTCTTTATCATGCCTCCAAACTTTGACAACATTTCGCGATACATCGGAATCATCGGTTTCACTTTCTTACTACTCTGCAGCTGGTTGATGAAGTTGTTTGAAGATCGGACCTTGTAATTGAGGCCCTGAAAGAGATGATTCCTCAGAAGTTAGTAGATAGTAGTCTCGAATATGAAGAAATAGTGGACAAAAGATGATATAAGAATATTTAAAAAGTCATTTCATACGAGCATGGAGAAGTAGGGATTCATGTAGCAGACCCCAACTTGTTTGGGACTGAGGCGTGGTGGTTGTTGAATTTCATTCAAGCATGGATTTTATAGCAATCCATCAACCTGACGCTGACGTCTCTAATCTCCGAGATGCAATGAAGTGGATGTAACTAATTTTGTCAAAGAATAGCAGAAATCATAGCCAATCTTAATTCACCATCCAGTAGCATTAGCGCAGAATTTAGTTTTCGTCTCCGAGTTAACCTATGGTTTCTGACAATTTTCAGGATTTTCACATACATGTTATAAGCTAAAGATGTTGGATTCCATTGAACCCGTATTCAAAACTATAGGTCACCCCAGCATGTTACACAAACTCGTTTATGTGGACGGATTTGATACGAGTGTAGTACTTTAATATAAGAACATGTTGTTTTTGCCAATTATAGTGTAGGTTGAAGAATTTGAAGAACATGATGCAGCTCACTTGTTAAGAGTGCCAAGAAGAGAAATCATGGACTGGATAAGGGGTTTCAATGTGACAAATAGTCAAAGCTGGCAGCTACAATATGCAGACAACACCTTGATATTCTGTGAAGTTTAAGGAGTGTCAATTCAAATACATATGGATCACTCTAATCTTGTTTGAGGTAATTTCTGGGCTCCACATCAACGGGAGGAAAAATCAGATTTTTCCTGTTAATGTAGTGCCAAACATTCATCTGACAGACATATTGGGAGGGGAAATAGGTGAGATCCCAATAACCTATCTAGGGATGCCTTTGAGAGCTAGAAGCAATTCCAGAGACATTTGGATTGGAGTCCTGGAAAAATTTGAGAAGAAGTTGGTAATATGGAAATCACATTACATATCTTTGGGAGGTAGAGTGGGAGACTAGTCGTACTCATTAATTCTGTATTAGATGCTCTTCCAACTTACATGATGTCTTTATCTTCTCTACCTGCAAGTGTGGAAAAGAGGTTGAATGGTTTGAGAAGAAACTTCCCACGGCAAGGAAATAAAGAAAAAAGAGGTTTGATTTAGTTAAGAGGAAGACCTTGCCCATCAGCAAACAAGAAACTTGAGAAAGCACAACAAATGTCTGCTAATGAAATGGTTATGAAGACTTATAAGGGAAGACCAAGCATTGTGGATTAACGTGATATCAGAAAAGTATGAAAAAGAAGGGTTCTAGATGACTAGAAAGGTGAAAAATCATCATTATGGTTCTATGGATGTTTTGAAGATACATGCAGTTCTAGACAGAAAATCAAGATGGATTGTGTTCTTCTTGTGTTTTTGGTGTAAATATCAGAATATGTCAATGATTTGGATTCAATTTTAGATGTGATAGATTCCTTGTAAGAGAACAAGGATGTTTTTGTAACTCCCAATTTTTGGCTTCCGGCACAAAATTTGTGCTGATGATTTATTAATACAGTATACTGGAACTGGTTTTGTAAAAAAAAAAAAAGGATCCAAAATAAGTTGGAGCTTTGGGATCCTTTTAATTGGGATATACAATTAACTAGAGCTATAGCACCTTAAATATCTTAAACTTGATGTGTCTTGGAACTTTTCAGTTAGAAACCCGAGGTTCATCATAAACTCAGTATTATCTAATATTATGTACTTTGTCAAATGGTGAAATCATTTGGTTAAGCCAGAACCATCAATCCTTTAGCCTCAGAAAACAACACTTCCTTAGGTGATTCGCAAGATGTTATGGAGGAACTGAGGTCATATGATCAATATTTAAGTGGGATGCACAGTCTAAGATGCATTTGGATAAGGGAAACCTTGCAGTATAGCGATAAAGTAAAAATGACACCTGTACAAGAGATCATCTAGTTAAATAGAAATTGGTTTTAACCCGACAAAAAGACACTTAGCTATCATACTAATCTTAAAATCAACTTCTTCCTCGAACATCCTTAAAGATTGATTACATATGCGTTACAGGTCCTTTCTTAGCCATGCCGTGCTGTTATAGTTACTAGTTACTACAGAATATAAGAGAACTAAAAACAAATAGGGTTAATAGCACTTTTGGTCCCTCAGTTATTGGTAAATTCTAATTTTAATCCTTATGATATCTGTCTAAGCACATTTAACCTTCAAATACTTGAAATGAACAAGTTTGATCCCTTTGCTTATGAATATTCACAAATTAGAATTATTAATCGTTTAATTACCCATGTATTATGTTTAAACTTGTATTGTTACTCCATATTTAAGAGTAATATACTACTAAAAATAATCCAAATACAACATATTTTCTACGTAAAGGGACCAAAAGCACACATTTTAGTTAATTGAAGGTCAAATGTGTTGAGTCATATATCACAAGGACTAAAATCAGAATTTACCAATAAATGAGGGACCAAATTGCTATTCTCCCAAACAAATATAAACAGTTCATGATTTCAGTCACGAAAAGATATTCTCACATTCAAACCTCACAACTAGAAAAATGAACAATCTAACAGAAAAGAATAGTACCTTTGTCACAAATCTTTTCAGGCAAAGATCGAAAGGTCCTCCGGTGGATCAATCCAAATGCTCTCGAAAGGATCTTGTTCTCCCCAATCATAACACTGCTTCCGCGGGTAGTATCTATCGTGATCGAGGGAATACGATATGCAACGCCTTCCATAAAACCGAACTTTAGAAAAATAAATACTATTTCTCATCACCCCAAGAATATCTATTCTTGCTTGAGACGAAAGAAAACTCGCAAAAAGCGTCAAACCACCTAAAGTTTGCATCTCCACCCAAATTTTATTTATTTGGTCTAACTTATATATCACCGGATTTGCAGTCAAGCAGGTGTATATCACATAGATATCTCCGTTGTGCTCCGCCATGAATTTTCCTTTCCACCAATTCTTCACGAAAAAGTTCTCTGGGCACCTTGGAGGCGGGACCACACAAACAAGCCAACTACGTTCTTCGGGATCATAAACTCCCAACCAGCCAGTAAGACTCAAACAATAAAACAAACCGTTGCAGAAAACTAACTTATTCCAAATGCTGCTAACAAATGGCAAACGGTTTTGGTAATTGGCGGTCGTCCATTCGGTGGCCCCCGGTTGACACGTGCTAATTGCAACCAAAGTCGGGCTGATATGCTTAACTGTGAAAAGGATACAGTCAGGAGAAGTCGGAGCTTCAGAAAAAGCCACTATCTGGTATGTTAATTCTAGTCTTGGCAAATTGATCACGTTCTTCGTATACGGATTGAAGAAAAATACACGTAAAGTTCTCGGTTTGTATAACAGCAACCAGCCATCTTTGGCATAACAAAGCCTCGAGCCACGTAACTCTGGTAACTCGATCGAATAAGTTTGCCTTACCGAAGGGTCGTAGAATTCAACCAAGTCACCGAATTTCGGGAAGAACATAAGCCAAGGCGCTTTATTCGCGACTCGCACGGAAATTGAGGCAGCAAGCCATTTCTTGCAAACAGCAGAAGCACGGATGTTTTCCTTCAAGTTTAACCGGGAGAGAATCTGTTCTAGAATTTCAATCGGTACACAAAACAATGAGTTTTGCTCATCAGCTCCTTCACGCTCCTCGGCCGAACCACTGCCATTATTTGGAGCTGTCGTACCTAAACTAGAAACATGAAAGTTATCTTTAGTTTCAAAAATGGATAGTGAAATAGAGAAGTAAATACTGATACTGAACCCTTAAAGTTAAGGTTATGCACAAATTATAATGCACACATTATCTCCACTTCCACTTCCACCCGGCCACCACCTTCTCCCAAATTTCACCAAAATATAATAAAAGGAAACAAGAATATAATCCAAATGTGTCACCACGTGTAAACATGCCAGATGAGGCCGTTCCCCTTAAGAGCCTTAGCAAGATTTATAGCCCATTTGGCCAAGTTTTTGGGATGCGAGAAGTGCCAAAAGTGCTTATTTTATAAAGTTGAGGTGTGTGACGAAGCTTTTAGGGAAAAAATAAGTGATTTTGGGTAGTAGTAGAAGTTGTTTTTAAGAAGCTTAAAAAATAGTTCATTCTCGGAAGCACTTTTGGAACCTTAAACAAGCACAAATTATTGCTCTAATATTGGAAAAAGTGTACTTCAAATTGATTAGCCAAACACAATTGCCTCTCCAAAAGTACTTTTTTGAAAAGCGGTTATGGTAAAAGCACTTTTTAAAATACGCAGATTTGGAAGCTTGGCCGAAATTCAGATAGATACTGTTGGCTTTCAGTAATAAAGTCCAGAACGTTCTGCTTTTAGAGCAACTTCTCACACGCAAAGGACAACAAATCCTAAATCAGATTGCATTAAATCCAAAAAATTCTGCTTTTTAGAGTAAATTCTCACACGAGAAGGAACACATCAAAAGACAACAAACGACATATACTTGGTCAGATAATTACAGGTGACTTTGAGCATCAAAATCCAAAACATTCTGCTTTTTAGAGTAAATTCTCAATCGCAAAAGAAAACATCAAAGGACAACAAATGACGTATGATTAATAAGATAATTACCGGTGACTTTCACAACTAAAATCCAAAAAAAAACATGTGTTTTAGAGTAAATTCTCACACGAAAAGGAAAACATCAAAAGACAACAACAACAATAATATACCCAGTGAAATCCCACAATGTGGGGTCTGGGGAGGGTAGAGTGTACACAGACCTTACCTCTACCTTGGTAGATAGAGCGGCTGTTTCCGGAAGACCCTCGGCTCAAGACAAAGCATAATCACAAGTGAAGCAAGCACAACAACACAAGAGAAACGGTCAGACCCGGACAAGAAATTAAAGCAATATGAACATGATGATAACAAAATCGAATACGTCATGGTAGCACATTCTGGCAGGAAGAAGCAGTAGCTAACTTAGATAAATAATATCAACAAAGTACACTAGGGAACACATAGCAACAGAAATCAAACTACAAGGGACTATAAAGCAATACTGCGCCTATAAGTGTGATAGGCTAATCGGGCCTACAGTAATAACACTACAACTATCATTTTGTAAGCATAAGTAGGACTACGCTCGACTACCTACTACCCTAATCCGTGTCCTCCACAACCCCCTATCTAAGGTCATGTCCTCAGTAAGTTGCACCTGCGTCATATCCCGTCTAATCACTTCTCCCCAATACTTCTTCGGCCTACTTCTACCCCTTCTGAACCCGTCCATAGCCAACCTCTCACACTGGGACATCTGTGTCTCTCCTTTGCACATGCCTGAACCATCTCAACCTCGCATCTTATCCTCCACCGAGGTCACTCCCACTTTGTGTCTGATATCTTCATTTCTAATCATATCTCTCCTTGTATGCCACACATCCATTAAAATGATATATCATTAATAAGATAATTACTTGTGACTTTCAACATTAAAATCCAAAACATTCTGCTTTTAGAGTAAATTCTCACACGAAACGGAAACCATCAAAAGACGATGAATAACCTATCCTTAATCAGACAATTACCGGTGACTTTCAGCATTAAAATCCAAAACATTCTACCTTTTTTTTTCGCACGCAAAGGACAACAACAAAGGAGTTCTCATTACTAGTGGCTTTCAGCATTGAATCTAAAAAATACTGCTTTTATAGTAACTTTTCACACGCAAAGGACAAAATCAAAGCCGACATATCCTAAATCATCCAAACAACTGGACATACATTAAGTTGGTGGGATGATTTAGGATATGTCGGCTTTGATTTTGTCCTTTGCATGTGAAAAGTTACTATAAAAGCAGTATTTTTTTGGATTCAATGCTGAAAGCCACCAGTAACGAGAATGCCTTTAATGTTGTCCTTTGCGTGCAAAAAAAGGCAGAATGTTTTGGATTTTAATGCTGCAAGTCACCGGTAATTATCCGATTAAACATACATCATTTGTCGTCTTTTAATGTTTTCCTTTTTGTGTGAGAATTTACTCTGAAAAGCAGAATGTTGTGTATTTTGATGCTGAAAGTCACCTGTAATTATTGGTTAAGGATATGTCATTTGTCATCTTTTGATGTTTTCTTTCTCATGTGAGAATTTACTCAACACAACAGAATGTTTTGGATTTAATTCTATTTTGCTTACTGGGTTCTTGATAGATTATTTTGTACATGTAAGATGATTTTTATTTGTTTCTTCATCTGTTTTGTATCTTGATATTTTGTTGTCTTACTTTCCTTACAATCCAGCATCGGTTACGTTCTTTTAAGCCGAGGGTCTATCCGAAACAAACCCTCTACTTCACAAAGGTAGGGGTTAATGTCTGCATACATCCTACCTTCCCCAGACCCCACTTGTGTGAAAACACTGAGTATGTTGTTGTTATGTAAAATGAACTTTTTAACACAAATACAAAGCTTGAGTCAAAGTTGTTGGGTTCTGCCGAACTTGATTAAAACAGACATCGTAAATGTTGTGCATATCAACATGAATTTGGAACATGTTCAGAATAACAGATTAAATTGAAAAGTACAAAATGGTTAACAAATGCACATCCCTAAATACTCAGATAAACAGATCAAGTTATAACTTGATAAACCCTAATTGGGTATCCACCAAAAGTGTCAAATTTCACCTCAACCACAAGAAAATCAAGAAAACACCTCATACCAATTTCTTTCAACTCACTTTCTTTTCCACCTTTTGGTTCTTGCAATTTTTTTTGTTTTTGGGGGGGGGGGGGGTTGCTAAGGAATTGTTTGGACTCAATCACTGAATTTCACTTGAAAAAAGACCACACCTTTCAACTCTAAACTGGATCCACACAACAAAAAACAAAGAACCATAAGCTAAATCAAGAACCATATAGAATTCATTAAAATTCAAGTCATTTCAATCAAATTAAAATTCAAGTCATTGAAAGACTTACAACTTCATTTTCCTTCTTTTTCTTCCAGCCATGGCTGCAAGAACTCAGTGTTTTCGGGGGTTCCTATGTGAGTTATAAAAGCAGTACACAGAAAAGATACAAAAAAAGGATTGATTTTTATGCAAAAGGGTACATAATAAAGTTATTACCATCGTTGTCAAACTGATCTAAGTACGTGAGAGTTACCATCACACGTGTTGTTTCAAAGGATGCCTTTTTTATTTATTTTTAATAGTTAAGTTCCATTATCCTATTATTTTGTTGTAGTTAGTTCGCCCTTTAAGAGTGAGTTGTCATGCTTTCTTTAGTATTCTGTCATGCTTCACTCTTGTTTTTTTTTTTTTTTTTTTTTGAACTGCTTTTAAAATGTTTTTACCTGAGCCGAGTATCTATCGGAAATAGTCTATCTACCTTTCAAGATAGGATAAGATGTACGTACACACTATCCACCCCAAAACCCACATGTAGGTTTGTTATTGTTATTGTTGTTGATGTTAATAGTTTAAGTTCAATGCACGAACATAACTGTGTACGAAATATTATATAATCTCCACTTTGTATGAATTACGAGATCACAACGTCTTCGACATTCAGATGTTACAGACCGAGCATAGAAGATACTGTCAGTGTAATAATTTTTTATACGATCATGTCACTCAAATAATATTTCTAATAAGCTTCTTTAAAGTGTAAGATATGTATTTTTAAAAATAAAACAGATTACTTGCTATAATAAGTAAAAAATAACGTAATGGTGCAAAAAAAATTATTACAGGAGGACGTATATATAACTTGAACTCCTAGCATTAATAGTTGATACGTTAAAAATGATAATTATGCATGTTAAAATTCACGTGAATTCTGAATACAATAACTTTTGTCTAAACTTCTTTTATATGTTTAGAAATTTACTAGAAGGTCTACAAAATATTTAATTTTTTAAAATAGTGTCTGGACATGATTTGACACTGAGGATAATAGGATTTGTGCTTGTCAGAATTTATTGTGTTGTGTTCTGATTATTGGCTAGTTAGATTCAGTGAACATGGCCACCCTTTTTAAGAAATTCTCAAATGGAATCTAAATTGGATTTTGTGTATTTACAAGTTTTTTCTAAAAATGGATTATTACAGATATCTAATATTTTGTACATTATTGGATAAGAATTTAATATTTGTTATTTAAAAAAAATTAATAGTAATATTTTTACCTTAAATTCATTGTACTTACTTGGGATTTTAAAATTAAAATTAGTCATTGATTTTATAATCACTCCTTATCTATTTAGTTAAACCTAACAAATGTTTGGTACATTGTTGGAAAAAAGTTTTGGAATTGGATTATGTGTACTTACATATTTCCAAAATGGAATATTTACTTCTATCTAATGTTTGGTACATTGTTGATTTGAAATTGTAGTATTAAGTTGTTTGAGTTTTTAAAATTACAATAGTTCTCTTTTTACATTAAAATTTGTTAGAATATTATTAAATAATAATATTATGTATTAATGTAGTATCATTTTATATATGGTAAGTAGTAAAATGTTAATTAGGAATATTATTTTAATTAGGTAGAATATTATTAGTAGAAAATTGATTAAGAGAAGATTAGGGATTGATTAAGACTCTTAGACTAATTAAATGTATATTGAGTATATATTGTTCCCTTTTAGAATGAATAAATCGAGAAAAATATTTTCAAAGTCTTACATGGTATCAAGAGCTTAAGGAAAAATCCAAAATAGTTTTATTTTCTTCCATTTTTTCGGTCCTCTTCCTCCCTAGAACCCTAGTTGGCCGAATTTTTTTTCCACTTTTTTTTTCTTACTCCATTATTGATTATCCTTCATCACAACCAATTATGTCTGAATCTAATTCATCCTTTCACCATGCCTTTGATGTCTCAAACATCAAAACACATGTTTTCATCAAACTAGAAATGGAAACCGTTCATTATGGACTTGGGCGGAATTATTCAAAATATGTTGTCGTGCTCAATCATATAATTCCTCCGAAAGATGGAAACGGGAAAGACGTAACAACCGATGCAGACAAGGAATTGTGGGATACATTTGATGCCACAGTCCTTGGTTGGATATGTGCAACAATCTCCACTGACTTGTTGCATACGATAATGGAACCGGATTCAACAACCATGGCGGCTTGGGAACGCTTGCGAGATATTTTTCAAGATAACCAAAACTCTCACGTTGTTACATTGGAACATGAATTCTCAACCATTGACATGACGGATTTTCCTAATGTTTCTATATATTTTCAACGACTCAAAGTGTTGGCAGATCAATTAAGAAATGTTGGTTCACCGGTTAATAATAATGGTTAGTCTTGCAATTGGTCGCCGGTCTCACCGATGCGTATAGCGGCGTGGGAACTCTAATCCGTCAAAGTAATCATCTACCACAATTTTATCAAGCAATGTCCATGATTGTTCTTGAAGAGTCGGGCTTGGTTAAAAAGGTCTCAACTACTTCAAATTCCGCCATGATTGCCACTTCTTCAAATAGTGGTAATTTTTTTGACCCTTCTCATCAAAATAAGGGACAAAAATGACGTGACAATAATAAAAATAAGGGTGGAAATCGAGGAAATCACAAAGGTGGAGGCCACCGAAATTCCGGTGGCGGCGGAAATGATGGCAATACCAACTCCGGTGGTGGACAGTGGCAGCAGCACGGCGACAAGGGTGGTGGACAGTGGCCTTGGACTATACCACCCATCCCAACCCCAACAGGCAATTGGGCCAAGCAACCCCAAAGGCCCACTGGCCAACCTCAGCCCACCCCATTTTTTCCAAACAATTGGCAGCATCAACAGCAACAGGCACAACAGGACCATTTCCCTGGGTCTGTTAACACAGACAGTGGCAGTGGGCCTCAGCCGACCCAGTGGCATGAGGCCCATTCAACAAGGGCCCACCCCATGGATATTGAGTCCGCCATGTACACTCTTGGACTTAATCCACCGAATTTAAATTGGTATATGGACTCCGAGTGACGTCCCATATGACGTCCTCCCAAGGTAATTTCTCATCCTATTTTAATTTGAGCAATGATAATAGAATAATTGTCGGAAATGGCCATTCAATTCCAATAAAAGGCTATGGTTCTAGCAAATTGTCACCACCAAACCCATCACTAATTTTAAAGAATGTCCTTCATGCTCCCAAATTTATCAAAAACTTGGTTTCTATTAGAAAGTTTACAACTGATAATTGGGTATTTGTTCATTTTGACCCCTTTGGCTTTTCCGTGCATGATTTTCAGACGGGGAGCTTCTCATGAGATATGATAGCAAGGGGGAGATCTATCTAATAAATCCGTCAACACAACAATCCAAGTTTTCATCTGTTTTTGCAACCTTGGCACCATCTTTATGGCACCAACGTTTGGGACATCCGGGAGAGGTTGTTTTGGCCTCTAATAAGTGTCATTCTTGCACACTTGGTAAATATGTTAAATTGCCATTTATTTTCTCTACTTCATGCACCATTTTGCCATTTGATATTTTACATTGTGATATTTGGACATCACCCGTTTTGAGTCTTCTGGTCATATATATTATTTGCTCATACTTGATAACTACTCTAATTATTTGAGGACATTCCCTTTGTCGAAAAAATCACAAGTGTTTTCCACTTTTCTCACATTTAGAGCATTCATCCGAACTCAATTTGAACGTGATATCAAAAATATTCAATGTGACAATGGGAGGGAGTTTGACAATAAATTGTTTTGGAATTTTTTCAAAACAAATGGTCTTAATTTTCGTCCGTCTTGTCCTCATACTTCATCACAAAATGGGAAGGCGAAACGCAAAATTAGAACCATAAACAATATTGTTAGAACATCTCTTTCTCATGATTCACTTCCCCCATATTTTGGCATCATGCACTCTAAATGGACACTTACCTATTGAATATCCTTCCTCACAAAAACATATCTTACCAAGCTCCTCTAAAAATGCTTTATTTACGAGAGCCCTCATATCATCACTTAAGGGTGTTTGATTGTCTTTGCTACCCCCTCTTTCCATCCACCACAATCACACCCGGTCTACTCCATGTGTTTTCTTGGGATATCCTACTAATCATCGTTGTTACCAATGTTACGACATTTCTTCCAATAGAATATTTATAAGTCGTCATGTAATTTTTGATGAAACAATTTTCCATTTACTAAGATATATGACACCGTGACTCATACCTATGATTTTTTGGATGATGATAAGCTTCGTATCTAACACATTTTTTTCACAGCTTTCGGTACCCATTGTTAGTGTTGAAAACCATAATTCAGGCCCATTGGACCAAAGATCAAGGGCCCAACTGACTGACATTTCAATGCAACAGCTTGGGCCTTCGGTTTCGAGGCCTAGTCCCAACGCCTCACAATCGGCCCGGTCCAGCAGCTTGTCCAAGCTACCGCTACCGGCCCAATTCCAGGCGCCACAAACAACCAGCCCACTGGACCATCGGTTTCTCACCCCTCGGCCAGTGGCGTCCACTAGACCAAAAAATCATCCTGTCACTCGTAGTCAACATCGAATTGTCAAATCCAATACCAAATATAGTCTACACACCCAGGTCTCGAAATCACTTTTGCCACGTAATCCAGTGTCTACTCTAAAATACCCGAATTGAAAAATGGTCATGGATGATGAATATCATGCTATAATTACAAATAGGACATAGGATTTAGTACCTCGTCCATCTAATGCTAATATAATTCGATCTATGTGGATTTTCAGCCATAAAGAAAAATCTGATGGAACTTTTTAGTGGCACAAAGCCCGTCTTGTAGGTGATGGGAAGACACATCATGTTGGTGTAGATTGTGGGGAGACATTCAGTCCAGTGGTCAAACCAGCAACTATCAAAACAGTTCTTAGCCTGTCTCTCTAAAATAATGACCACTTCATCAATTGGATGTTAAAAACGCCTTCCTACATGGACACATCAATGAAATTGTATACATGCACCAACCGTTGGGATACAGAGATTCTAAATATCCCAACCATGTGTATTTTTTCAACAAATCATTATATGGCCTCAAGCAGGCCCCAGAGCTTGGTACAAGCGATTTGCAGATTTTGTGTCACACATGGGTTTTTCGCACAACCGTTCATATAATTTTCTATTTATTTATCATCAGGGTATATCATGATCTTAAGGATATTTATTGGTGGAACGACATGAATAGAAGCATTGCGGAATTTGTAGCTCATTGTCCTAATTATCAGCAAGTAAAAATAGAGCACCAAAAGCCCGGTGGCTTGACTCAGAACATTGAGATTCCGATGTGGAAAAGAAAAATGATTAATATGGATTTTATTATGGGTTTACCTCGTTATTATCGTAAGTTTGATTCTATTTGGGTAATTGTTGACAGACTGACCAAATCGGCTCATTTCCTGGCAGTCAAAACTACCTACACAGCCGAGGACTACGCGAAGTTGTATATTAAGGAGATTGTTCGCCTTCATGGTGTGCCTGTTTATATTATATCTGACCGATGTGCATAGTTTACAACTAACTTCTGGAAATCATTTCAAAAAGGTTTGGGCACCCAAATCAATCTTGGCACAACTTTCCACCCTCAGACAGATGGGCAGGCCGAACGTAAGATTCAGACGCTCGAGGACATGCTACGAGCTTGTGTATTGGACTTTAAGGGAAGTTGGGATGATCATTTACCCCTTATTGAGTTTGCGTACAACAACATTTATCATGCTAGCATTAAAATGGCTCCCTAAGAGGCTTTGTATGGACAGAGATGTAAATCTCCTATCGGATGGTTCGAAGTAGGCGAATCAGAATTACTTGGGCCTGACTTAGTACACCAAGCCATATAGAAGGTGAAGCTTATCCAAGAGCGGCTGCGAACCGCTCAGAGTCGTATTCATATGTGTGACGGCGGGACTTAGAGTTCCAAGTAGATGAGTGGGTCTTTTTGAAGATTTCGCCTATGAAGGGGGTAATGAGATTTGGGAAAAAAGGAAAGCTCAGCCCAAGGTATATTGGGCCATATCGCATAATTTGATGAATCAACCAAGTAGCTTACGAGTTGGACTTGCCTTCGGAGTTAGAGTTTGTTCATCCAGTTTTCCATATTTCTATGTTGAGAGCATGTATTGGAGATCCTTCCCAAATTGTGCCAATTGACGATATGACAGTTACAGAGGACTTATCATATGAAGAGGTTCCTATTGCTATCCTAGATCGACAAGTCCGCAAGTTAAGGACTAAAGAAGTAGCCTCCGTGAAAGTTCTTTGGGGGAACAAGAATGTAGAAGAAATGACATGGGAGGTAGAAGAAGAGATGAAACAAAAACATCCATACCTATTTCAGACCAACGCTGAGGTCCAAGAGAAGCATAAGGTGAGTTCTATTCTATATTATTATAATTAATGCTTATGGACCATGTGTGGTCTAATGTGATGATGTATGTTATATTATATGGCCCCGTGAAAGAAAAAGTTGTATTTTCTTGTTACGTGACGGAGATCAGATATGTCACCCCAACATTCGAGGACAAATGTTTCTAAGGGGGAAGGATGTAACACCCCGTGCTTTGGACAATGGTTTGAGCATCTAGATATATGCAAATAAGGAGCTTGTATAAATAAGGACGCAGTTCCGAAATAATTTAAGGATTTAAAAAGGATGTGACAACGATGACTATTAATAATATATGAGGTGTGCCAAAAATGATTACTATTTAAATGAATTGAGATGGAGATTAATTATGTGTGTAATTTATTAAATATTGAATTGTAGTGGGTCATTCTATGTTGCCTGGGTCCTCTCACCAACCGCACGAACCTTAAGATGACGAAGACTCGCCCATAATGAGTCACCATTGATATCGACACATCTGAGATCGCCAAATGCTCGGGAGTTCCTCTATTCAATCCCTTTCCTTCTTCTTGTTGCTGGATATCTCGTTCGTACACATCTTCTCTTTGTTTCCTGGGCCTCTAGTGAGTTACAGACAGAGTTCAAAAAGGTTAAATCTTCGATGATTCCATCATCTATGCAGGCCGGGCCCTACGGGCGGGCATCTCCTGCAACGCAAGCACCATTGTTCGACACCACCTGAGAAGAAAAAGATTCGTCAGTTCAGGCTGAAAATACATGCATAGATAGTGGTTTAATGCCAAGTCCGACGACGGAAGCTCGGGACGGAGCCGTATGAGGCGGAAGTTTCACGTACGGTTCTCTGAAAAGGGAGTGACTACCTACTGGAGCTTTGACAAAGCACCATCGGTCAATTCCGCTTTGGGGCCACCCCTGACTCTACCTGTTACACCTCGTAAGATTAAGATGATAATTAAGAACGTAATTAAGGAAATAGGATTCAAATATCGAAAATTAGTATACCAGAGGATGTGATTCCGGAAAGATGTTGGTCACAATGAGGGTGACGTTGGAAACTTAAAAAAAATTGTATAGTCCCGATATGGGTTAATAATGTATTATAAAATTATGACATTGAGGATACGAGGCTTATGAAATTCTCGGGAATTAAAAGAAGTGGGTTTGAGATTTATTAATTAAAGAACTTGGGGGCCAAAGTGTAAATAATAAATTTCAGATTTTCTTATTTTAAAACCTACATTCATCTCTTTCATTCTAAACTTTAAACAAAACCTCACCTCTCTTCTCCAGACCCACCCCCCCTGCTGGCTGAAAATCACCCCCAACCCCATACCCAATTTAAGATTTTTATCTCCTCTTCTTGGACTACATTATTCACAAAATTAAAAGCCAAAACAACACAAAAAACAGTGGCAAAAACGTGCCACTGCTTACCGAAAATTAGACCAGAAATTTTGAATTTTTGGGAGGAAATTTTGGAAGAAAAACGGGTAAGGATGATGGCTTAATATTGTAGAATACTTGCATGTCAATTGGAGTTGAAGAAGTGAACAAAAAAAGGGAAAGAAATACGAAAACAGTGGAGAATTTCGGACAAGCAGTGGGCAGAAAATTGTGGACTGTTTTGGACGAATTTGAGGTATAAAATTCTTCTTTCTATTATTTAATTGGAATGCATGTTTTTAGAATTAAGGATATGAATTTGTATTAAGGAAAATTTGGAATTTAAACAATGCATGTGACAATTTTGGGCTAGTTGCCAATTTGAGACAAATTTTGGTGATTGTTGGATTCGTTGGTTATTGTTGTATTATTATCACTAATTGCATGATGAAATTGAAAGGAAACATTGATATTGAAGTTTAAAATTAGTTATATGGAAGTATTAAAATATGGAATTGGATTTTAGGAGTTAAGAGAAGAGTTATGGAATTATGACATGTTGTGGCCAAGAACTTGCATGAAATCGTTGGACATGTTGAGATGGATATGGAATGTTTTAGGGACTGTTTTTGTGGTGTTATAATGCTGAAAATTTAGTTACCATTATGCATGTTTAAGTGTGATAATTGCTAATGTAAGTCCTAAAGGAATAAGGGTGTAGAAAGGTGTAGAAAGGCTTCACATTCTACCCTCGTTGTTGTTGGAACATGGACTATTTTTGTGGGCTGTTTTAATGTGGATTAAGAGGCTAAATTTACATGAGAAGTGGGTGCGTCAATCCCCTTTGTTGCTGTTTTGGTTGTGCCCTTAATTGGTGCTTGGTCATTGATGTTGTTAGCCTCGTTTGAAAGTTGTGGAAACATGTATAAACAAGGGAAGTGCTGCCCGAATTTTTATAGAATAGGAAATCGTTATTCGATATAAAGTATGCCAGTGATCATAGAATTGACGAACGTATTACCATTATTATAGGTTGAAGTTCTAAAACGAGACGTACTCTAATATTGAGTTGATTAGTTCGTCTAAGAGGTATGTGAACTATTCCTTCTTTCTTTGGCATGATTTTTATTTAATGAAGGTACGACGGACGCACATGATTCTTATACAGTTTAATTCCTAAAGATGTTAGTTATGAGAAGTGCCTATCATTTTTCAGTAAAGAGTTTATTATGACATTATTATAATAATTTTATTGGGAGTCAAATGAAAATTTTGATTGCATATGGTTACTCATGAAATCTACTCGTGCTAAGTGTTATTACTTAACTTCACCGAGTCCCGGGCCGGGTTATGTTCGTGCACATCCTTGCATTGTTCACCGAGTCCCTCACTAGAGGGCCGGGTTACGTAGGATGGATCCATAGATGAGATACGACTTTATCGAGTCCGAGCATGGGCCGGGTTATGATATGACTTTACCGAGTTCCAGCATGGGCCGGGTTATGATATGACTTTACCGAGTCCCAGCATGGGCCGGGTTATGTTCGTGCACAGCCTTGCATTATTCACCGAGTCCCTCACTAGAGGGTCGAGTTACGTAGGATGGATCCATAGATGAGATATGACTTTACCGAGTCCCAGCATGGACCGGGTTATGATATGACTTTACCGAGTCCCAACATGGGGCGGGTTATGATATGACTTTACCGAGTCCCAGCATGGGCCGGGTTATGAAATGACTTTACCGAGTCCCAGCATGGGCCGGGTTATGATATGACTTCACCGAGTCCCAATATGGGCCGGGTTACGATATGATTCCACCGAGTCCCGCATTAGTGGGCCGGGTTACGTTACAGGTATATATATGTATATGGACATGCATTCATGTTTTCTTGACTTGACTCTCATTTTTATAAGGCACAACTGACTTTTATTGTTTATGGCACAGTTGGATTTGGATCCTGATTTTTATACTGACCTCTTGTTATCCATTGGCTATGATCTCATTTGCAGTATTTCATGTTTACATACTCAGTACATTATTTCGTACTGACCCCCAATTACTCGGGAGTCTGCGTTCATGCCCGCAAGTACAGGTGCTCAGTTTGGTGACCCTCCGGTTTAGGTTCCTGCGCAGCTGTTTGGAAAGCTCCTTTGATCCAGAGCTTTACCATTTTTGTACGGAACCCTATCATTTTGATTTATGTATATTTAGGGGCACGACGGGGCCCTATCCCGTCATATGCCGTTGTCCTTCTTATAGAGGTCTGTAGACAGTTGTGGGTTATATTTATGTAAGGGTTATAACTCTGTTTTGGTCAGTCATGCTATTGTGCTCTGTGTTGGGGTGTCCCTGTGTATATATGATATTATCTAGTGGCAGCCTTGTCGGCTTGCCCGTTGTATTGTGTTGGCTAGTTGTGACTCCTCAGGAGGCATGTACATTCGTGGGTAAAGGCAGCCTTGTCGGCTTGCCTACCCTGGCATATGTTGTTATTGCAGCGTTATGCTGCCGGATTTCAGACTCATTAGGTGATTAGTTGGACTTGTGTGTGACAGGTCAGGATAATGACGTCATTAGGGCGGTTAGTCGCGGCCCGTCGGGTCGGGTCGTGACACTACCATTGTTCCCATTCATTAGCCGGAAAGATATGTGGCCATGAAAGAGGGATTAAGTGGAACAGAATTGACTGGGTGGTAGAGTTGTGGAAACGTTTGTTTCTTCCATATTTTGGACCTTAGCTCCATGGAAGAATATGTTACTTTTTTGAAACACGGAAGAATTGAAATCTTAGATCAAAACACTATGTATGGATGGTATGAATTGCCTAAACAAGAATTCTTGAACAAAGAACAACCGGTTCGGATATTCACGACCAAGAAGTACAGATTCTCTTTCGGATAGGCCTTGAAAGGAGAAGGAAGGTTTGGAATGCCAACAGCGTCTATTATATTTAATTTACCCGATAGTCCCCATTTTGGGAACGTCCAGTGCCAAAGTCACTGAATGGGTAAGTTGCCAATCCCTCGACTATGTAATGTATTTTATCTGCTGGGTTACGGGCGGACATTTTACTAGAGGTTTCTAATCTACCCTTGTGTGATTCCTGTTGAAGCATATACTCGGGGGGTGGGTGCAGGGCGGACCAACTGAACATCCAAAACACCAAAAGGAAGGGAGAAGCAAACTCGACCAGGTGGTTTTTGATCATTTTATTGACGAGATTTTCAATGAAAGCTGAGATGGGGTAAGTGTGAAGAGTCAACTATTGCTCTACTTTTCTTATTTCTTAGAAGAATGGCCCCGGTATACTTCTAAAATTTGGATTATCGCTCTACTGAATCGAAAGAATGACACTCGCCTTTTGGAATAGATAAGTTCGGTACAGATAACAAAGAATAGAAATTGGAGACCAGGTGCCCTTCTCTAGTGTTTACCCTCCCAGCCAAAAAGGAAAAGCCTTGATCATTTGAAAAAAAAGATGCGTCAATCATGCATCCTAATTGGTGAGCTTATGCCCGCCCTAGTTCTTTCCCCGCTCTTAGTTTGCTTTACAGGAACCATTTTTCGCGAGGAAAAAGAAGGTTCCAATGAGTCTGAGGAAAAAAAATAGCACATTATGGCCATGACCGGCTAAAGATCACTGCCATCTCACGAATTGGATTTGAACCAATATCGACGCTACTTTCCCTTTAGTAGATCGTGAGTAGGTCTGTCGTCCTCCTCATTATAGTCCTCCTAGAATCCAGAGCATTTCGTCGAAATACATCCTGTCTTTTCACCTTGGTAGTCATATGCATAGTCAGTACTATAGCCCCAATCAGGGACCTCTGCGTCAAAGTGACCCCGCCGGGGCGATCCAGTCACCCGGAGTTCAAGTTCGATCCATTAGGTTCTTCTATTTCCTTTTTTAAACAATATAAGAAAACACCAATTTTTTTGGCACAGTCTTTTCTGCCTTTCCTATTGATTTGTCCCCTGGACTGGACCTATTCTTCATTTAGAAGGATGAGTAAAGCTTCCCCCTTACCTATGTCTCTGAGTGTTCATCGGGATTTCATCCTCTTTTGAACACTTTTTTTTAAACAATGATAGGCTTGGGAATGGACTCCACCCAGATGTTGATCCCCTAAAAGGGTATAGAGCCTCTCCAACAACTTTTCCCCAGCGACGGTCCTAGGATTTTCTAGAGCGCGAGCCCCATGTTGCTCCCAATTGCCCTCCGGATCAAGAGGCGCCATCCGCCTTATTATGTCAACTTTGACCTCGACCGAGCCACCAGGAGACACAGTCGAATCTTATTGAATATCCAAAAGCGTCTCTCCGTCGTGCGAGAACGCTTAGTGGATAAATAAGAAATACTTCTGTAGCCCATTCCCCCAATACGACAGAAAGTGTAAAACCGCTTAATATCATACTGACGGGCAAGGCCATAAAGGCCTAATGGGGAGAAAGAATTCATGAGACACCTAACCGAGACTGGTGACGGATCTCGACGGAGCTCATCCACAAGAAATCTTTTGGCAAACTCGCACAAACAGGTTGAAGTCGTGTCTTGAAGGCTTGCCCCGGCCCCCCAACCTAGGAACAACACTAAGACGTTTCGTTTCCATTTTTTTTTGTTAAAAGCATCGCATAGTATAGTGATAGTGCCCGGTCCGCAGCTGCGGAGTCCGCCTTCCCTTGAAAACACCTCCCAGAGGGGAGGGTTATAGTACAGATGTACGCTAAGGAATAGTATTAGTAAGGATTTGGTAATTATGGTAATATAGGATTTGTAGTCGTATTAGTATAGGGTTACCATTTACCCTATTAGACTAGGAAAATGAGAATTTTACCTCTATATAAGGAGGTCATTATGATGAATGAAAAATAGAAAGAATTTTCTCATCATTCTTCTCTCTAATTCTCGTCCCTGTTTCGATTTTAACATTTCATAACCAAATTCATCACGCAGACGTCATGTTCAATCATGACTCAACTTGAGCCATCACTTGGGTTTCACCATAGGCACGATGTTGGCGTGCCAACAACTTTCACATTCAAACTTACACCATATGCCTCTTATGTACAAATTTTAGTTAAAGGTAACACAAAAATGACAAAAAACTAATACTTTATGGGATAATGGTATGAAATTCAAAGTTCTAATACATAAAACTTGGAATATCTTCATAAATTTTCCCTTCCATTTTATTGTCCTTTTAGATGTCAATTAAATAAAACCTCGTGAAGTTTATGGCAAGAGTGAATATTTACATATTTTTTATTACATGCATGGGAGATATAAATAGGCCTCGTGAATTTGCACTCACTTTGAAATATTTAATCCTGCATAGCCTAAACTTTATAGGTGACCTCGAGCTAAGTTCTAGTTTAGGATTTGAAGTTACTTTAATTTATGTAGGACATGAGTTTTGCCTTGACATTATGAAGTCCAACAACATCTTTATGTGGATATTATAAAAGTCAACATTCTTCGAAGCCATAGGGACAAGTATATTAAAGCTCATAAGAAGGGACAAAAATAGTTTTCAATTATCAAGAATGTTGTTAGTTAAATTGTCATTAAATTGACAACTATACACTAAGTTAGTAGTTGTATACTTTGCTTCTAGTTGCAGCTCTTCTACTTCACGTTGTTGCCAATAAAATACACTTAGAAGTCATCTGATTCATGGGATAAGATAAGATGGAATATTTCAATATTAAGTTTGGATTAAATTTATATTTTATTTGATTAAAGATATAAATTTATCTTAAGATATTTCACTTTATTCCATGAAACTTGGTGCTATTTTATTTCACCTCCCATATAAAATAAACTAGTTTAGAAATTATAATCCATAATTATAATACCGGAATAACTTAGTCCGTGAAACAAACTACCCTTAGAGACCGTGGCATCTGATTTGGGTCAAGGCAGGACTTGGACAAAAGTGAACTTCGGATAAGGCAGGAAAAAACTTTTCTAGGTTTTTCAGCTGGGTCGAGTCCAGTCCAACAAGTTTGCTAGCACAGACTTCAAACAAGAAATTGCACTGTTTCCCCTTCAAATGGGTTGGTAGGCATAAATTTTTTACGGGATCGGTATAATTTGTGTCGGTTTCGTAAAAACTTATGCCCCGTTAGTCATAAGTTCCATTTGAGGACAAAATTAAAGACCAGTACAAAATAGGGGAAAAGGTGCAAATGACCCGACTTCAAACATGTTGATTTACGCAAATATCTATTTTAGATTATCATTTCGATTTTGTCCTTATTTCTAAAAGTTGTGCAAATATAATTTTGAAAATTAGCCTTTTGAACAACATTATCTAGGGTATAATGTCTTCTCATAAACTGCACAATCTTACCTACAAAATACAATAACTTACAAATTTTTAGACCGTCATCTAACGTTTCCTCATAAAATTTTCAGCTTGCTTAAAAGACATCCCTAAACCGTAATCTAAAAATCCATAAATTGTAAAAAGAAAAAGTTATTTACTAAATAGTTATACCAAAAAATAATAACCGGCGAAAATTATACCTTCAAACTACGTGACATGATATTATATTCGTTTTGTTAAAACATTGGAGATTGATGAACTCTTCTACAAGAACATACATTACTTTAAAAGTCGGCCAAAATATACTGAATATGTACCTGTATATAGTCTGTTGATAAACTTTAGAGAGACGAAGCATATTTGGTAACATCTTTAGAACTCATTTATTCTTCTTTTAAGAAAAAGAAGAAGAATAACAACGGTACCAAATAAAGCACGGTCCACACTCCACCAAACGTCTATAAGCAAATAGTAGCAAAATCAGATCCTTCTTCTTAAAAAGTACTAATACTACTTCTATTTGATTTCATGTGATGTTATATTCGAAAAGAATGACATATTTTTTATTTTTAAATAATGTAACTTTAAATTTTACGTCTTATTTTTAATTTAAAAAATTTAATAGTCGCACAAATATTATGAATGGTTAAGGTTGTAAGTTTCAAAAAAAATTATAATCACACAAATATCATTTTTAAGATCATAATTTCAAAAGTAATCAATTCTTTCTTAAACTTTGTAACTACGTCATATAAATTGAAAAGGAATGAATAGTTAGTAATTAAGTATCTACAGAATGTAGTGGGATGGATGAGATCCCTCACTCCTAACCAAAGATCTCTAGTTTGTATCTTGATGATGGAGATATTCCTAGTTAGAAGCATTTTTCCTTAAATGAATGATACGCGACGTATCTGAATTAATTGGTCCAATAAATATCAGATGCAGATGATTACAAAAAAAAGTACATACATTTCTTTTTAAATTAAACTTAATCTTGAAATTTGATCGAGGTTATCAACTTTTTGTGGCGGCTTTAGTACACGCTATATGAACAAGTAATGACAGCAAAGAATTTGTTTACGTGTAGGAAGTCCAAGGTGGTGTGCACTTTAACTATTTACCTTTCACCTTTGCTTTTTGAGTACTACTATCACTTGCATGCGCATAAGAAAGTGCGCTCAAAAGTTATCATTCCTACTCTCTAGTAGGGCTGTCCAAACGGGCGGGGTGGGGAGCGGGACGGGGAAGGGTCGGGACTCGGGTTCCGGCGGGACGGGATAGGCGGGACAGGAAGAGGTCACGTCCCGTCCCACATCATGTCGATAGAGCGGCCTGAATTAGGGGGGACGGGTCGGGATCGGGATTTGATTCTTTTTTTTTTTTTGACACTTAATTTAAAAAATAATATATATATATATATATTTGGTAAAACAATTTCAAAATTACAACTTTGTGGTGTTCAAAAATTGCAAATCACATAGTAAAATTGCAATTAAAAAAATTACAAAGTTAACCATACATTTTCTAATTTCCTCACAATGTCTTGAGGATCTTCGGTTGGAATTGAAATTTGCCGGTCAAATTGTTCGACGTCGCTTCATGTTCCCTCGGATAAAATTTTGTTGTAGTTGTTGTCTTCTTATTCATTGATCTCCGGTTGACCTCACCTTCTACGCTCCGCTCAAATCAAATCTTTGAAAAGAACTGCAATCTCCAATGCGTCTCCCGCCAATGAATGTATGTGCTCTCCTATTTGAAATCTTTCAGTAGAAAAAACGCTTTCAGACGCTATTGGTGACGCTTGAATGTTCAAAACATCTCGGGTCATCTTTGCTAGTGTCGGAAATGTATTCTCATTCTGCCTCCAGTATTTCAACAAGTCTTCGTGTCCTTCATCATTGACAATTAATTTGTACGGTACAACACCTTGCAAAACATAAACATCAAATTCGCTAACTTGTGAAGAAGTTGAACCACTAAACATTTTATTTCTAAGGCCTTGAATACTAGCAGCAGAAACCACATGTTTTTATAAGGTTGCAGCGAAGTAGTAGAAGATGGTACAGAAGACGGTTGATTATTTGCACTTTGGTATTGGTAATACATATATACTTGTTTGCATTCAGTGTGTATGCTAGGCGTAACTTCTTCTTTAGTTGGTTTGTGAGTTGGTTCTTCAGTTGGGTCTGTTGGAAGTACTTTTATACAATCATAAATCGTTTCTATTAGTGTTTTACAATCATCTACTTTAATAGTCGGATTTAATACCGCACTAATAATATAAATAGTGGGAATAAGAAAAAAAAATTAATTTTGTAAATTTTTTTCAATAGATGTCTTATAAGTTGGTTTTTGCATATATTCATTAAGTAACAAAAATATTAGAGCTATATAAAATAACATATTCGAAATAGTAGGATAATAAATACCGAAAAATTCTTTAGTAGCTTGAAAATTTTTCTCTAGAAATTCATTAAGTTCTAAAAAAAATTCCAATAATTATCTACAAGCATATCTCTTGGATTTTCATTATGGGCGTTAAATAATAAAGTTATAGATTGTCTATAATCGTAAGCAAAAAGTAGTTGTTCATACAGAGAGTTCCATCTAGTCGAAACTTCTTCTGGAATTTTTCTATAAGGTAATCCACAATCATGACAATTGTTTTATATTTTTTGCGTCTTTGTATTTTATTACCTTTAAAAATAAAATTTATAGCAAATTGTATTTTTTCAATAATGCTTTCAAAAAGTTTTAGGTCATCCTTTACAACTAAGTTATAAATATGGTACACACATCTTATATGGAAATGATCAGGAAAATATGGAGTTAATTGAACTTTTAAAAGTCTTATAGCATAATCATTAGAAGAAGCATTATCTAATGTAATAGTCATAATTTTATCATTTATTCCATAATAATCACAAATTTCATTAATATTTTGTGCAATAAAACTTCAAGTGTGTCTATCATCAATATATCTATATGCTAAAATACGTTTTTGCATAGATCAATTTTTATCTATCCAATGACATATTACCGTTAAATAATCATTACCGTTAGTACTACGACCTATGTCAGAAGTGATAGTCACTTTGCCATTAAAATGATACAATGCATAACGTAAATATTGTTGATATTCACTTGCAAATATAAAACATCCCTTCTAACACTTGATATAGGAAAACCATTAAAAGCAGGATTATACGTTTCTCGAATGTAATGAATAAAACCAGGAGAGGAAGGAAATGAAAAAGGCAAACCCTCCACCGCAACTAATTTTGTCATATTTTCCCTATCTTTGTTTTTATCATATTTAGGACTAAAAATACCCCCCGTCATCGGGTTAATTTGACCATGTACTAGGCCGGGGACACTATGTGAACCTTGTCCCGACTCAGATGGCATTGGCATGCCCGATGTTTTTAGTCTAGTAATCATCCACCTAGTTGTGTGATCGCCTTGTACATGTCTCTATAAACCTTCCATCCCATCATGACCTTTTCCGATTTTAAATTGATAAGTATTTTTACAAATTTTACATCTAGCTAGTTGATTCTCTTGGTTTCTATAAAAAAAAAATGTCATGCGGCTTATTTTAATTTTCGTTGTGTGGGCCTCGACTCATACTAGGGGAATATGAGACATTCCAGTTTTAGTTTCAGGCTAAGACTCAGTCTGAGCCTGAGGTTGAGGTGCATTAGTGGGTGTGTCATCTAGTGATTCATCTAAATTAAAGTTTGATTTATCTACCTCATCATCTAATGATATATCATTAAAAAAGCAATTTCATCTATATGAGTGAAATCAATGAAATCATCGAGATTAGGAATAGGATTACTAGAAGTACTCCTGCCTTTGTTACCCTACTAGAAGAAGTCATACCCTTACCCTTACCCTTAAACATACATCTTAATCCTTCAATTTTAATTATGCAAATAAATAATTAAAAATAATAAAATTAAGTGTGATAATTAAAATAAAGTAACAATAATAATTTAAAGAAGGAACGAAGATACCAAACGCCGAAGTAACGTCGACGTGTAATCGAGATTGAAAATTAAAATTTTGCTTGATGGATTATTCTAAGTTGGCAGGAAAGGAAAAAAAAGAAGTTTTTTTTTGTTACTCGTCAAAACCGGACTCAAAAAGACTACTTCATTCATTGTTTAAAGATTTAATATTTGACTCAAAATTTTTAATATTTGACATTTAACTTTCTATCTTGTTAGCGTTTGTTCCAGAATATATACAATAATAAAACAAACGAGGACAAAATCTTCTAGAATGGTTGCTGCCTTTTTCCACGAACATTCGGGAAGCATCGTTTCTTGAGCACAATCATCTAGAAGGTTCATATATTGGTGGAGCCACATTTAAGCAAGTATCTACAACTAGTCGAGCGTAGTCTAATTCGCTTATTATTATCTTTTACTATCTTATTTATTCTTCGATTTTAGTATTACATATTTTTTTTTTGTTTCAGTTATTGTATTATTTGTTATTGTCATTGTTCTTTTCTTATTATCTTCAATCTGACATCTTCACTATTTTATTTACTTTTTACACACTTTTTATATGCTTTACTTAAGTCGAAGATCGAAAACAATCTCACAAGGTAGGAATACGTCTATTTTATAAAAGTCTGAATCCTCTTGATACCATATAATATCATGACCAAGTATTATCTTTGTGTGCAAAATTCCAATTTTCTTTCTGGCGGCGTCACCGACTATGGATTATGGAACAAATATGAAAACACGGAATTAAATTACAAGGCTTTAATTAGTTCAATTTGGAGTGCTTTGTTCCTTTTGCTTTTCACTTACTTTCTTTGCTAGTAATTCTTGTCTAATGATGACGATGTTTGAACGCAACGAAATCTAGAAAATAAAAATAAACTTACAAAATGTATGATGTAAAAGCATTCGATAGTGCAGTTTAATAATGATCAACAAAGTGGTGGAAATCAATGATTTTTTAGGTTAAAATTTCAGTGGGACTCATCTCCTAAAATTTAGAGGCCAGAGTTATGATGATGGACGATAGCAGCAGGTACTCAGTGAATAGGCGAGGTTGATAACACCACTATCATAACATGATTTAAAACATACCATAAATATTTCTCTAGTCATATCATTTCGATGAAATGAGAAGTTTAAAATTAATTTATTTTTAAGTATAAAAAGTGTCATTTTTTTAGGATACACTAGAAAGAAAAAGTGATCAAATAAAATGAGGTAGAGAGCAGTGTCGAAGCTAGAATTCTCGTTAAAGGGGTTCAAAATATGAAAAAACACGTGAAGAAGTCAAAGGAGGTTCAACATCTACTATATATACATAAAAAGATAATTTTAACCATATATAAATAGTGTAATTTTTCGTCGAAGGGATTGAATGAACCCCCCTTACCCCCTACCTGGCTCCGCTCCTGGCAGAGAGTAATAGACGAGCTATCAACATCCTTTCCTGTCTTTTTTGGTACAAATGCTTGTGAGCCAATGGCACAAAATCTGGTGAATAATAGGTTAGTTTATCTACTTTACAACACAAATACGACGTTTTATCTGCAATAAGATTCGAACACACTATGCGCTCCTAAACAAGTATTATGTGGTATGTTTTCACCACGTAATAATGTTAAATTCTTGAAAACCTTGTTAATGCATTATAGCAATTTAGGCAAACAATCAATGACTGCCATGGCAAATGTGTTGCACACGTGGGATACTATTGCAGAATTTCTGTATGAAGCTTTTCAGCCATAATGGTGACATTTAGTTGTTTCAAAAAAATATAGCCGATTCCGACTTCTTTAGAACTGAAGTGCACTACGTTTATAGGACGAAAAACTAAAAACAACGGTACTTAATATTAGATATTTGATGAAGTATTGGTCTCATCTAGCTAGGGATGGCAACGGATAGGATCTGGACTGGATCCTATTAGATCCAGATCCATTTTTCATACCTGAATCCAGATCCGGATTCAGATCCATCGGGTTCATAAAATCATATCCAAATCCGGATCCATCGGGTCCACGGATCGGATCTGGATCCACATGTAAAAAAAATTGTCTTGCTAAGAATTTTTTTTTGAACTGACAAACAATTTTTACTTAGCTCACAATTTACTGTGTTTCAATTTTGAAATGTTCATATGAGATATTTTGTTCGTTGTCTCGTTTTGATTGTGAGCTATTAATTGAAAATGTTGGACAATGACAATAGTTGTGAAAAATGCTGACTAGCATTTCCACAATGCAGAACTTGCATGTATTTGAAATCTTCACAAATGAAGTGAATATAATTTTAACTACTTGTCTATGGAGATATACTCATTCACTAATATAACATTGATTTTATTATCGAAGTTACCTCTTTATTTTTTGATTTTTAAGTTAACGCGGGGATAAATTAAACTTGTTTAGAGAATTAAACTTGCAAGGATGTGCTTAGCAATTTTAAGAAAATACTTATAAAATTACATTCTAGATTATGAATATATTTAATAAAAAATGAATCCACGGGTCGGATCTGGACCGGATACGGATCTCAAATACAATATCCAGATCCAAATTCGATCAGTCAGAAACGGATCCGGGTCCAATCCGAATCCGTAGGGTCCAAATTTTGAAGATCCATATCCTATAAAACGGATCTGGATTCACCGGATCCGGACCGGGTCCAGGATCCATTGCCATCTCTACATCTAGCACTTGCACAAAGAATTCTTAGTATTCCTCAACAAAAAACTTTGTCTCTATGGAAATTCCATTTGGAATTTAAATTTCACAAAAATGAGCAAGGTAAAACCTATACTTAAAACTCATTACAAGGAACACTAGGTGGAGCAAAAACCTCATATATCTTGTTCTACAACTAAAATAAGAGAGATATAAATGTTGCAGAAAACACTTACGCCAACACTTCAACCATCAATTTTCCTTTTCTTCTTTGATTTTTGATATTGAGATTGATCGAAGGACCCTGCAGAGGTCAATGCACTAAGACCACTTCTTCCTGAATCTTGAACAGATTGGTTATTGGATTTCGCAGGGCCGTCACTGTGTTTTCTCTTGGTAGATTTGGATGAACTTCCTGATCGCAAAATACTCCGTGTCCTAGTACTTTGAGTAGGCGTTGCAAAGCGTCGAGATGAATTGGTTAATGTAGTAGCACCAGACGACCTCTGAGCCATCATTTGCTTCAAGTTTATGCTATTCTGTTTAAGCTCACTTGGTTCCGGGTAATGGATAAGGGAAACACGCCGCGATATTTTGCCAGCTGCCAAAACATGCAAAAGCATCATAATTGGTGCGGCAGACTATCTTCGTATGTTGCTTGACGATGATAACAGTGAGGTAAAAAAGATGCAAATGAAGGAACCTCATGTGCATATGAGAAAAACAGTTGAATCTCAAAGTAAAAGAGTTAATAGTATAATTTCGCAAACAAGACAGTGTTTGTGCAAAAAATAGAATTATGCTTAACATCAGAGACGATCTTGACGAAATGGACACTAATTGACATCATGATTATACTGTTTGCCAAACAAAAGCTGAAGTAATAGGTGCAATCTAGGCGCAAATATCTTATAGTTGACTTGTAAAGTTCTTTATATTGGTCAATAGAACAACTTTAAAAAATTCATTGTCAAAATCTCTGCTCAAACGCCTTAGTTTTGTGCTTGTGTATGGGCATTAGCAGCAGTTGGATCATGTAGAGGTTCGCATTAAGGAATAACAATAAGTTTTACCAAAAAATAAACAAAAGAGCTTTAGTAGTTGGATTATGTACAAGTTCCACACAACTAGGACAGAGCAAAATTTAAATCTGCAAACAAAACGAGCACGTCATATGTGGACACAGTACAGATAATTGAAATCATCAAAGATACCAAGTCACATTAGCTGCAGTACTCACATAACAAATATGCATGGTACAACAAAATTATGAAGTATGATGCCTCAACTGTCAATAAAATTATAAAATAGCTTTGAATTGAACAACATAACAAACAAACATATAGATAGGTCATATCGAAAGGAACATTGCAGTATTTGCATGTTTTGAGTGTTCCGAGGGTCTTTCGGAAACAACCTCTCTACATCCCAAGGTAGAGGTAAGGTCAGCGTACACTCTACCCTCCCCCCTCCCCAGAACCCACCGTGTGAGATTACACCGGGTATGTTGTTCTTGTTGCACGTTTTGAGTGTTGTGAGATCACGAGTGAATAAGCAGACAAATTGATAGCAATATGCGAAGGAACTTTGTATTATGAAAGAAAACACACACTATGAGTTACCAATTTTTGGCTCAGACTCAGAAGATAGAAAGACCACTGCATCTGGTTCCTGCGCTTTACAACTGACAACTTCATATGATTTACCTGTTACAAAAGCAATCATTGAGCAAGATGTAAGAAACTAAAAGCATCTTTCATCATCTTATAAAGACTGCTATTCTTAAGACTATACTTGCCAGATGAATCCTCAAAGCTGCCCATATTCCCATCATGATGGAGCTTCAACGAAACTTCTTGCCCATTGAGATCCGGATGCTGGAATAGCCAATTGGAAATATAATACTCAGAACTGATGAAAGTGACAATGACTAAAAAATATATTAACCACCTCAAGTGCGACATCAATATTAAGAGTCATTCTCATTCCGTTCAAAATCATAGTAAATCATACGTAAACTCACTCTTTGTTGGAAACAAGAAAAGGATGAGAATTCCTTATACGAATTGTCCCAGGAAAGAAAAAAGAGACAGAAAATCTCTTCTTAGTTACATATTTTTCACTTATGTGAGAAAATATTAACTCAATCTTTTTTTCCTTTGCGAACAAATTTTCACTTAGCAGATCCCAGCATTTGATTTTCTTCCATGAAATCCCTTATTTGCTCCTTGCACTGCATAAAGGAAGAGAAAAACTTCTGTCGCACTTTCTTAGTCATTTTCCATTCCTTTCCCCTTCCCTTTCTCACTTTCCAAACGAAACATCAATTCAAGCATTAGAAAATTATCTTCTAGATGATGAAAGAAATTCTTCTTTTCTTTTAACATGTAAATAAGGTCTCATAGATAAACAAAGACATCAACGAGATGCATAGATGGGTGGAAAAAGAGAACTAAGATTGTATTAGAGACTATGTATGCCAGACAATGATAACGTGAAAATGTACATTAAACTATGATGACGTGAGAAAAAGAAAAAACCAACAACTATCTTCATCTTCTGTACACTAACATACATAGATGTCAAAAGGAACATGTTCCGTTACTATTTCCAATTGTGACTTGAATGGTTGGGAAGAAAAGGTTACATCCTATTACATCCTAAACGTGGAAGAAGAATAAATTCTCGTGAATCTTACTTGATTAAAGGGCCACTGTATAAGCCAGAGTTCAGTGGAGTCTGTAATGTTAAGATTGACAAGTGAATCCTTTTTGACCTCCTCAAATTCTGGGGGTGGTTTGTAGCTCAGTTCATTTGGAGCATCCATAATGATGAGCTACAATCAATAAGCACGCTTGAAGATTGCAGACAAAACAGCTCCTGAACCACAGGTTTACACAGAAAAGCATGAACAACATAAGATAACTCAAAACTTGAAAATCATTGGAGAGTTAATAGATCTTTGATCAAAGCAGTAAAACAAACAATCCAATTGTGAACTTATTAAGACTATCAAAGCTGCAGCAGGTTAAATTCGATATGACTTAAAAAAAGTTCACATGAGCACAAGTCTATATAATGATCCAATCACTTGAACTTCGAAACAAAAACTTCTAGAAAGTAAAAATTAATTTAAGAATTGAATAAAGGTAATCCCAGTCACTTTACGCCTGGCTACTCTGGCACTTTTTGTCTGATTAACTGTTAGTTCAGTGTCCATGGCAGACAATCCAATTCTCATGTGCCAAAATTTCAAGAAAATAGCGTATGAATTCAAGAATAAACCAATGAGGTACTTTTGTAAACTACCTTGAAATGGTTGATACTTTTGTAAATATACCTAATACCTAATTCTCCAATTCTCTCTGTAAACATACAGAGTGATTCCTGTGAGGAGTTAGCCGCAGAAAGAGAAGGGTTTTAGCTGTTCTAATTAGGGCTTGCTTTGTTTATTCTCTCCTTCACAAACACAACAAGAAATTGGACTCGGGTATGGGTTTCTGTTCAATTGGCCCATTTTCATTCACTTCTTACTATTCGTAAAAAGTAAAAATTGGATAGACTAGCCACTTTTGTAAATATACCTAATACATAAAGCCGAATCCAGGATTTAAGAACAGTAAGAGCACCTCTACACACACATTCTGTTTTTCAAAAAAGATTCTACAACTTCGAGTAATATTATTCTTGTAATAGCCCTTAGCTGGGGTACTCAAAAAAGGCTCAACTAAGTATGCACCACGAGTAATACAATTATTGTAAAGCCCTTTGTTCACCTCGAGCAAACCCCCTTTTCATCTTAACCTATTGGTGGATCCACGTTAGAGACCCTGGGGTGCACGTTCATCCTGGGACTTCCACCGTACAATACTCAGGAATGTTTCTGTTAATTGGAAATAATTTAGTTTTTTTTTTCAAAATTTCCCCCTTTTTTCTGTTTTTGTACAGAGGACTGATAGAGAAGAGAAAATCAAAACCCAAACTGGAATGACAATCGGATGTATTTGTATCGTTGACCCTAAACAGTTTTCAATTGAGTAGCGTTGATAATGTTCATCACAATAATAACAAAAACAACAACAACAATAATAAACTCAGAAACCTGAGTCAGAATCTTCTCTCTTAAGTGCAGGCAGCTCAATACCGAAAATAAACGTGAAATGAAGGAACTCGCCATAGGAATCTATAGATTAAGCTAAGGTAAAAGAAGCAAAAAAACTATCATACATACAAACACACAAACATGTAATGAAACCCTAGAAAAACAACATCGTTGCTGTAATAGAAACACTGATGAACCCTATAATAGTTCAAAGGGGAAATTGAACTAAAAGTACAACAAAAAAAATCAATTACCTAACATTAGACGAGGAACAATGGTAGAATCAGAGAATTTGGAGCTTCGACCCTAAATTGAGAGAGAATAATCTATGGAGTCCGCTTTCAATGGATTAAACAATTTTCAATTCCTAATTACATATTTGCTATCGTTCTCTTGGGTTGTGAATATGAACCTAATTTACTATCATCCCATATGAAGCAAATATGAACCCGGAGGTCACGAGTTAAAACTGTGGAAACAGCGTCTTGCAGAAATGCAAGGCTGCGTACAAATAACCCTTGTAGTCCGGCCATTAACCGGACCCGCGCATAGCGGGAGCTTTGTGCATTGGGCTGCCCATATGAAGCAAATAAAAATGCTTATTATTAACTTATAAACTTCTCAGATATCTGAATTGTTAGACAATTGTAGCAAACACGGAAGTATAACCGAGCTCACTAAATCAAGCAGAACAGAGCAGAATCCAACAATTTTTTTAATCCAACAAATTTTCAAACTACTACATCAATTTCTCGAAAAACAAACCGTAATCGAGAAATCTGAATGCTTATTGTTAGCTGCTTCAGCTCTCTATAATTAAATAGTACTTACCTTTTCCCCAAAAAAAGGAAAATTTTAAAAAAGTATACAGCTTTTAAAAATATTTACGCCACGTAGCCCAATATACATCATTATACAACAGTATACCTAAGGGGGAAATATTATACATAATGTTTCAACCTTGTATACAGTGTATAATAATGTGTAAAAACTGTTTATACACAAATATGTTGAAAATCAGGTGTTTATACACAAAGTACGGGCTACGTGACGTAAATATTTTCAAAAATAGACATAGAGCAACATAAAAAATTGATGCTAAATCACGCAAACTCTTGTTAATTAGTAAAATATTAGTACCAGCAAAGAGCGCAGGTTCGATAGTTCTTCTTCTCTTCTCTTCTCTTCTCTTCTCTTCTCTTCTACCACTTCTCTGCAAACTAAAACCCTAAATCGAGTGAGTGAGGGACAAGAAAAAGTGATTATCAAAACAGTCCTTAATGTATGGGTTTTATTTCTATTTGGTCCTTGATGTAAAAACATGATAAAAATGGTCGTCAACATATTTTTAAAAGTGATTAGTTTGGTCCTATGCCGTATAAGTAGTGATAATTGTCCGTTTGGTCATAAAAATTATTATTATTTTGAAATATTTTTTTATTTTATTTGAACATGAAAATTTTAAATCAAACTTGAAGTTGTATTTCAAATTTGGTAAACGGCTTATAACTTGTTTTCGAACTCACTTTTCATTATTGAAGTTGTATTCCAAATTTGAAAAGTATATTTGAGCGTGAATATTATTCCAAATATTTTTTACAAGAAGTATAACCAAACACAATTCCATCTTCAACTCCAATTCCATAAATTCTAAATAAAGTGATAATAATATTTGGAATCTATGACCAAACGCCTACTTAATGTCAAAATAAACAGAAGCCTTCGACATGTTTCATACACAACCTATTTAGTCTAACTAAAAATATTTTAGGCTTCATTTCATACTCCATTGGATACATTCATCACAAAATTATACTTCTCTTCAAGCTTTTCCTCTGCATTGAAAATTTTCTATGATTCTTTCAAATTAAGGTTAGAAATTTTGATGTGATTTCTAAAATCAAATTGAACGATATAAAAAAATATTTTTATTTTGTAGTTTGATTTTTAGCTCGTGTGTAGTACATATGTCGAGAGCCTTTTTTTTATTTTTACAAATCTCTTATGAAAAGATCATATTGTGCCCCTCTTCTTGGAATTTGACAAAAAGAAATTAGTCTTCTAAGTACAATTTATTAGACTAAATTCCTATAAGTTTACATTTGCTACACTTTATTTGTACTTATACTCCTATCTCTTTTTTCTCGTACACCAACTCTTTTTCTCTCTTTTGTTCGAAACTATACTTATTAGTCAACAAAGATAATGATGGCAAGACCAAAACAAAGAAAATAGTAGTACAATGCAAATTAATCCTGCCTAATTACTAATTAGTAGTACTTGCACTTCTTACCATTATTCTAATCTTTCTTCTTGTATTGTGAAATGAAAAGAAAAAAAAACTTGTTTACATGTTGACTTGGTGATAGGGGTGTGCATGCTTTAATAAATATTGAATTATTGTATCAAAATCAAGATTTTCACCACTCCGGTTTTAATATTATGTTATTTGATGTGTTTTTTTAAAAAAAGGAAAAGAAAAGAAAGTATGCGGTACGATATTTAATATCTATAAAAAATTACTAAAATATCAAATATCGGACCCAAATACTTAATTACATATGCAATCTTATCTATATTATGTTGGCTTCGAACTAAAAACTTCTTGCCTTTACTACTTGGTATAAACTAAATAAGAGTACTTAACTATATATAGTTATATAGAATAAAAATTGCTCAAACATATGTTTCATTTTCTGTCAACACTAGATATTTTAATCATTCGTTCCAAGTATGAAAGAACTTTTATCATTATTAAAGTCACAATTTTCTACTTTATGTAATTCAAAGTTGTATAGTTGTTATTGCTCATTTGACTTACCTTACAAAATCGAAATCAAACTAGAAGATATTAGACCAAACATAACTAATGCGGTATAATAACGATAAAAGTATCTTTAAATTTGAAAACTGAAATTATAGAGCCAAAAGTTGTGATAAGTTCAAAATCTTGTCAAGGAGAAGCAAAAATGAAACGAAAAAAAAGGAGAAGTTTGAAAATTCTACTCTTTGTCATTGCTTACGTACTTCTATTTTTTTTTATAAGCTTCTTCTCGAAATCTTCTTAAGAATTGTGTTAGGTAAGTATAAAATCAGAATATTAGTTCCTAATATATTCATTTTTTATTCTCAATTTTTGTGACTTTATATTGCTATAATATAGACTTCTTAGGCAGAGTGCTATATGACTAGCTAGACTTGTAGATAATTTTTCTAAGGTAATATAAAAATATATACTAGCACATAATGATTATTGCTAATTCTATAAGATATCTAATCTTCTATTGGCTTCATCAAGTGGTGAAATAAAAGATAAATACCTCTAATGGTTTGAGCTCTCAAAACGGAAAGATTTATGGTAAGAAACGTATCTTTTATGAACCCTATGCGATGTAAATTGTTGGAAATTTGTCTTTGATGGAGAGGTTGCGTCCACCCATGTTTAATGACTTAAACACTAGGGTTTCGCATGTTGGAGGCTTTGTCTCTTCACACGTGCATAATCTACTAAGTGAGTAGATGACCGTAGGGCCAATGATCGTCAAATTTTGTTAAGAAATGAAAGAGATATTGATCCACGAAGTAAGATGTTTGAGACATGGAAATATGATGTGGGACAAATATACCACATCGGTGGGAAAAGGAAGAATTGTTCTCTTTATAAGCCTTAAAAATGAATAAGGGTTTGGGACCCCAAGGGGTAACCCGTGTGTTTAAAGGAGGGAGAACCTAGATGTGCTTGGTTCAAGGCTAAGCCCACACGCGCGTCGCCTGCCCATTCGATCGGGTCTCGGGCTTTGGGCTACTTCTGATATTTTTTTTTGGATCCCAAACTGTTTAGTATTTACAGTTTGGTCCCTGGAGTTTCAGGAAGCAGCCAGCAAGCCAACAATTTTGGCATTAAACTTCTGAAATGTTTTGCACTTACTACAAAACGTTTCTGGCCATGAATACCCATGATTACACCTCTTAAAGGGCCTCTTAATCACCTCTCCTCCTCCTAAACACTATATAAACTTCTGAAACAGATTTGAGGTAGATAATATATAGAACAAGAGAGAGGACGAATCACAATAGAAAATCTGTCCAAAAGTGAGCAACAAAAATAGAAACTCTTCCTTCATTTTTCCTCTAAATCAACAAGTCGTTTCGTGTTCGTTTTCTTCGTCAGAATCAACCTATTTGCTTTGTAGTGTTGATTAGTTGTTGTTTTATCTTGGGAGACTATTGCTCGCTAACGTAAAAGCATATATATGGGGCAATCTTGTCTTAAAGACAGAGAGTCATCTCTCGACTCAGCCACAGTTGTAACAATCCAGATTTAGTGTTTCTTGATTTCAGGTTATCAAGATTCAAGACTCAACAAGCTTGCGGCGATTATAAAATTGGCTGTTTGTTTATCCTTTCGAACACTTGTAATATTTATTTACTTCCGTACTGCAATTATATCCAACATAAATTTGGATAGAGGTGGATTCGGTTTGAAGTTTATATAAGATTCTATAACTGTCTCAAGTTAATATGGTAATGATAATTAAGTTCACGATTAAATATTTATAGATGTTTGATGTATATATAGAAAGGAGAGTCTGGGTATAAGTTACTGAATTTAGGGGTAAAATTAGACTTTCAGTTGCGGGTTTGTAGAATTCAATTGCTTTAGCCTAGTTTATATTTATATTAAAAAATTCACTTCATATATATAAATAAGTTTTCTCGTCTAGAACTCATAAACTTAATACTCTAGCTCACGTGAATCATAACCAACCACTAAATCTGCCCTTGAATTAGGATTTATCGGACTTGTGGATTTCAAATACCAAATACTAACAAAAAACAAAAAACAAAAAACAAAAAACAAAAAACAAAAAGTTAAAGCTGCCTAACTTCTAGTGTGGTTGACTTAACTTTGTGAAGGGGAAAGTACTGAATGCGAAACCCCCCACCTGTACCAGAGATCCCTAGGCCAGGTGAGATGTAAATCGAGGGATATGCGTGAGTGGCAGCCCCGTAAGGGAGAGGACCAACGGGACACGAACCCAACAACATCCCTTGCAATATTTCAGCAAAGACTGTCACCACACAGATTCAAACCAGCGACGTTGGAGTGGTTGTACCCCAATCACCTTGCCACTTACCAACTCGCGGTTGACTTAACTAATAGTGGTTTTGTTTAGATTAATTAGTTTTTTTTTTCAAGATTAAAAGAAGACCAGAAAAAAGATTTATCTGCAAATTGCACGAAGAAATTAAGGTCAAATAAAGCTTGACGATGATTGAGTGATGTTATTGCCAATGCCTAATTGTTAGTACTTGTTAGTTAGTATTATCATTTTTATAGTGAAAGCAAAATTGTACCTAACATATATAGACTTCATTATTAATTAAGAGTACATTAACTTAATTCCTAAACCAAAAATCTATTAGCTAATATGGGGCCAAAATATTTAAATCTCTTGGCTAAGTAATTTACCAAGTAAATATTATTATAATGTTGTGACTATTGACCAATTCCAATACTTAAAGTGTCTCTAACCCACCTAATCTCTTGTGACAAATGTCGTACCAAATCAACCTGGTTGGTAATTATCAAAAAAAAAAAATTTTTAAAATTCGAACTCGATACCTTTAATTAAGAATGAAGAAATTTTGTCTTAAAGTTAACTAATTAATATAATGCTGGAAAATATACAAATGATATTGGGATTACTGGATATTTATATTTGAAGATTACATGACATTCAAAATGCTACAATCACAAGAAAAACCCTTGATTACCTTCCGATAGACAATAGAGAAAACAAAAGGAGGAAAAAAAAGTTTAAGAGTTTCTGTTTTGGGGACTAACAATATAACAATTTTTTACATTATTAAGTTAAGTTGATCCATAATAACAAATAATTCTTCACATCAATATTGATATAATAACCTTAAACGTAGAGTAATAATTTACTATAACCTGTTAAATTACACTAACAGTATAAAAAAATTAACAACATCAGTACATATAAGTTAAACTCAATCGATAGTTATCATCCCTAACTATAATTTGCCGCTCAATAATTATTTAGAATCTAAAGCCTTTTCTTTCCAATTATTGGGTTTATGGGTCACAACCTCCAAGTTTTAAGTTGTTAATAAATGAAATTTATATAATATAGTAAACTAAAATTTGTTCTTTTCAATCTCTTGGCTGGAATAAAAAATTATTAACATCTACTTATACCTAATTCAACTTCAAAGTACTATCTAACACGACCAAATTTGGTACCTAACAGAGGTCATGCATATCTTATGATGTCACAAGAAAATATTTATAAGTTGGTTTGTATCTAATTAAATTAACAAATGATCCACTTAATTAATTATTGATTGGCAACTCAATTAACCAGTCTTTTTGAATTATTATATTATGAGTGTTGGTACAAGTAATATGTTGTACTTTGATTTAAATGTAAAAAAAAAAAAGCAGAAAAGGGAATTATGAAAAAAAGAGAGAAAAAAAATCACTCTCGAACATAATAGCATTGCTTAAAATACAAATTGACGCTTCTAATAGCACGATTTATAAAGTCAACGCCTTTAACTTCAGGATTTCTCAATTAAAAACCTCGTATTAGTCCAAATATATTGTGGATATTTCTAATAATGTTTACGAATTGGCAATTCGAGATTGAACAACCTATTTAGCTCTTATAAACAGTCTCAAGTGCGAGATAAGAGCTTTGTATTCTCTCCTTTAATAAGAGTTTTCAAAAAAGAATTTGAATCTAAAATTTGAAGTCATTCAACCGTAGAGAATCAAACTTCAATCTTCAGGTATCTATCTCATATGTCATAGCATGTTTTTTGAATCTCTAATCGAATTTACGAATTTAAATTCACACTCCCCAAACACACGATTCAGACGCCTTGAAGCCACACCAGTCAAATATACACAACATAAATATGATCAACAATCAAAAATATTTAAACACATGTGCTTTAACTGATTAGAATTGTATCTATGTTAGTTCATTTCCTTTCCAAAATGCTTTGGCATGGCTCATTCGCTTTTGATACCAGTATTTTCAGCATTTTCATATTGCCTTAAATATTATACATGGGTATGACCGTTTTTCTTACTCTACATATACTTAAGTTTTGTATTGAGCCGAGGGTCTCTCAAAAGCAGCCGCTACCTCTCAAGGTAGAGGTAAGGTTTGCATACACCCTCCCTCCTCCGACCCCACGTTGTAGGATTTTCACTGAGTGTTGTTGTTGTTGTATGCAAGTGGGAATGCCAATTATTAAGCCTAATAATAATAGTAACAAATTTTAATAAATTACTCAAAATTTGTAATGACAAACACAAAAAATACAATTCGATACTCGAAAACTTCACAAGTTAATGACATTTGAACTAAAGATCTCTTAAATCATTTACAAATATTGTAATGCACTAAATTATAAAAATGATTATCCATCATATAACTACCTTCACTTTTTTGCTATTTATAAAAGACAATCTTAAAATTCTACATCTCATTCAAACATAAATCCAAATTATTCTTGTGCCCCCACAGGTTCATAGTAAACAATGTACAAAAAAGTTCATCAAATCATTGACTATCTCTAAAGTAACATCAAAACCTTGAAAGTTTCCTTTTTATTCACTTTCATCTTAGCAAAAATGAACTTCACCTTCTAGAAAAAGAACCCATTGGCCCATTATTTATTGCTAGTATTATTCCCCTAATCTAAATTATTTGTGGCTCTTTGCTTTTTGAAATTCAAATCATGTAAATTTAATCAATATTTTGAAATGTATTTTTTATCGTATAGACTTGAGAAAAATTACAACACCAACAAAAAATGATTTACACTTAAAATCTTTTCTAAAAATATCCTATTTATTAAAAAGATAGATAAAATATTTTGACATGCCGACGTTTTGATACTATCAAGAACAAGAAAAATGAATTCCAAGGAATCCGAAACAATAATTTTGATCATATAATATCACTTATTCATTTAAGCTCATACCGCATCATCATCATACAACAACTATAACATACCCAGTAAATTCTACAAGTGGGGTCTAAGAAGGGTTAAAGTGTACGTAGACCTTACTCCTACTTTGAGAGGTAGGTAGACTGTTTTCGAGAGACTCTCAGCTCAAGAGAAAGCATAACAAACGGTCAGACAACAGATGACAGAAGTTGAGATGATAAAAGTAAAATAACGATATCAAAACACTATAAAATGAGAAAAATTACAACTTATAAATATTTTGTATAATTTTTAAATATTTAAATAGTTTCATAATATTGAATTATTATAATATAATTTTAAAGATTAGTTAAATTAACTCTCGAATATAAAAAAACAATAATTATTTTAGGTCGGAGAAAGTATCTTAATAGAATATAAAATAAATCAAACTCAAATTTTTTTTATGATTTATAAATACCTACTTCTGTCTACTCTAATCACCTTAGGATTTCTTCCTTTCACACTCATTTACCATTTCCCTTCCTACTCCACTCTCTCTCTCTCTATAGAATTTCTTCTTCTTTCTCTCTCTAGAATGCCTCAAGTTGATTTGGAAACTCTAGTTTCGGCCTGTGCCGGTGGCGGAAATGACCGGAAAGTTGCATGTGAGACTTTGGCCGCCGCCGGCGACGAAAAACCGGTGAAAGATGATTTGGATGATGAAGAAAAGCAACCGGAACTTCCGCCTGATTTTCCGCCGGAATCGTTCTGGTTATCTAAAGATGCTGAGTTCGATTGGTTTGATCGGAACGCCTTTTTGGACCGTAAACAGTCGACAAAAGGTATTGTTGGAAAAAATAATTTAAAATTATAAGAAATCAAAATTTGATAGGATATAATATTTTAATTAATATCTAACTGTTGTAGAATTTATATAGGATTAAGTTTTTATGTTCTGAATTTAATAGGTTCGTACTATTATTGATAAGAATGCTGCAATCTATTTTCTGGTAAAGAATTTTAGAGAACATTAAAAAATTTACGAGTTTATGAATAATTTTTTTTCCATCTTCCAATCAGGTATCGGTCCAAACACGACGAACTTAAATCCAGGTTCAAATTCAAGTTCACAGAGATTTTCATCCACATTGAAAACCAAAGCTTCGATTATCGGATTTCCAAATACTCAAAAATCTAGTTACGTCGATTCAAAACGACGAACTTGTAAACCGGCGAACATACGACTTTTTCCGGCGAAACGTTCCGAATCGACGTTAAAAGCAGCATCATCGGTTAATGAACCGTCGTCGCCAAATGTATCATGTATGGGAAGAGTAAGATCAAAACGAGGTAGACGACGACCATCGGGAAAAAAATCGAAAAAAATTGAGAATAAATCACTCGAGAGATCACGATCACGAAGTAGCAAAACCGGATTTTGTTCACGATTATTATCAATATTCCGGTCTAATAAAAAACCGGTGAGGTCTAGTACGGATAAAGCGATGGGATCAAGGGTAGAAGAACCGGTTAAACCGTTGAGAAAGAGTAAAAGTGTGAGTGTAGGGAAACCGCCGATATTTTTGTGAACCGGCCGGTTTAGGAGGGATGAAACGGTTTGCATCGGGCCAGAAATCGGAATCACGGGAGGCGATGAAATTGATGTTTAAAGTGTGGGTCCCATTAGAAGAAGGTTGAAAAAGGTGACAATGAAAAGTCTTCAATGGTAGTTGGAAAAACTAACGCCCTTTTTCACTTACTCTGTTAAATTTCGAGGTAAAAAGAAATGTTACTATTACGGTACTTTTTTGGAAAATTTTCTTTTTTCTTTTTGACCTTTTTAATATTAGGATGATGAATATGTTTATAAACAAATAACAAACAACAACATACCCACAACCCCGGTTTGGAGATGATGAATGGGTTTATAAACAAATAACAACATACAAGTTTATAAACAAATAACAAACAACAACATACACACAACGTGAGTTTGGAGATGATGAATAGGCTTATAAACAAATAACAAACAACAATATACACACAACGTGGGTATGGGGATGATGAATAGGTTTATATTAGTGTAAATAGATTTGGGGCTGGAGTCGAGGCTTGTAAATTTTACTTATGTGAATGGTGAATGTCCAATTGTCCATTACTGACAGGGGGTGTTGCAATATATTTACTGTATCCTCATATGAACTACAATTAGAAAATCTTAAAATATATATTTTATTATATCAAATTCAAACTGATTGATTAAAATATAACTGAAGAAAACACACAGCGTGAAGGAAAAACAATGGGTTACAGCAATTAGGGAAGAATCATACAGACTGTCTGTGACTTAGCACATGAGTTTGCTTCCACGTCGGTGTATTATATTTCTCCCAAATAAATATGTATTCAGTTAAGTACCAATTAGAGAAATAATAATACTAAATTACTCATGGAACTTAGCTTAAATGATTGGAGAATTAATACATGTATTGTAGCCCAACTGAATCCAAGTGAAAAATTCATATTAGGAGATAAAGTATTCTCTAATAAAGACAATTCATACCTAGAGCTCGAGCTCGAGAACTCTGGTTATAAATAAAGGAGTAGTTCTTACATATCTAAGCAAAATGTCTATGTTAAATCTAGTAGTTGTGACGGAGAACAAAACATATACAACAACAACGTACCCAGTGAAATCTCACAATGTGGAATCTGGGGAGGCTAGAGTGTACACAGACCTTACCTCTACCTTGGTAGGTAGAGCGGTTGTTTCCGAGAGACCCTCGGCTCAAGACAAAGCACAAGCCCAAGCAAAGTAAGACACACAAAGTGCGTAAGTCATGCTGAAAAAGAAAGAAGCAAAAAGAAGCAATAACTAATGCAAGTAAATAAGACAAATAAAATACACATAGCAGCATAAATCAAACGACAAGGGACTATAAGGCAATATGATAGGTTAAGCGAGCCTACAAAAATAATACTACAACTACCGGTTTGTAAGCGTAGGTAGGACTACGCTGGATTACTTACTATCCTTCTACCCTAATATGTGTCCTCTATAACCCCCTATCTAAGGTCATGTCCTTAGTGAGTTGCACCTGCGCCATATCCCGTCTAATCACCTCTCCCCAATACTTCCTCGGCCTACCTATACCCCTCATGTACCTGTCTATAACCAACCTTTCACACCTCCACACTGGGGCATTTATGTCTCTCATTTGCACGTGTCCGAACCATCTCAACCTAGCTTCTCACATCTTATCCTCCACTGAGGCCACTCCCACTCTGTCCCTGATATCATCATTTCTAATTCTATCCCACCTTGTATGCACACACATCCATCTTAGCATCCTCATCTCTGCAACTTTCATATTTTGAGTGTGTGAAGTCTTGACCGGCCAACACTCCGCCCCATACAACATGGTCGGTCTAACCACCACCTTATAGAACTTGTCTTTAAGTTTTGGTGGCACATTTTTATCGCACAATACTCCAGATGCGAGCCTCCATTTTATCCACACTGATCCAATATGATGTGTGACATCGTCATCAATCTCTCTATTCCCTTTGATAATAAACCCGAGGTACTTGAAGCTCCATTTCTTTGGAATGACCTGAGTACCAAGCCTCACCTCCACGCCTGTCTCAAGGTCGCTCCCGTCATTGAACTTGCACTCCAAATATTTTGTCTTGGTCCTACTCAGCCTGAACCCTTTAGACTCCAGAGTCTGTCTCCAAACCTCCAGCTTAGCGTTCACTCCCTTGCGGGTCTCATCAATCAGGACTATGTCGTCTGCGAATAATATACACCATGTCACCTCTCATTGGATTTGTCGCGTCAGTCCATCCATCACTAAGGAAAATAGGAATGGGCTAAGAGTTGATCCCTGGTGCAACCCCATCATCACTGGAAAGTGCTCCGAGTCTTCTCCTACTATCTGTACCCTGGTCTTGGCTCCATCATACATATCCTTGATTGCCCTAGTGTTTGCCACTTGTACACCTCTAACCTCCAAACATCTCCATAGAACCTCCCTAAGGACAATAGCAAGAAAAAGAACAAAAAAATAAATATTATTTTTCCGTCGACGCCGGTGGGTGGTCGGAGCGACGCTGATGGGCTCTTACCTTCGGGAATAAGGGTGGATGGGGTGGGGGTTGGTGATGTTACCGTTAGAGGGAGAGGAGAAGAGAGGAGAGATAGAACAATTGTGACTCTTTTGTCACAGCTCCAGAGACAATCGGAGAACAAAACATATATATGTGAAAAAATTAAAATATTTTAAACAATAAAATTTGAATCTATAATTTCAGAAGTGTTCGGGTTCAATGGTATAATATAAAGGTTAGAACTTAAATCCGTTAAATTTAAATTCTAATATGCTTATTATGATGATATAGGACGCTTATCTTCTTGAATTTCTGAATCCGCCTCACATCCAACTCAAAGAAGAATTAATAAGTAATAACAAAAAGCTTTTAACTTCTTGGTAAAAGTTTTGGTGGCCAAGAAAAGATGAAAAATAAAGAAAGTTGGAATTTTAGATCTGAAAAAAGAAAACAAGTAAAGGCAACGATTTAGTCGTACAAGCTTTTGACATTTAAATGGTTATTAATGTGTGTAAAGAATGGATCTTGGGTCTAACTCAACCCTAAAAGCTAGCTTGTAGGGTGAGAATTGTCCAAGTCCATATAAGGAGTCAATGTTCCTATTTCATATCCGATGTGGAACTTTTTGTTAAACAAATGTAATATACCTGTGATATACATTGAATATACAACAGTATATATCACGGTATATACAAGCGATGGATCAAAAGAAGAAAGCAGTGTGCCTCTTAGGCCTCGGCAGTGGGCCTCTCGGCCAGCAAACACAGATTGTTGACAAATACAATCTTGTATATATGGTATATATATTTGTAGTATATTGTAGTGTAAATGTTACCTTAATTAGTGTTATACACTTACCATAATTATATAGTTAGAATTATGGTAGAATAAGGATTTAGAAATAGAATAGGAATAGGATTCTCCTATTATGGAAATATGTAACTTGTATATATAGCCTTTCAATTAATGAAAATAATCAAGGGGATTATTTCTTTCATGGTATCAACAGACTAGGTTTCACAAAAGTTTTTCTCTCCCAACTTTTGTCCTCTCTTTGTGTTGGCCGAGACACCCCACCCCCCTCGGGTTTCTCTTCCAATATTTGTCTTCCGCTCTCCAAAACCTCTCTTAAATTACCCTTCATTCTTTGTTCTTTCAATATGTCTAAGAACAATTATCACCATGCCCTCACGGTTTCCAATATCAAGAGTTGTATCCCTATTGTCCTTGAGATGGAAAACGTCCAATATGCGACGTGGGCGGAGTTGTTTAAAATTCACGCTATCTCTTATCAAGTTCTTCATCACATCATTCCTCCCGCTAGACCCCTTCCTACGGAGGATCCTGAGTTATGGATTACACTTGATGCTACCGTTCTCCGGTGGATCTACACCACTATTTCAGTGGACCTTCTACAAACGATTATTGAGCCGGATACCACGGCTATAGCTGCATGGAATAGACTGTGTGACATATTCCAAGACAACCAACATTCACGTGTCGTCACACTCGAGCAGGAATTCTCTCTCGTTCGAATGGACGAATTTCCGAACGTTTCTGCATATTGCAAGAAACTAAAGGAGTTGGAGGATCAACTCCGTAATGTTGGCGCATCAATAACGAATAATCGTCTAGTTCTACAGTTGGTTGCCGATCTTTCGGAGGCCTATAATGGGGTTGGAACTCTCCTTCGCCAAAGCAACCCTCTTCCTGACTTCTATCAAGCCCGCTCCATGCTTACTTTGGAAGAAGCGGGTTTGGCTAAAAAGGCGGCTACCGGAGCAAGCCCCGTCGTCATGGTGGCGTCCTCTCCTAGTTCTTCGGGTTTTGTGAATAATTCGGGCCAAAACCATAATAATGGTGGCGGCAAGAATAATCGCAAGAATAATAACAAAAACCGCAGGGGCAAACGCGGCGGTTCTGGTGGCGGTTTCGGTGGTCAACAAGCAGACGGTGGGTCCCATCCAGGGAACAGTGGCCCACCACCCCTAGGCCCAGCAGTGGGGCCCATGGCAGTGGGGCTGGGACAGTGGGCCATGGGCCAACAACCTTTACCATCCAGCAACAAGTTCCAACGGCCAGTGGGCTGGCCAACAGTCCAGGCCCAATACCCAGCAGTGGCAGCCCACTGTCTAGTGGCCCAACAGCATCAACTCCAGCGGCTACGGCCCAACTCCATCACGAACAGGAGTTCTTGGGCCCCGACCTCCGCAAGCCCATCATGCAGCAGGCCCCACTCAGACTGATATTGAGGTCGCGATGCACACGTTGGGGTTGACTCAATCGGACCCAAATTGGTACATGGACACCGGGGCCACTACTCACGTGACTTCCGAATCAGGTACTCTCTCATCTTATTCCAATTTGAGCACCTCTCGGGGTATAATTGTTGGTAATGGCAACTCTATTCCAATTCAGGGTTATGGTCAGAAAACGTTGTCTCCCCCCAATCCACTCCTTCTCTTGAAAAATACTTTACATGCTCCTAAATTGATTAAAAACTTAGTATCTGTCCGAAAGTTCACTACTGACAATTTCATTTCCGTTGAATTTGATCCTTTTGGTTTCTCTGTGAAGGATTTCAAGACGGGGAGTCATCTCATGAGGTGTGATAGTAGGGGGGGTCTATATCCTATCATGCCTGGTTTCAGTCCATCGAGTCAAACCTTGCCGTCAGCTTTTGCAGCCATCTCTCCTTCCATGTGGCATGCTCGTCTGGGTCATCCGGAATCTTCTATTTTATCAGTTTTAGATAAAAATAGCTTTATTTCCTGTAAGGGTACGAGTCGTACTCCACTTTGTCGGTCTTGTTCATTAGGGAAAATTATTAAGTTGCCATTTGTAGACTCCAATTCTCATACTTCAATGCCATTTGATATTATTCATAGTGACTTATGGACGTCTCCTGTTCTTAGTTCAGTGGATCATCGATATTATGTTCTCTTTTTAGATGATTATTCTAGATTTTTGTGGACGTTTCCAATTGCGAATAAATCACAAGTGTTTTCCGTCTTCATCAAATTTAGAGCGTTCATTCGTACTCAATTCGAAAGAGAAATAAAAAATATTCAATGTGATAATGGGAAAGAGTATGACAATAGGGAGTTTCGGGAATTCTGTGCTAAAAATGGGATCAATTTTCGGTTTTCGTGTCCTCATACATCTTCACAAAATGGGAAGGCCGAACGCAAAATTCGTTCCATAAATAACATTGTCCGAACTCTCTTAATTCATGCCTCTATACCTCCATATTTTTGGCATCATGCTCTACAAATGGCCACATATCTTCTTAACATAATTCCTTCTAAAGGTCTGACATATTCTCCCCCCCTCAAAATCCTATATAATAAGAACCCTTCTTATTATCATCTTTGAATTTTTGGGTGCTTGTGTTATCCGTTATTCCCATCCACCACAATTAACAAACTTCAGGCTCGGTCTACCCCGTGTGTATTTTTGGGTTATCCGTCGAATCACCGTGGTTATAAGTGTTTTGATTTATCCTCCAAGAAAATCATAATCAATCGCCATGTCATTTTTGATGAAACTCAATTCCCGTTTACGAAAGTTCATACTCCCGAACCTAAGTCGTATAATTTTTTGGATGACCAAATATCCCCGTATATTATTCAAAAAATTTCGGACATCTCTCATACCCAAAATCCTCCAGCGGGCCCACTGCCCGCTGGACCCACAGTACCGCCAAGCCTAGCAATTCCAGTGACTGGAATAGTTCCAGCAATTGGGCCAGTCCAGCCCAATTCTGGAACTGCTCCAGACGAGGCTTCCAGTTACCGATTTGGGCCAGCAGGCCCACTGCCTGTGGCCAGTCCGTCCCTAGCTCAGAAAATTCCCAAAATTCCCTCAATTCTTTCTCGAGTCATAGACCGGTCACTCGTAGTCAGCGGGGTTTTTTTACACCTAAAAGACATTTTAATTTACATTCTGATGTCTCTAAATCCCCCTTGCCCCACAATCCTGTGTCCGCATTAAATGATCCTAATTGGAAAATTGCTATGACTGATGAATATAATGCTCTTATTGATAATAAGACGTGGGAGTTGGTGCCCCGTCCATATGGTATTAATGTTAACAGGTCTATGTGGATTTTTGCTCATAAAGAGAACGACATAAGGCGCGACTTGTTGGTGATGGTAAGACTCAACAGGTTGGGATAGATTGTGGTGAGAAGTTTAGTCCGGTGGTCAAACCGGCTACAATTCGCACTGTGCTTATCTTGGCTCTTTCAAAGACTTGGCCAATTCATCAGTTGGATGTCAAGAATGCTTTCCTACATGGGGATCTCAAGGAAACAGTCTATATGCATCAGCCGTTGGGTTTCAGGGATCCAAACCGTCCTCATCATGTATGTTTGTTGAAGAAGTCCTTATATGGGCTTAAGCAGTCTCCAAGGGCCTAGTACACGAGGTTTGCTGACTTTGTTTCAACTATTGGGTTCACTCACAGCAGGTCAGATAATTCCTTGTTCATCTACCGCCGTGGTTCATCCTTGGCCTACATTCTGTTGTATGTGGATGATATCATCTTGACTGCCTCTTCCGATGCCTTGCGCCAGTCTATCATGACCATGCTCGGTTCTGAGTTTGCTATGAAAGACTTAGGGCTTTTGAGTTATTTTTTGGGGATTGCCGTCAAGCGTCATTCGGTGGCTTGTTTTTGTCTCAACGAAAGTATGCTTTGCCGAGATCATAGAGAGGGCCGGGATGTCTTCCCCGTAAGTCCACTTCCACGCCGGTTGATGCAAACCCCAAGTGAGTGCCGCAGCGGTGCACCATACGAGGACCCGACCCGCTATCGCGCTTGCGGGGGCACTCCAAGATCTTACCTTTACCGGACCGGATATTACGTATGCGGTTCAAACAGTGTGTTTATTCATGCATGATCCCGAGTTGAGCACATGAATGCAATCAAACGCATCATTCGGTATATTCGGGGGACACCGGACTATGGATTGCACTTGTATCCTTCATCTACATCCACACTTGTCTCTTACACGGATGCGATTGGGGTGGTTGTCCCGACACCGGACGGTCGACTTCTTGCTACTGTATGTTCCTCGGCAACAACTTGGTCTCCTGGTCGGCAAAGCGTCGAGAAACTCTATCACGCTCTAGTGCGGGCGAGAATATCGAGGGGTAGCAAATGTGGTTTCCGAATCATGTTGGCTACGTAATTTGCTTTTGGAGCTTCATTGTCCCATTCAGAAGGCAACCTTGGTATATTGCGATAACATTAGTGCCATCTACCTTTCAGGTAACCCTGTTCAACACCAACGCACTAAGCATATCGAAATGGACATTCACTTTGTCCGTGAAAAGGTTGCAAAGGGTCACGTTCGCGTATGCCATGTCCCGTCTCGTTATCAAATTGCAGACATCTTTACAAAGTGTCTCCCAACGGTTCTCTTTGAAGATTTTAGGGACAGTCTCAGCGTTCGAAGACCGCCCGCTATGACTGCAGGGGTGTGTTAAACAAAGGTAATATACATGTGATATACACTACTGAATATACAACAGTATATATCACAGTATACAAAGCGATGGATGGACATCAAGCAAAGCGGTGGGCTGTTGGGCCTCGGCAGTGGGCCTCTCGGCCAACAAACACAGATTGTTGACAAATACAATCTTGTATATATGGTATATATATTTGTAGTATATTGTAGTGTAAAGGTTACCTTAATTAGTGTTATATACTTACCATAATTGTATAGTTAGAATTATGGTAGAATAAGGATTTAGAAAGAATAGGAATAGGATTCTCCTATTATGGAAATATGTAACTTGTATATATAGCCTTTCAATTAATGAAAATAATCAAGGGGATTATTTCTTTCACTTTTAACACTCTCCGTATGCCCAAATCTTGTTAACTGGAGCGTGTATAATATAATTTGGGGGCCCAACATCGGTGGACAACGAATTGGAATGGGCCTGACTCTGATACTATGAGGATTGTCCAAGTCCATATAAGGAATCCATGTTCCTATTTCATATCCGATGTGAGACTCTTAACCATGTGAAAACTGCAAAGCTTGAGATTGTTAGAAATAACAACACTTCTATGGAGTGTTTTAAACTTTTAATTGACATGACTTCATGGAACAAATTAATGGCTTCTTTTATTAGCTTTCTTAGATAGAGATTTCGATGGTTGAATGGTTAAAATCAAACTATTGACTAGTAAATAAGTTAAATTGTGCAACTAAGTAGTAGTGTTGTTGGAAAGGATATTACTGGCCAAATATTTTGCTTGTGCTTTATTAATTAAGGCAGAAAACCTAAGGGAGAAAAATTAGCTCTAACTTTTTTATCCTAACTTCCCACGTGATGTTCGGTATCCGTATTGGAGCCCGATTATATCTAGATTCGCGCCGCGTAGAGTCCCATTCGAGGGGAAGCTCCCTACCAAGGATTTTTTCATACCCATGAGTCGAACCGAGACCTCTGATTAAGGGAGGAGCAACCCTATCTGATGTACCACATCCTTTTATAGTAATTAACTCAACTTTTACCCTTGATATAGCGAGGTACTAAACGCTCCTTTCGTTCTAATTTATGTGACTTCATTTTTTAGGTATATTTTTAAAAATAACTTCATTTTAAATTTTAAAAAATAAACTTAAATTTCTCAATTTATCCTTAATGACAAGGTTTTATAATTATACAAATGTTATGATATAAAGATTAAAGTTTCAAAAATCGTACATCCACACAAAATTATGATAGGTTCATAATCACAAGTTTAGAAACTTTTTCTTTTCTTTTTTTAAACTTCTCATTTCAACAATAAAGAGATTGGACCCACCAGATGAGGATGAAGTCATTTTTGACACTAGCTTTGGTAAACAGCTATTTTCATGGAGTTTCAAATTCCACAAATGAAACTTCACGACAACTTAGACTAAAAAGTGGTTATTTATGAATTTTACCCGAAAAATGATCAGAAAGGCAAGATTGCAGAACTTACCTATTGCGGACGAAATATACTCGCCCAGTTCAAGTAATGCATATTCGTAAATTATTTTTAGCTTTTGAGTCCTACCAGAAAATATCCAAATTCAGATTCTTGATTTAAATGTCGTAAATAATCATATAAATGAGTCCGTAACTTGAGCAGAAAATATCCACTGATATATATTGTGTGTGTGTTTATGTAATTAGAATTCGGATGGTGAACTTTAAGGAGCTTTTCATCAAGGGAATATATATATATATATGATTATTTATTTCTAAGACAACAAAATATTTATTGAAGGTTTAATTTGCTTGGACTTCATACATCTGAATTTGTCTTCCATTTAAAGGCTGAACTGGTCTTGCATTTCTCTTGCAAGTTGAAACTAATGGAGCTCTCAAAGCTTCTACTTGCTCTCTTGATATTGATCTCACCTGCATTCACATTTTTTAATTCATCATTTCATCTATTCTAAGTACAACATTAATGCAAATTTGGTGGATAATTTACACCCCCCCCCCCCCCCATTATCTATAACTAGGGGTGTCATATGAGTAGGGTTTGACTAAATTTACACGACTCAAAATGAGCCGAGTTAATAAAGGGACGGATCATTAACTCACCTAAATGTTACTTGTGCTGAAATAGACCGAGTCAAAACAGGCTAAAACTAATTATTTTTGTGTATAATGAATATATATAACATATTGCACACAAAAAAATTAAAATGATATTTTGACAAGTTTTCTCAAAGCTCAATTTGGGTTTACATATTTAACCCAAATCAGCACAACTTTTTGATGTGATGAATTGGACGAGTTAAGATGAGTTGTGCTATTAATAATCTGCTCAAACTTCAATGGATCAGACGGGCTGGACTATGACCTATTATCCATCTTAATGTAGTGAAAGTAACTTTTGAGTAAGTTGGACTATGAGTCTATGCCCATTATCCATCTTAACACAACTCATCTCGGCGTAAGTGACTTTTGGACAATTGTTTTATGACTCATTAACCATCTTAACGCAACCCATCTCATCAAAAGCACCTTTTAAGTGGAATAATGATCCACTTATTCATTAATTTAGTCATTTTTAATCCGCTCAAATCCACCCACTTAACATGTTTGGATACGACACAATAACAATTTAGATAGTGTAACATACATTTAAACTAGCTATATGAAGCACAAATACATCAAGAAAAATAAAAAGGAGAAAGATTATATATAACATACCTTGCCAAGGATGTACCAAGAGACAATTTCAGAGCATGGTGGAGTTGTTAAAGAACCAGTGTATGTGTAATATTTGTGAGAATGTTTCCTTATTTCATGTGTATCAATTGTTCCAAGCTGAACTTGTGTTTCTTTTTGTGTTGCTACATCCCTTGCCAGCTCATTCAGTTTGTTTTGAAGCTAAACATAAAAAATAAAAAAAAAATTATGTGAAATATATCTGACATCATTATATAAAAAAGATTCTAACATATTGTTAATGATGCAAGATTAGAACTTTACATAGTTGAGTTTGTAATTCTATTACAACTCATAAGATTAGAACTTTACATATTTGAATTCTGAATTCTATTACAACTCATTTATATATTTGATTTTAACACAAATACAAAATTTGAGCTAAATATTAAATTTGGATGAAATTATAACATTAACAACAGGTAGCCTATAGACTCAAGCGACCAGCTCGGTGAAAACGAACCCCGTATCCTTCCCTGATTAATATCTTGTCATTAATTAATAATTGATCATTCATAGATTCCAAGTGTGCGCATACAATATTTACATTCACTTTGGAATAAACGGCTGCAAAATTTATATTATGGGTTGCTCATGGTCCTAACTACTATTATAATCAGGGCTGAATGTAGCTCCTACTCCTAAGCACCATGTTCTCTAAAATCAGTATTTTCGACTCGAAACTTGATGTATAAGTAAAATTTCAAAATAAAATTACGTACTAAAATATTAGATTTTAATTCATGATTTTAGAAGTATAATAGTTTAATGCTCAGAACCTTAAAGGCCAAGTCAATTAAAATCTAAATTCTGGATTCGCTTCGATGTAACATATGATTCATTTATATGGTATAGAGAAAGAATATTTACATTACCTTTGAACATTTTTACATAAAAAATATTTTCTCGATTAGCTGTGGTTAGGATATAGAGAATTCGAAGTAATTAATGATGTAAAGAGAATATTATGGTAGTATGTACCTTGGTCATTAGAGGATCAGGATGTCCCAGATGGAATAGAATTGCCAAAACTGCTATAGTATTGTCGTCAGCAAAATGAACTAGATGCAGCTCTGCAGCATATCTGCAAAAAAATTAACTTGTTATTTAGATATAATTCTCAAACTTATAGTAATATATACCATATACTAAGAATCAATATTGCACATTCAATTGACAATAAGATTTTCACTTTTTCCCTTTTCGTTTATAATAATGATGTCAAGGTCAGTTTGTACACACCTCAATTACAGGGGTGAAGCTAAGTTGAAGAAAGGGGGTTCAATTAATTTCCTCTTAATCGAAAAATTAAACATATGCTTTTTTTGGTATATTAATACAGTTGAATCTCCTTCACAGAAGGCAAAAATCTAGTAATATGGCAAGGGGGTGGAAAATTGTGTTAGATAGGTTCAGTCTTAGGTATGACATTCCTAGTATGTTCTTGAATCCTTTGTATAGTTTACCTAGCTCCGTTGTTTCTCGACTATTTCATTGAGTACCTATTATCTCCCATCAACACAGGTATTTAATAATTTTGTCTATCAAATTTTGACAGATGAGAAGAAATTATCCAGCTTTTATTTTGTCTCTGCTAAAAATTAAACCATGATTTCAAATTTCTCACTCAATTAATTATTAGGTCACACTCTTATATGCTTACCAGGAAAAAGTTGATAGCCTAGAAATTATGATGAACTTTCCATTGAAGTTACTTGCGAAAAGTATAACCTTGTAATTGATGATAGGTAAATGTTATAGCCTTTCTTAAACCTCTTTCTTTTTTTACATTTGAATTTCATTAATTTAATTTTGTCTAATGAGAAAAAAAGAGAGTAAAATTTATAAACAAATAGGCTAATGAAAGAAAGAAAAATCATACTGAGTCCCATCAATTATGTGCTCAGAAGGAGAATGCCAATGCATCTGCTTGAAGTTGTATGTTTTACCATCCACAATTAAACTTCCTGCATTATCACCATATTTTATCTGCAAGCATTGGTATTAAACTATTAATTAATCTCATGACAAATTAATAATCATGTCAATTATCCTAATAACAAGCACAAAAGATCAAAGACATGAGGGAAAAGGACAGAACCCAAGGAAAAGGAGGAGAATTTCCTAATGAGAACTGAAAAATGAGCCCCAAGGAAATAAGAAGAAAATTTCCTTCTAAAAAATGTTTTAAATTTTGTTTTGCAAAAAATGAAAGATCTCATTTAAATAAAAGGATTCAGTTAATTAAAATGTGATATATTGGTACATTCAAATTTTAGTTTTTGTAATATATGAATTGGCACCTTCAATTAATTAAAAAATATATTTATTTGTGAAAAATATGTTATATTTGGATTTTCTCAGAACTATATTAATGTCGAATATGGAGTAACAATAAGCTTAACATAATAGACGTGTAATTAAGTGTCAGTGCAATTAATAATCATAGTAAATTTAGAATATTTAGAAGTAAAGGGATTAAAGTGCATATCTCAATTAATTGATGATTAAATGTGCTTAATAAGATATCATAAGAACTAAAATTTAAATTTATCAATAATCAAAGGACCAAATGTGCTATTAACCCTTCTTTGTACTAGTTTAAAAAAATCAAATTATATGTTGGGAACAATGAAAGAAATAATTGATTAGTCTTTCTACTGTAGGTATTATTTTTTCTTTCAAAAAAGAATAAAGAAAGAATCATGGTAACCATTCGAGTCGACAAAAATAGTAATATTATCGGTGAACGGATTGAACAATATAATAAAAAAGTAAATATTGTAAATACCAATTGGCAAAAACTAAATTTGGAGAAATTAGAAGAAATAGAAAACTAACCCCAACATTAAATCCATTATCAACCAAAGTAGCAACTTCAGTATGATTATATTGCATAATCAAGGGCTTCAGCTTTTTGTTAACAGCACAATTATCACTGATAATGTTAATTGGGGACTGTGATTTGCCACTTGAGCAGGCTGAAAATGTTGGGCTCAAACTTCCCCATCTATTTGGGCCTACTGGGCCTGTGTAACCAAATTTGACTCCCAAAGCATCACCTAACCAAAAAAAAAAAAGTTTATATATACTACATAAATTTTTACTATTTATTCCTTTTTGGGATAACTGTTTAGTCAATGATCCTCTTTTTATATTTCTTGAAATTTATGGATATGTTTTGAGCAAACTGAAAATTTTATCAAAAAACATTAGACCACTGTCTACAATTTTATAAGTTATTTCAAACGTTAGACAATATAGTTTATAAGTTATTGCAAATGTTAGAGAGTATAGTCTAATATTTTATCCATAAGATGTAAAACACAAGAGCAAACATTAGATTGAGTCTAATGTTGTTCCAGAGAGTAATATTTTAAGGGGGTTATATTTGCACAACTTTTTAAAATAGAACAAAATCTAAATGGGAGCCTAAAAAGGGGACATTTGCATAAATCACCCTATACGGGTCGCCCAAAGTATATCTTACATATAATTAAGCCTCCTTAAATTGTATGATTTGTGATCTTAAAAATAAGTTAAACAACATACTATAACATGTAAAGATGGTCGATAGTGTAATTTTTTCTACAATAATAATGTATATAACTTAAACCAAAAAAATATAAATAAATAAATACTGATCAAAGATTGATTGGAAATTAAAAAATTTAAAGATCATCTATTTTACCTTAAAGAGTTAATTTATCTTTCAAGAACCGCTTGATTCTCCACTTAATTATGTACAATTCTTGGGGTAATACTATAAAAATGTTGGTCCAAATACTTTAAATGTACAAGCAAAACTTTCTTATGTTAGAGGACAAATTAAAAAAAAAAGACAACAAAAACAGTAAGAACTTTAGACAACTAAAAAGCATGACCATGATGTTTCATATTCTCATCACAAATACGTCAAAGATTTTCAACGATAAAACTTTAATCATTAAAGCAACGTGTAGCTTCAAACTACGATGGTTTTATTGCGTGTACTTTATTTTATTTGATATTTCAAATCCACTAACTCGACTAATTTGATTCACGTCGAATATGAATAATTTAAATGAGGAAGTGCTCCCTATTAGGAATATTCCATTAACAGGGTTCAAACTTCATCAAGACGTCTGATTAAGGACTGATAATTGCGGATTCATAATTTAAAGTTTATGGGTTCGATATTTTAGCCCTTCTAAATTTATAAGTTCTATAAATTAAATTTATACATAGTAAAAGAATTTCTTAAGATTAATACAAAGTCTTTGTCAAAACTAATGTGTTCTAGTGACTCAATTGAATTTCATTATTTAAATACTTATATTGTGCAAATATGATAAAAGTAATTTTCTTTTATATATATACAAATTGTCGAATCCCCGAAACATAAGAGAAAATTTTAATATAATGACAAATATGGTTCAAAAATTATTTTTAAGTCGTACTGACTATGGCACTGTCGATCGATGCCAAAAGAGTAAAACTTTAAGGTTTTGCATGCATGAAGGATTCAAAGAAAAAAGCTCTAAAAACATATGTTATGTTGCTCCGACACTTCTAAAATGTTATCATATTCATATCGGATTCTCAAAAGTTACACTATTTTTGAAGAATTCTATTAGAATCTGAATCTTGTAATCAATTAGATTAGCATTAATTATAATCAGTATAATATTAGTGATTATGATTAATTAACAGATTTAGCTTGATTTTAGAGATTATGTTAGCTTGATTTTAGAGATTAGATTAGCTTGATTTTAGTCATAACTTTGGCTTACATTCTTGTATATAAAGTGATTCTACAGAAATGAAATAGCAGGCAAAACATTTCAAACGTCTTCTAATAAATTCGACACACACCCATTGACACTTTTAAGAATCCGAACACCAAGAAAGAAGAGATAGTGGACTTACCAGATGCAGTAGCGAATACATTGAGCAGAAGAACAACTGCACACACATTGATAATCCAAACTGAAATTCCACCACCAGCAGCCATTGCTGATGCAAAACAAAAAAGAACTTTTCACTACCAATTTCTTGAAAACCCAAAAACACAAGAAATTGAATAAAAAACAAGATTAAAAAATTGTATAATTGAAGAGCTTACAGAGGATGTTTGAAGCAGAGACAACTCACTATCTGAGAAGTTTCTTGTTGGAACATTAACTCAATTTGTGTCCTTTATTTATAAGCTTTTTTTGTACAAACCTTTTACTGTATCAGCAGTTGCCCATGATATAGTTCTTTTCTATTTCCACAAGTAAAAAATTATAGTGGCTACTATTAGAGTACATATTCCATTATAATATAAGGTTGATAACTTTTTATAACAGTTAAATGCGATTTGATTGTTTATAATCCTTTTATATTGATGGTGTATGTAATTTAAACTCATTATGATACATTTCAAATTTAGAACTACGCGTGAGTGTTCCAATTAGTGACTTAATTCTGTTCCCCATACATTTACGTGAAGACAAATTTTTATCGACTGAATTACTAGTCGTGACCACCAAGGTTGTGATGGAGGTGATAATATCTTTTCATCTTTAACAAGAAATTTTGGATTCGGGCTTTAGAAATAAAATCACTTTTGATATGGAGTGCTTTTATTCTTTAGAATAAATTTTTCGATGTGAATCTAAATTAGTTGATTTCAATATCGGTTGGAAAATTATAAAAGAAGTTACTAATTGTGGGATATTGTTTTAAAAAAGAAACACAAACCAGCTAACCTTGCTGTACCTGTTTTGAACCTTTTTTTTTCTTTTATAATTTGGTTCAAATGAGATCCTTAAAAACTAAGCAATGTTTTCACTCTTTAATTAGTTGGCTTGACATATTTAGATGTCTTAATGAAAGTCATTTACTAAGAGTAGAATCACATTTTAAGAATTTTATTGGAATGGTTCCTTTATAAAGATCTTGAATTCAAATACAAAATTAAAATCACTTTTAATAGAAAACATTTTACCATAAAAAATTTCAATGCTAATCCAAATTAATTAAACTTCAAAACAGATAACGAACACATGTAGGGTCATCAAACCAATGTAGGTATCACAGTTTTCAAGGAATAATGGGAAGTTATTGAGAGGTGCATTTATTCTCACGTTATAAGAAGGAATATGGATGTTGTGAATTTTTGGAACTGTTAGATAAATAATATCAAATCATTTATTGTGGTTATTAAAAATAATTTTCTCAAATTATTTATCGTTTTAGAAGTTTAAGATATAATTAATTATTTTTCTTCCTATTATTCTTTATTGTTAATGAAGATGACACATAAATAGAGTAAACATTTAATAGAGAAAGATTATAACTTAGACATAAATATGAGTAAATTAGATTAAATAATTCTTCTAATTAATATTTTTTAAAGGCTGATGACAAATAATTTGAGCCTGTGAATTTTGTAATGACATGTTTTTGGATAAAGGAGAATATTTTATTGTTGTTACTGAGACAAATATTTCGAAAAAACTGTACGTGTGATCCCAATTGGCAATAATTAATATATTTTATTATGTTAGAATATGTAATTTGTTATATTTTAAAATTATCAATATGATAATATGAAAATTCGTTAACACAGTCAGTGTAGAGGTTAAACACAATAATATCTATTTTATCCTATGTCTGGTACATTCTTTTTTTGTTCTGGAATTAGCAATTGTGGAATTGATATCACAATTGTGATACTATTTTTATTATATATTCTATATGGAATAGCAACTCAAGATTACTAATTCCGAGATAAAATATGAAGTGCATATTTCCTTCTTCAAAGCTCTCTTCCAAAAACAATTTAAGAAAGAAAAAGCTAAAATTGAAAATAAAATTTTTAATCCCAATTTATCCAATTTAAACCAAACACATTAATATTATATCCCGTATATCCCCCCCCCCCTTTTTTTTATCAAGATATACCCCGTATATCCCCTTTTAATCTAATAAATCATATATCTACCAGTAAATAAATATAAATATATATATATATATATACCCCAATCAAACGACCCCTATATTTGTGATTTGATTCTTGAAGATTATCTTAAAACTGAAAGGCCAAAATATAAAGTGATTTGGTTGCACCATAGGAAAAGAAAGAAGAAGCAACTAGAAATTAAGGGATTAGTGAATTTTTCCAATTTCTTTCCCCCTCTTTTAAAGTGGATGGTGACAACCACAATATTCTATCTTTGTTGCATAAGCCACAAGTTTCCACTGTGAATTTAGAGGTCATTAAGCTCTCAAAAAGGTACATTCAACATTATAAAAAAGTTGTGGGAACACCTAAAAGGATTGTAATTGAAAGGAAGTGATATATATATATATATTTATATTGGGAGAAATGAAAAAAGTGGTAATTAGGAAGGTGTATATATATTATCTCAAGCCTTTACCTTCTTTATTCCCTTCAATTTAGTAAGACCTCTCTATAAAAATATTCACTATAATAATTAAATTTATTTGGAATCGATTTTACATGTATGTTATATTGTATGTTCCTATAATTATTTTTCGCTATAGCAATCAAAATATATTCAAACAAACAACACCAATATAGAGAGATTTGACCGTATAATATTCACGTGACTTCCGAAGCATCAAGATTTTTATGATCTATTTTTTTTCATTCAACGTTCGGTATTCAATTTTGAAATTTGACTATTTTAGATTTGTAATCAAAAATTTTATTTGGAGGTAAGACGTTTCCTACCAATGGTAACTCCATTATCGGATTCGAATCCGAGACTTTTGATTTAGGATAGAGGGGTACTTATCACCCCGCCATAACCATCGTAGGAGCTAAGAGTTCATTAAAGAAATTCAAAATATGAAAAAAGTAAAAAAACTCAAAGAAGCCAAGAAAATTTAATATATAATATATGTATATATTAATTAAAAAATATAACCTATTTGTGCAGTGTAATTTTCCGATGAAAAAAGTATTGATTGACTCCGCTCGAATTAAAGTGGCTCCACCACTAACCATAACCTTTGGGTGACATTATTTTTAACACCACCTCATTTGAATTGAAAGTAACATATATAGTTATCCATAAAACAAAATTTATTGTGTTCTCAGTCTCGTTAAAATAAAATGCAAACAAAATCTACTTTGTTTCAAAAGTGTCTTAAACAAAATTTTATACATAATTATCAATATCTTAAGAATTCAGATTAATTTAACTATTCAAGATTCAAACTTCCTTGATATGTTCATTACCAAAATTAACTTTACAACTGTTATTTTAACGTTTACTTCTAAAACTACTGACTTATAATACAGTGCTATTTATATATCTTTAATCTATGTCTTGTCAAATTGTGTCAAATAAAATAGGCCAAAGAAAGTATATAAAATTCCATTTATTTGAGAAGCATATACAACCTCCCTCGTGCTAGATATATTTTAGTTCCAGCAATGAGTTGTTAGTTCCTTTGGCGTTTATATGTTTTTGTAATTAAATATTCTAGTTCATTTCTGGAAAGAAGAAAAAGTTCAATTCAATGTCACATAGAGAATTTTATTAAACTTTTAGAAAGCCTCAACCATATTTGGCAATTGGATGAGAAAAGGCCAAGATCTTCCAGCTTGAATCTTGTTTCTTGTGACAATTACAAATAATGTACCTTTAGCCATTATACATAATTATATAGAGTTGTCACGACGATCCAAATTTTTTTTTGGGTATGTCAGACCTTATTTATTTTTCAACAAGGGGGCAAATAATCCTAAGATGAATATGAATCATAATTTAATTCGACCATTGAGTTGTACCTGTTACCTTGCACTAGCACGTATACCAGGTATCTGCCAATCGAGACAGATCGTGAAGAGATAGGTCGAATTGAACACCCATACTTCAAATCCTGGATTAACGTGCTAGAGTAATCAATGTAGTGTGTTTTGGTAAGGAGAAAATATTTTCCTGAGCCTTTGGCCTGTTTAACATTGGGTCAACCTGTGGGTATCGTCCCTCTTGATCTACTTCGGTTACAACTCGATAATCGGTTTTGAGGGTCAAGTAAAGAATTGGGTTGAGAGGAGGGTAACAGTTCTGCTATATATGAAATACTTAATAGCTAACGGCCTGTTTGGATAGTCAAAACATTTTGTCAAACATTTTTTCCAAATCAGGCTAATGACTTTCTAGTGGAAGTAGGAAAAGCAAGTTCCATAATTGACACTCCACACTGATATCTCCTCTCACCCCACTTCTTGCCTCCCTCCCGACCCCTACCCCGACCACCACTCCCATCCTCAGAGTATTTGCGTAGATTATACATAAAAAAATTTGGGGCAATGTTTTTGTTTACTTACCAAACCTCATAAAATAATTAAGAAAACCACTTAATTTCCAGGAAAACATTTTTCCGTACCACCCTTACAGTATTTATCAATCAGCCAATGTTACAAATCAACAACTGAAAAACCTCTCCCAAGCAGCCCGAAACCCGCCCCCTCCTTCCTACGATCTCTCAATTGACTAAGAGATAGGTCTAATTAAACACCCATTCCAACATAAGAAACCAAAGCATATAAAGAACCAGTTGAACAGAGTATTGGGATTTACCAACTTTACTACTGAATATATGCATGTTGCAGTAGATTTCTGCATTGTTCAGTCTACTCTTACTGGAAAGAAAGTAGAAGAAAGCAGATTTAAGTCAAACAGATGCAGTATTCCATTGAACCGGTCACAATTCGACTGTGTGCGTGCGCGCGTGTGTATAAAATTCTACATCAATTGAGAAACTACATCTAAAAGTTCCGGAGAATAATGCAAGAAACTCAGAGTGACTAAGACAATCCTAGAACAAACAAGAACAGAACAAAGTGTTGACAAAAGTGATATTATAATCAGCCACATCACCCAAAAAGCAAAGTGTAGGGCCAGAAGGATCCCAAATGTGCATAAAAATGCAAGCACTAAAAGCCATATTCTTAATCTTAGAGCTACTCAAAGTGCAAGAACCATATCTTACCAAGAGATCACTATGCTTCAAAGTAAACACATCCTTTATGTATTGTGAAAGTGGAGGAAGCACTGTCGCTGGACCACAGAACATGCTAGTATCCAACACCCACAAAAATGGTTACTATTGAAAACTTTTTTCTTCTGAGCTTCAAAATAAATTAACAATTCCCATAGTCAACTTTGATAATATTAGGTCCTATCTCAAATAATTCCAGGGCCAAACAGTGTTGCAATGAGAATCCATAACAAGAATTATATAAAAAAATAATACAATTTTTTCCAACTTTATCATCCTATAGTATTCCTTGTTCACCAGTTCATCATCCTATGTTTCAAACTGAAACACACTAAAGGTATTCCTTCACAAAAAGTAATGCTATGGTGCACTAAAGAAAAGTAGTGCCTTGGCAAGTGTTTAGAGGAGGATCTAGGATTTAAACTCTATGGATTCAACCTTTAAGGTTCTCAGCATTGAACCTATTATATCTTAAAAATCATGGGTTCAGACCTACTAAATGTTGTAATTTTAATATTCTCTTATACTCCACGTCAAAAGTACTGGGTTCAAATGAACCCGGTGCTATAAGGCTGCATCCGCCTCTGCAAGTGTCATAGGCAGTGTTTTCGCAATACTCCATTAGGATGAGTCTGTATCAATCAGAGAAAAGACACAGTGCAAGAGTTCTTTGCCTGTTCTTTGTACAATATTAGTCTTTTATACTTACGGAGAATCTCTTCATTTTCCTTCAAGTATATGTAGGAACCAAGAGATATAAAGTAGATGGAGAATATAAAAGGTCAACGGAATTACAGAACAGGTAGAATAATTATAATGCATGCACATATTAACGGCTGATTGTAATTAACAGATGAATTAAGAACATGAAGGATAGAAACTTGAGTATGACAGACCTAATGGTAATGCCTGCTATGCCTTGCAACTGAAGGGTGATGAATTGGTTTATGAGCCATTTTACTCTATTGCATAAGCTTTACAAATCAAGTCAATGATCTGCTTCAGTGAAGATATTCAAGTCATGGAACATCTTTTTTGCCAGAATGTAAATATAAACACCAGAGGCTGCTCACAATTGGTTTGACTAAATATACAAGTCATACATGGTAAATCCCAATATTTCCTCCGGAGAGTACATATTTACAATGTGGGTAAAGAAGAAGTTATTTGTTGGCTTTAAGTAACAATGTAACATAGGACAATCTTTTGGGATATACCAAAGCGCCATTTACATTACCGACTGAGGTCGCAGATTCGATGAGGATGCTGATGAAACACCGCATGGCAAGTATTCTCCTTTTTCTCTACTTATCCCCATGATAAAAGCTTATCATCTGTTCATTCATAAGAGAAGAAACACCGCATGGCAAGTATTCTCCTGTGAAATTATCCAGAAATAAAGCAGTTTAGACAAATTTGACCTCTCTAACTTGATAGTGGAAGACTGAACAGATTGCAGACAGTTCATTTGTTACAGAGGCATTAAAACTTATTAAATTATTGAAAAGGGAGAAAGCCTCACTCCTTAAAGAGCATAAGTTTCCTGTATATAGTCCACGATATCTGCACTTTCGAACATCTGTACTCCAGTATTTGGATCTTCTAAGTATGGGACCTAGAAACAGAAAGAGTCATTATTAAGATTTCCACATTTTTTGTAGGAATGTGCGTGACACTTAATAGACATCCAAAAGGTAGAGTTAACATAAAGCAAAGCAAAACCTGGAAATGACCAACTCTCTCGTATAGTACTTGGCGTTTGGGGCTACCACGAGCACAACTGCACCATTTGGTTTTAGTGCAGTCAGAGTCAATCAAATGAAATGAAATTGCTGTCGAGCATACAGGAATAGAAATGTCAACTTTATCCTATTTTCTTATATTAACTAAGTCACAAAAACATAATAGAAGCATCTTGCTGATCAAACTAGTCTTCTTGGAAACATAGTGCAATTAATGAAGCTCCCACACCAGCTAGAAATACCATCAATGAAATTTCTTCAAACCCCTCTCCAAAACCAGATAATAGGAATTTCTTTCCTGAAACCAACGGCAAAGCACATTTTCTTGACAATAAATCAACAATTCAAAAGACAACTGAACTAAATGCATTCAGATTCTCTTCTGTTCGGGGTGAGAGGAGGACTATTCATCCCTTCTAATGATTGTCAAATCACTTCTATGTTAAATATTTTGCACGGAAACCTGCTTAAATAGAAAATAAGAACTTATAAGACTTCATAGAAAAGATATTTATTTGTTGATGGTATTCTCATAAGACATCAGATAACATACTAATTTATTCAGCTTATCATAAGGCGCCAACGGCATCCTGTATTGCACAATGTATTATTGGTTTTGTTCATCATCCATTTCATAGCAAGATGTACCTGTGAAGTATGTGGGGTAGCTCTAGTTCTACAAGTACCTCACGTACAACTTTGCAAAACGGAGAAGGCTGAAAGAATGACACAAGTGCAAGTAAGTCATGTAATATGGATAAGCTATTCTGCAAAAATTCTTTTTACATTATGATTGAATTAGCAATCTAATACAGTTCTTTATAATGCTTCTTAAGTAAACACGGTCTAACCTCGTATGCCCATAGCTCAAGTGGCTTAGGTGGCAGTTTAGATGGCCTATATGAAGTCCCCTGGAAAAGTCACAACAGGTCATCTAGGCATCCTGTTCTTAACGATAATAAATCTATGTTGCTCGGACTCTTAAAAAATGTTGTCGGGTACGTGTCGGATCCTCCAAAAGTAGTGCATTTTAGAGGATCAGACACGAGTACGACTACATTTTTGGAGTCTGAGCAACATAACATTAATAGCTTTCTGCCAACAGTATATTTGTAATGAAAGTCTAGTTCCGTGAATAAAATTATGTGCATTGGAAGTCTTTTAACTCTTAGAGGGTAAAACTGTATAAATCAGAAGCTGTAGCACCAAAATCCCATAAACTTATTAGTAGAGTGAGAAAATATACCTTCCCCATTCGACCAATCATGGCGAAGCCTGCAGTAAGTGTCTGAGAGGACAAGATCCAATATTCAATAAATTGTATATCTACTAAATGCTCTTTCTAATACATCCAACTCATTGATGACCAATATTTGTTGCTTACAGTGAAAAGACCAAGGGACAACAAAAGTGGGACATTTCCATCACCTGCACAAGGAAACCAACAGAAGAAATGCATTTACTAAGAAAGAGTTTTACCAGAAAGATGGAAAAATAGTAGGAGACGAATGAGTATCAAAGCAAATAATCTCTTCAATGAGTCATTTGGTATCAACTGTGATTCATGCGAATCCAAAATCTAAATGTTTTTTTTTCACAATAAGAAGCTAGATGGACACCAGTGGCAGTATATAGCTAAAAGTTTCAGATGTACGAACAAGTTAAGTAGTAACATTAAGAAGTAGAATTCAGATATCTTTTCAATATAAGTTGGCTATTGCAGCATACCATATTTTCCAACCAAGTACTTAATAATAGCATCTGATTCATACATAGCAACTCCAGTGTTTGGATCAACCTGCAACACAATAACACAAAAGACTAGATGCCATAATGTTGTAATAGACCTGATCAATGAATATAATAAAGAACCGGATTAATTTGAAGAAGTTAAGTTCAGTAGAGTTACAGCATAGCTAGTCATTTTCGCATTTCAGAATGAGTAAAAAGAAAATGCAACACAAGAGACATCAGTGTCCAACGAAGAAGCTACTTGAGCATGTTTCCTTCTCGACTCAGAGTTACACATCATCAAGAGAAAACAAGATGAGTACATTTTGAAAATAAATAAACAAAAATTTGAAAATTACTAAAAGTTAAGTGAATTTTAAGAGGACATTTAAAAAGGATCCAGACCCCACTTGTGGGACTGGGTATGTTGTTGTATTTAAAAATGATAATGCATATTTTTCATCTTAGCTTACTCTTGTATTTTTCAAACCTGTTTGGGAAACACTGGCCTCTCTACCTCACCCAAGGCAGGGGTAAGGTATGCGTACACCCCAACCTCCCCAGACCCCACTAATGGGATCACACTGGATATGTTTTGTTGTTGTTGAAGGTTACTATTTTCCATATTATTTTATTTAAAGCATGTAAGGGTTTGTGGTAGTCTGAGCTTCTAACTGCTAATTTTCTCTACAGGAAGCAATAGGAGAGAAGTTATCTAACCATATAAGGGAACTGCTGCTTTCCACCCATCTGACCAACCTTGGGCCGGAAATTCGGACCATTTCTTGGGCAAGGATAAAAGAGGACGTCAAGGTCCAAAACAGCAACTATTTCCCTAACCTGCAATAAGTTGACGTCTTTAACAATCAGGACCAGAAGGAAAGGAAAAAGATCAAATGAGTAGTCCAATGTGTATAATATTCAAAAGAAAGGTTGGTACCAGTCTGCTAAAGAAGAATGTCAAGATTCTTTTTTTTTCTTCTAAAGCTCCATAGTTGGTAGGTTAGTTGAACTCACACATATAGTAAAAAGTAGTTCTATAGATATTAGTGTAAACTTTCACTAGTCAACCATTTAACAATCGAAAGAACTTCCAATATGCAGGCGCGTTGGAGATGCTTGGTAACAGTAACTGGGTTTATATAAGTAAAAGCTTGGTTCTGTCAGTTCCAGCATTAATTCACATAACAATGATAGAAGATTAGATTATAGCTATGAATCTCAATCAGAATGAGAAATAAAGAGTAAATGCATCTGAAGTTACCTTCCTACAAAACGGGCAGCTGAAGAAATGTCCATATGTTCCATGCCAAGCAACATAAGAGAGGAAACAGGCGAATTAAGTCTATAATAAAGTCTAAGACTTGGATAGGAGATATAAAAAAACTAAAACGATAAGAAGCATAAATTTGTAACAGATAGAAGCTGACGATTGAATGTAATAGTGAGTATTAAAACAGTCCCCAGCAAAAGTACCTTTCAAACTCATATATCTCGATTGGCTTCTCAGGTCGAGGACCTAAATTTGAACTTTCCTTTACCTTGAAGCCTATTATAAACATCTAGTATCAGAAAAGCATCACTCAAGACTTATACTCTAAAGTTCAAATGAAATGTTGGGCAATGTTTTTAATAGGAAATCTGGAAGGATATTTCCAGCAATATATCAATAGATTTCCTTTGGTGCTGCTGAAACTAGAAGATCTCCAACAATGATAAAATATGATATAGAAAAGTGTTTAAGTTTAACTTCTTCAGCAGACCAAACACACATAAAAGATACAAATAGTCATGCTCTTCTCTCACTTAATTAGTTTAAAAAAACATATTATATATTTAACTAGTCTTGATCCGAGGGGTCTCTCGGAAACAACCGCTCTACCTACCAAGGTAGAGGTAAGGTCTGCGTACACTCTACCCTCCTCAGACCCCACATTGTGAGATTTCACTCGGTATGTTGTATTATATATTTAACTAATGAACAACGACTTGGAGCTTTGTAAAGAATGGATCTTGGGCCTACCCAAAAGCTAGCTTATGAGGGAGGATTGTCCAAGTCCATATCAGGAGATCACTCATCTCATTAACCACTGACGTGGGACTTTTTATTCATTCTTCAACACTCTACTTCACACCTCACACCCAGGGTTGGACGTCTGGTGCGTGGGCAATGTAATTTGGTGGCCAACATCGGGTGAAATGGGTCCTGCTCTGATACCATGTAAATAATGGATCTTGGGCCTAACTCAACGCCAAAAGCTAGCTTATGAGGAGAGGATTGTCCAAGTCCATATAAGGAGACCACTATCTCATTAACCACCGATGTGGGACTTTTTTTCATTTTTCTGTACTTCTATTTCTTATAGAATGAGGTCTTGCTTCATTTTCTTTTTCTCTGCCGGGGTGCGTTTGGATAAGGAAAGGTTATCCTTTAATACTTCGATTTTGGGAATTTTAAATGTCGGTTTCTCTACTTTCTGATATGCACATGAACTGTATCTGTATCAACCCTTGCTGATCGTTAAGTGTAACAACTGATTCCGATTCTCAACACCATCCTAACAAGTAATGGTTGAAAATGCATGAGGAAACAGGTGAATGATAACTACCAGCAATTCCAAGTGCATACTGGTCAGATGGAACCTCATCTTTGGAGACAAAAGATGCTGAATACCTGCAGTAGTACATGAAGAATAAGTATCACAAATGTACCAACATCTGTATTTCAGAAGAATAAATACAAAGGTCTTTCAGAAAACCCAAAAGAAAGATGTCAATAAGCTCCAATTATCATTCCTAAGACTGAAATGTTACAGCAAGTGGGATTCTGGCTTCCATGCAAATCGTATCAGGAATAACTATGTACGTTGCTTAGGAAGCTAACTAGACACTCCAATTCAGTTTTTGTACATCTTGAAGCATCACCTTGCATTGTCTCGTACAGCTAACTAGAAGTTCAACTTCAGAAAAGCATCATTGCACCTTAAATGTGCTTCATTTATCACACATACTTTTATCACGTAAAAGCACATTCGCATTTCACTTCAAAATCAAACTATAAATATCCCACCAGATGCATCTCTACGATTTGACTCATTACTAATGTCAACCAAAACCAAATCTTCTCTGGTTATCTACTTACTTTTGGTTTTCATCTTCTGCCAATAATTTTGAAATGATATCCCATGTCTTGCCCTCAATAAGTACAGAAAAGGGGACTAAAGGTCAAATTCTTATTAACTCTAAAAATAATATGCTTGTTGCTGAAACTTCCACCAGGCACCCTACACTCGTTCTATGAACTACCAATTCTAGTCAGACCACATGTCAATCTTGATTAACTAATGTGTCCGATTAAGTTTGTCAAGATTAAATGTTTCACAACTACAATGAAGCATATTAATGAGATCCTGGGAAACTTAACCTACCGTTGCTGTTCTGCACAGAAAATTTAACAAGGTAACGGACTGTTTATCTGTCCATGTTACATCACTTCTATCTATCCAGCTCAATTCAATTTCCACATAGCAAAATCCATCTTGGACAGTAAGACTACAAGCATTTTTCCTTCCGTGTTTTCATGGATTTCTCTTAGCGAAAGCACAGGCATCTCATCCTTTACTGCTGTCATGTCGTCGATATATTTATTGCTGTCTATAATAAGTAATACATACTGAATTCTGTAATGCTCAATACAGATAGCTGGCTGCTCCAGTACTGCAAATTGGTGTTAAGCAGGGATGAAGACGTTACACTCGTCGATCACAAAAAAAGAAAAGGAATGTTTAACTTTAATGCCTGGCTGGCTGATGGTACAAATAAATTAAAAGTAGACTTCTTTCACATTAAAACATATTATACAAAAATGCATATAGCAAAAGCTGATTCTCATCTTCTGTTAACAATTTTATGTCCTCTTCTCCACAAAAATATCAATTTGAAAGCGGATTTTGTATGCTGGATGTGCTTCTTTTTTCTTTGAGAAAAAAATGACACCTGATGTGCTTCTTCTTCTCATAATGGAAGTCCAATCAATGGATTATCCGAAGAAGTTACTGCCTGGCTGAAGGTGCAAATAACTGAGAGAGACTCATATTCTCACTCTAAAGTTATGCAAGGCATTCTTTTGTAGCAGCTAGTCCATTGGAGTTTAGTTGCAAAAAAGTATGATAAGTTCTTGCAGAACATTGAGATAACTAAATATTATATCATATAAAACCTTGCTTGTATTCGCCTATTTATCGGTTTACCAGTTATCCTTGGGCAAGTTTTCATCTACTAAAATTAGTCCCCTCCCTAGGACTAAGATCACCATCTCCTCGCCCTAGCATACAAGTCAACCATTGGTCACTAGCAGGCCAGTCCTTGTAGTTGTAAGTCTACTCACATAGGGGAGGAGCTACATTTCTGCTTATGAGTTCGCCAAACCCAGTAGCTTTGGCCAAACCCAATATTTGTATTTAGAAATTCACTTAAAATGTATAAATAATTTATCCAAAACCTAGCAAGCTGTCTTTTTAGAATCCAGAATCTATAAACTCAAAATCTTCGCTCCGTCTCCGTACTAACATAACTTAAAACAACTACAAGACTAAATGTAAAACCACAACTTGGTATCAAATCAAAACTTGTACTTTACAGCTACTTAGCTCCTCAATGACATTTTATTCTTCAAACTTGAACTAAATTAAAAGCATCCAGAAAAATCTGTTAATAATGCCTATAATTCTCAACAAAACAAGAGTAATAACCCTTATAGCTCATTTTAAATTCAGAAACACTTTTCTCAAGTGATCACAAAGCTTGAATATTCTCCAATTCACAAATACTATAGCAATTAGGAACCCTAAGCTATATCATTATCTCAATACATTCAACCAATCAGTTAATCAACTAGCTTCAATCCCAAATTCCCAAATTAGTTAGGGCCTGCTATAAGAATCCCTGTATCCATTCATTATAGTTAGACTACTCTTACAAAAACAAAAGAGTTAATGGTCAAAAACACACTTGAACTATCACTTTTTGGCGAGTTTCATACCCCAACTATCAGATGTTCCCTTTTCCTACCTGAACTATTACCATCTATGTATTAAAACACACCTCGAGTTTACGTATGTATTAAAACACACCCAATTCTCAGTTGTTCCCTTTTCCTATGTGAACTATCACCATCTATGTATTAAAACACACCTCGAGTATAGGAAATATCAAGGTGTGTTTTAATACATTACTAACTCGAGGTGTGTTTTAATAGATAGATGATGATAATTTAGGTAGGAAAAAGGAACGGTTGGGATATGAAACTCGCGAAAAAGTTATAGTTAGGTGTGTTTTTTACCATTATCTCAAAACAAAATCATAATTTGACAAAATTGAGATGATTAAACATGAAGTTAAACTGAATGAAAGTAATTTAAACAAAATCATTACCCAGAAACAAGAGCACCAGTACCAAGGCGAAAAATCAAAGCAAGAGAAGCACTCAATATATCCAAAATCTTATCACTTCTCGGTGTAAATGGCTTAGGTTTCGGAGCTTTGAAGTTCGGCGGCGGCGAAAATGAAGAACTCGATTTAGGTTCCGATTTGGTGCTCACACCATTGGAACTATCTGAAGATTGAGCCATTGGTTTTACAGATAAAACTCTGTTTATTCTGTTGTTTATAGAGAGTTTTTTCTGAACTGAAATTGGCCGGAAAATTGGCGCCGGTGAAATGTTCAGAACTCCGGCCATGGTTTCCCGGCGAGTGTGTAGTAGTATCTGTTTGGTGTGGCCGAAAATGGAACAGGTTTTCTGTTAAGAGGTTTGTATTTATTTTTAGGGATATTCATTTTGGTCCCTTAATTATAGACAAATTAATACAGTAGTTCTTTTAATATCTTACTAAATATATTGAACCTTCAATTATGTGTTTTTCATCCCTTTACGTGGAAAATATATTATATATACTTACAAGTTACACTATTTTAAAGATTATATTAGGCTCAAATATTAAATAATAGTATAAAGTTAACCTTACAGCTAGATTATTTAACATTATAATAGTTGATAAGTAAGTAAATCAAGGACTAGAAGTGTTTATGAGTTTCATACAAATTAATACTCCCTCTGTGATGCACATGATGGATGGCAAATAGCTTACGAGGAGGTACACATTACACTTTAAGCAAATTTTACATTGAAATTAGAAAAGAAAGTTAGAAATTTTATAAAGAATGAATTCAGAATCAACGTTGAAACGTACTTTTAAGTAAAAATATATATTTTGTGCGAATCTAAGCCCAAAGATAATAATATCTTAATAGTTGAACCATGATCCTTACATTCTTTGTCTCAATTATCATCATGCATTTTTCTTTTTAATTTATCTATAAAATAATATTATATTTAAAAATAATTTAACTTTAAAATTCGCATGTCATCATTAATGAGATATTCATACCTTTGAAAATTCGAGAGTTCTAAGAAAGAATAAATTACCTACGCATCATAGTGAGCAGCTAATTTCATGCTCAATATATATTTAGTTTTGGACTCATTCTTTTAAAAAATGGTTTTGGCCGGTAACATAAACAATAATTTTATTGGTAATGGAAATTTAACATTTTTCTCTCTTCTACCAACCTTTCCTCATTAATTATATCGTATATGTTTTTCCTATTGTTATATTAATTGATAATATATATTATTATACTCATAATATTACTGATATAATTAGTAAATATATTATAATATTCATAAATGTATATAATTGGATAATCTTACCAATACAATTATTAAATTATACTCATACTATTACTAGTATAATTGATAATATATATTATTATAGTCGTAATATTACTGATATAATTAGTAATATATATATCATTATCCAAATCTTTTACGACTTTACTCTCGTTCTTGAAGATAAAAAAAAACCCATTCATCTGCCTCATTTACTCTCACACAATCTATATACACATAGCCATAAACCTATACTTGAATAAAGTTAATGAATTAACCAAGAAGATTCTTAGATTTGAATGGATCATGGTCAAATAAGTATTTAGTTACCTTAATTCAAAAATTCTTTGTATTATAAAATATATTTTTAAACCATCAAAAACCGAAAAAACCTGATAAATACAAAATCGAAACTGATAGAATTTATACTATAATGATTTGGTTTGGTTTGAATATTAGAAAAAAAATGACTTAATTGATTTAGTTTGATTTTAACCCAAAACCGAGTCAATTTTAACCCTAAACCCCTACTCCAACTACACCAATAGAATTGGTGATTTATTCCATTTTCATCCCTTTCAAATGGCAGGTCAATTTTCCAAATGTTTTTCGTTTATATAGTTTTTGTTTTATATTTCTTAAATGTCAAACTGTTGTGATAAGTGGTAACCACCCTGAGTATGGAAAAATAACGATATTAAACAATGTATGTCTGGAATAAATTGAGGCAACCAAAAAAAAATTGTCTGGAATTTTGTATCTTCGAGGTGATGAGTCAAGTGCAAAGATACTTCAATTTGTTGGATAGATTCAAATATTCCATTTATTGCGATTGGAAAAGCGAAGGAAAAGCTTGAAGCGTCTGTTTATTTTGTTGTGACGGTTGACTTGGGCTTTTTGTTCATTACGTTTTAAAAAAGGATATAAATAGCCAAATTAGGTTATTAGTAACGGCATTTTAAGTTAGAGAGCTCAGGCTAGTAATGTATTAGTCTCTGTAATACCTGACTAAACATATTGAACCTTCAATAAATAAAAAATATACTAGCTCAGGGTCTATCAGATACAATCTCTCTACCTCCCAAAAGGAAGGAGTAAAGTCTACATAGGATGGGCATGATGTAGTATGGTACGGTATTTGAAACTTCGGTACGGTTATTATGGTTTTCGGTTTTTAAAACTATGATACCATTATCATAACAAATTAATTCGGTGCTTTGGTATTTATAAGTTCGGTTTTGGTATTTTGCGGTACGGTAAATCGGTAACCATAGTTTGTTCAATTTCGACTTACGTATACTCATATAATATAAAATTATGACTTTGGCTATTCAAAAAATATCTCAATTGTATCGTACAACACCTTATACAAGTAAAAATATTCAAAAGAAAGTACAAGCAATCCCCTTCGTAAATCAATTACACAAAAAGGCATTTCAATCAAGATAGATTAGTCAAAATTTCAACGTCTAAATAATTAATTTTGTATTAATATTAGTTTATATATTTATTAGTATTATAGTATTAATATATATGAATTGTATATGTAACTATATACTTCGGTATGATATTCGGTATTTCGGTATAGTTTTTATAAATACCAAATACCGTACCGAATATCAAATTTTTAAAAATGCATACTATATACCGTACCAAATATCATAATATCGAAACCACGGTTTAAAAATTTCAGTTTCGATTTGGTAATTGGTATATACTGTACCGTGCCCACCTCTAGGTCTGCGTACACTCTACCTTCTCAAACCCCATTTGTACTATTATATTGGATATGTTGTTGTTGTTGAATAAATAAAAATATTTATTTTTAATCCTTTTATGGATAAAATATGTTATACTTACACTATTTTAAAGATTATATTAGCCTCAAATATTGGATAATAGCACAAAGTTAACATTATACACCTGGATTATTAAATATTATAGTGGTTGATTATTGTTAAAGTATTTATGAGTTTCATACAAAATTTATACTGTCTTTGTCTCAATTTTTTTGATGCATTTTCTTATACTTGTTTATTTGTCTCAATTATTGATAAATTAATGTGTTAGTCTTTGTAATATTTGCCTAAATATATTGAACCTTCAATTAACAAAAATATTTGTTTTTGATCCTTCTACCTGGAAAATATATTATACTTACAAGTTACACTATTTTAAAGATTATACTAGACTCAAATATTGAATAATAGTACAAAGTTAACATCACATCTGGATTATTTAATATTATAGTGGTTGATAATTAAGTAACTTTGTGAGAGTCGCAATCAGAAGGACTAAACGTATTTGTGAGTTTCATACAAAGTTATTACTCCCTCCGTGATGCTCATGATGGAGAGCAAACGTATGAAGAAGAGGAGTATATAACATTTTAGATGAATTCTACATTGGAATTTAAAAAGAAAATTAGGGATCTTATAAAGAATGAGTTCAGAATCAAGTGTTAAGGCGCCCTTTAGGTGAAAATCAAAGGGACAAATCCGTGCAGATTTAGATTCAAAGTTGGCAATACCTTAACCGTTAGATCAGGACCGTTACTTGTTTTAAAAGTAAGTTAACAAAAAAAAATATTTTTAGATTTATGAATATTGTCATCATTTTAGAGACCAGAAAACAACATATGTAAACTTTCAAACGGAAGTGCTATACTTTTAAGATTGTTGTCCTATGCATGTTAAATCAAAATGCACTTCTATATTCTTTCTGATATTTTTTTCTTTTTATTTTTGTTTGTGTAAAGATTATAGTTATATTGAGCAAAATTTATTTTGTTAGAGATAGAAAGGAGCACCTTGCAAGTAGGGGGTGTCAAATGATCGAGTTTGACTGAATATTAGAGGGTTAAAATGTGTTGAGTTAATGGTTATTTGGGTTAAAATGGATTAGATTAAGGTGAACTAAACAATGTATCATAATCCAACTCACTCAACTCTTATCAAGTTTTAATTTTTTATAATTTTATTAAATACCAAACAAAATTAATAAAACTTTTCTCTTTATTTAGTTGTATATAACATATTAAACATTTTTTTATAAATATTTTGAGAAGATTTAGGTAAAATATTTACTCAAAATCTGGGCTATATATTTACCCAAAATCTACCCAATTTTTAGGTAATTCATAAATAGCAATATTAACGATGCTTATTGATGATTATAGCGATGATACTATTAACTTTATAAAACATAGCAGTACTAATTTTGTACAACGTATAAAATTCAATTAATCTGCGTATAAAACCTTCCAACACATCCCATAAAATTAGGGATTTCAAATATTTTTTTTAATGACAGTCCATGAAATTACATGTCATGTGTGTATGGTAATAAATGTATTGTTTAATAACAGTCCATGAATTAATATTGTGATTTTTGATATTACACCAGATTCTTGGGCCGGACACTGTTGTGAATGGTGCTCTTCCTCATTTGGACGTTTAGTATGCTGAAAAAGTAGTAGTTATGATTATATCTAAATTTTGAGCCAAACAAACAGTAGAAATTTTAACTTATGTCTTATATACATTGACATTGAAAATATAAAAAGTTTTACTGTCAATTTACCTGTAGTGAAAGGTCATTTATCAATGGTAATTCATGAAAGAAACGTGAAAAGATATTTGGTTAGACAATGTTGATTTTTATTATAAAAGTTATTTATCTGTCTCAATTTATGTGACATCTTTAAAATTTTAAGATTTAAATAAATTTTTTTACTATAATTTTTTATATCTTTTAATATTTTGAATTTTCAATTATTATGAGTTTTCAAATATGTAAATTTTATTTTAAAAAAACTTAAAGGTTTTGTGTCTAAATTTATGGTCAAAATTAAACTATTTGACTCTCTAAATTTGAACTGTGCACATACATTGGGATAGAGAACGTAATAAAAGTATTTTAAGTTTTTCTTATGACATGTAAAAAATGAATATTGGACGTAACTACAAAAGTTAGCTCACGAGGGGAGAGTTATGCCCAAGACTCATTAATACATGTGGTGGCCAATGTACAACGTCCGTGAAGATAGTTTCAGAACCGAAATTCATCGCCACTTTGTGACTCTAGGAGGAGAACAAACAAGTCTTGACGCATTATAATACATGTGGTGGCCAATGTAAGGCCTGTGGTAAGCGACTCAAAGTTGTATTGGTTCACCAATGACCTATTCTTGTATGGCTATGATTTTGTCCAGCAAAGATGGTTTAAATTACACTATCTTAAGGAATTGGAGTTATGGAGACTTCCTTGATTCCTCCTGTGAGTTTTCCTGTTTTGGTTAAACAAGAGCAACACAAGTCTTATAGTGAAAGTAGTTGTTTATTGTATCAAACTCGCTTTGAACTTCTTGTATTAAACTCGTTTTGTATATTTTTCAAGATCAATAAAAAAAAACCATTTGCCTAAGAGGCTAAGAGCATTTGTTTTGTTTCTTCTTTCACACCTTGAGCACCTCAACACTTCAAACCAGTAAAAATCAGCAAAGTAACACTAAACCAGCAAACATCAATAAAACCTTCAAACCAATAAACTAGCAGATAAAAACAGCAAAACAGTAAAAAAAAGGCAGCCCGGTGCACTAAGCTTCCGCTATGCGCGGGGTCAGGGAAAGCCGGACCACAAGGGTCTAATGTACGTAGCCTTACCCTGCATTTCTCCAAGTGGCTGTTTCTGCGTCTTGAACCCGTGACCTTTATCAATTACTTTCGAAAGCAGCAAAACAGTAAAAACACAAAGACTAGCACGAAAATTAGCAAAGTCTAGTAATCCCATTGAACTAGCAGAAAGAAGTACTAACATTTCATTAGTTTCATGCATAAGAATATAACAAATGGACACCAAAAACCAATAACATATAATCAGATTGATACATAAGAAACCAAAAGTTCCATAAACTACAAGAAGTATTTTCTTCAACTGTTGCTGCCTTGTTGAAATGACGGTAGAATGTAACTTTGTTGGCTAACTTGAGATCTACCTCTTCTAACTTGAAATAAGAAATTAAAATGTTAAATATGACTATTTGTATATGTGAACTAGGGGTGTTCAGTGGCCGGGTTCGGGGCGGGGCGGGTCGGGTCCCGTGGGATGGGACTCGACGGGACGGGGGGACTGGTCCTCCGGCGGGAATGGCGGGATCCGACGATGTCCCGTCCCGTTCCCAATCCCGTCGGAAAAGGGGATGGTCTTCGCGGGTCGGGTCGGGATCGGGTTTTCAGTTTTTTTTTTTGCACTTTATTTTAAAAAATAACATATATAAACACTTCAATAATTGAACAAAATAGTGTAATAAAAATATCTCAAGACTGTTTTTGTGCCTATTATATTTTTAATAGAAATATGATTTTTTTGTAATACAATTTCAAAATTGCAACTTTGTGGTGTTGAAAATTGCAATTACATTGTAAAATTGCAATTAAAAAAATCACATATTTATAAACACCTTTTTTAATTTCTTCACAATGTTTTGTGGTTCTTCGTTTGGAATTGGAATTTGTTGGTCAACATCGCTTCCACCTCCGTCGGACAAGATTTCATTGTAGTTTTCATCGTCTTCTTCGTTGATCTCCGGTTGACCGCACCTTCTACGTTATGCTCGTATCCAATCTCTGAATAAACTGCAATCTCCAAGCTGTCTCCCGCTAATGAGTGTATGTGTTCTCCTATTTGAAATCTTTCGACAGAAAAAGCGCTTTCAAACGTTGTTGATAACGCTTGAATGTTCAACACATCTCGGACCATCTTTGCTAGTGTCAGAAATGTCTTCTCATTGTTCCTCCATTATTTAAGCAAGTCTTCACGTCCTTCTTCATTGAGAACTTTTTGGTACGGTACAACACCTTGCAAAACAAAAACATCAAACTCACTAACTTGGTTAGTAGTGTTACCACTATACATTCTATGTCTAAGGCTTTCAATACTAGCCACCAAAATGACATGTCTTTTTTGAGGTTGTGTTGAAGAAGAAGAAGATGGTATGGAGGCCGATTGGTTGTTAGCACTTTCTTGTTGGTAATGCCTATATATTTTTTTGCATTCATCTTGTATGCTAGACAACACTTCTACTTTAGTTTGTTCAATAGGTGGTGGATCATTTGAATTTTTTGGAGTTGGAGGTGGAAGTACGACTATACAATCATAAATAGTTTCAATAAGTACTTTACAACCATTTATTTTAATAGTCGGATTTAATACAACAACAATATAATAAATAGTGGAAATAGGAAAAAAATATTTTTAAAATTTGATAAACATTTTTTTAATAGGTGCCTTATAAAATAGTTTTTCCATATATTCATTAAGTAACAAAAATATTAGAGCTATATAAAATAACATAGTTGAAATAGCAGGATAATATATATCGAAAAATTCTTTAGTTGCTTGAAAATATTTCTCTAAAAATACAAGAAGTTTTGAATTTTTTCCCCAATCATTATCTATAAACATATCAGTTGGATTTCGATTATGGACATTAAAAAATAAAGTTATAGGTCTTCTATAATCGTAAGCCACAAGTAGTTGTTTATATAGAGAATTCCACCTAGTCGCTACTTCTTCGGAAATGTTTCTATAAGATAGTCTACAATCGTGACAAGTTTTTTATATTCTTTTTTTCTTTGTATTCTATTACTTTTAAAAATAAAGTTTATAGTAAATTGTATTTTATTAAGAATGTCTTCAAAAAGTGATAGACCATCATTTACAACTAAGTTATAAATATGTCACACACATTTTATATGAAAATGATTAGGAAAATATGGAGTTAATAGATTTTTTAAAAGTCTCATGGCATAATTATTAGAAGAAGCATTATCTAACGTAACAATCATTATTTTGTCAGTAAAACCATAATAATCGCAAACTTGATGAATATTTTCCGCAATAAAATTTTCGGTGTGCCTATCATCAACCTCTTAATCCTTCCATTTAATTATGCTAATAAATAAGAAAAATAATGAAATTAAGTTCGTTAATTAAAATAAAGTAACAATAATAATTTAAAGAAGGAACGAAGTACCAAACGTCGACATAACGTCGACTTGTAATCGATGTTGAAAATTGAAACTTTGCTCGATTGATGATCCTCAAGCTAGTTGCCAACTTCAGTCCCAATTTTTGAACTTTGATACAATTATACAAATGAGCAAATAAAATAAATATTTAGTAGGCAATGTAATTGTAGACTTGTAGAGATATATATTGAGTTGAGAGATTGTTGTAGGAAGATTTGTGAGATTAAAATAAAGAGAAAATGAATGTATTTATAGTTGGAAAATTGAGTTAAAGTGTAAATATAGTAACTTAGGGGTTAAAAATAAATATTAAGGGGGTAGTTGGGTTTATAGGGTAGGTGGAAAAATGTCATTGCACAACGGCCAAAATATAAAATAGCCGTTGTGCAACGGTCATTTTTTAAAAGAGGGGGTCGGGTTGGGGCGGGCCTGGGCGGGACGAGCCCAAGTTCTATCTCGGTTTAGAGTACCGACACTATTTTTTTAGGGGGGATCGGGGCGGGACCAGGACGACCCGACCTACTGGACAACCTTAATGTAAACTATAATAAAAATAGTTAAAATTTCTTGTTGGTCGCTTTCAACATTATGACAACTTGATGCTCGACAATATTGTTGGTATAATGAGCCTAATTGTAGGTAACGAAAATGGGGTTAAAGTGTAGTCGAAAGGTTAAACAAGAAGAACGCTGAGTCGAAAGACTCTCTCTCTTTAAGACAAAATTACCCCGTACAAATGCTTTTACGGTATTGGACAATAGTCTCCCAAGATAAAATAACAACTAATCAATTATACAAAGCAAATACAGTTGATTCTAGCGAAGATAATGAATAAGAACAGATTGCTGAAGAAAGAGAGCGAAAAATATTTTCTGCCTGCTTTCTGTATTTCCATTTTCTGTGTGTATGTTCTTGACGAAGAACATAACAAAAGATAAACTAATTTGTTTGAGTTTATGGACAGACATAATCCTTTGTTCTTGTCTACCGTGTGTCTTTCCAATTGAACATAGATGTTCAATTTATAGGATAGAGAGGGAGACAACCGACCATAACGTTCGTACACATTGAAAATGTAAATAGTTAACACTTTAGGGACTAAAAAAAAAGTTTTGGAGGAAACCTACAGCCTGGGACTTGGACCGGACGGGCGGCGACCGCGTGGGGCTTATCCCCGAACCCAAGCTCACCTAGGTCTTCTCCCTTCTAAACACATGGGTTACCACTTGGGGTCCCAAACCCACTCAAACTTAGAGCTTATATATTGCTCAATTCTTATTCTTTTTTTACCAATGAGGGAGATTTGTCAAATTGGCCAAAAAACACTTCAATCTTTTCATGTCTCAAACACCTTACTTTGTGTACCAATATCTCTTTCATTTCTCAACGAAATTTGACGATACTTGACACTAATATTATCTATTCACTTAGTCGATTAGACATGTGCGAAGAAACAATGTTTCCGACATGCGAGGCCTACGTGTTTAAGTCATCAAAGATAGTATAAACTCAATCCCACAGTAAAATTTCCAACAGATACCATAGTTGGTTGTGGATAATTGGTTACTTAAACTTCGAGTTATGGATGACAACAGATCGGACCTGGACCGGATCCTACTAGATCCAGATCCATTTTCATACCTGGATCCAGATTCAGATCCACCGGATCCATAAAAATTAGATCCAAATCCGGATCCATCGGGTCCACGGATCAGATCTGGATCTACATGTAATTTTTTTTTGTTTAAATAATATTCCCACATGTTGAAACTTTTATGACAAAATGAAATGCAATCTGATTGAAAAAAATGATTGAGTTCATTCAATCAACCTACACAAACATGACACCATTCTTCCAAAATACTTGAACAAAGTTTTAGCATCACAAGAAAATAAAGACGATTGACTTCATTAGTGATGTTGAACAGGTTGCAACTTTGAGCTAATTTTTGGAGGCTTTAGTGATGCTCCACTTGTAGTTCTACTGATTGACTTCATTAAACAACATAAAACAATGTAAGTCATATATCAAACGTCCCAGTTTTTTTTGCTGATCAAACAAATAAGAGAAATATACCTAAAGCTTACGGCTAGCAGATTCAAGAAAGAAAAATTTAAAGAAGAGTCATAATTTTTTCTTTTTATAGAAATGAAAATATGGGAAACTTCATAGAGCATATATGTAAAAGAAATGAAACGTCAAAAACAAATTACATGACTGTGTGACTTGTGCCTTATCATGGTTCAACCCTTACCCAATACATAAATTATGAAAAAAATTTAAGAAAATATTTATAAAATTACATTCTAGGTTATGAATATATTTAATAAAAAACGGATTCACGGATCGGATCAGATCTGGACCGGATACGGATCTCAAATACAAGATCCAGATCCGATCCGATCCGTCAGAAATGGATCCGGGTCTGATCCGGATCCGTCGGGTCCAAATTTTGAAGATCCATATCCTATAAAACGGATCTGGATCCACCGGATTCAGACCGGGTCCAATATCCACAACCATCTCTGCTTCGAGCCAACATTCTTTCAATTGTTTCTTATGCATCAACCCACGATATTTGGTAGATTTATGATAAAGAAGATGTTTAGTTTGACAAATAGCAAAAACACTAAGTGAATAGAAAAAAAAACAAATTTTTTTGAGTGCCTATTGTTTCTTTTACTACCTTGTTTGTGATGTGTGGGAGACAAGTTATGGAGACTAGCCCTAGCTCAGATCTTGATAAAAAAAAACAACTTGTCATATCGCTGAATATGAGAGCCTTGCTTTAGCTGAATAAGGATGACTATTGCAATTTTCTGGATAGTTAAGGGATGCTGTTTGTTCATTATTGTATCACAGGGAACGCAATTTGCAGGAATGTACCTTATTTTGGGTGGTCTTTAACTTTTGCCTCTGCCTAAAACTTTTTTGATTTCCGGTTCGAACTCAGCTCAATCCAAAATTTTAAAAAAAATCGCAAGACATAATTTGAATTCGCAAGACATAGTTTGTGCCTATAAACTATGCCGATTGAGGGAGAGTTTGTCTTAAGGTACTACCTTAAGGCATGCAAACTCTACCTTTAAGAGAGTGTTTGCCTTTTGTGAATTCAAACTTTACATTGCGAATTCTTTTAAATTTTTAACCGAACAAATATTCAAATCCGAAAACCTCAAAATATTTTTAACCAGGGCAAAAATTAAAGACCAGTGCTTTTGAAAGACAATCCGCACAAGAAAATCATCACAGGGATGTACCCTAAGTTTGGGTCATAGTTTATGGATGATTTTTTTTAGCCCAAAATTCAGAGAATCACCGTCACTTATATGACTGTCTATAAAGTATAAACACACTAAGTTACATAAACACCCTTTCAACCCTCTTATGGCCGGAAGGCGGAAGCTTCTCAAACTCTCCTTTATAAATACAGTAGATAGACAAACATAAGTATTTGATGCTCGTGTCATTCTTCTCTCTCATCTTGTATTTATAAGAGATTGCATTTTGAATTCACATTCAAACTATTAAGGCAATCTATAATACACCCAAATTATTAAGGCTATTTATTAACCCTCATTTATGGAAACTAAGGAGAAGGCAAAAGGGCTAGCCGCATTTATGGAAACTAAGGAGAAGGCAAATAGAATAGAACGAAATTAGGGGCGAAGCGGTTCTTGGCGTGAAAACTGGCTATTGAAAGTCAGATTTCGGGGGACCCTTTCTAGTATAAGGGAAATAGGCCTTATTTCAAGCCGAGGGTCATCAGAAACAACCTTTCTACTCCACAAAGGTAGGGTAAGGTCTGCATACATCATACCCTATCCAAACCCCACTTGTGTAACTACACTGGTTATGTTGTTATTGTTGTTGTTTGAGTCTGTTTTCTTATTTTCTGAATTGCTTGTTCCCAGGGTCGTCCAGGTGTGACTCCGAGATACAGCTTGAAGCTACTTGTGCCAAGGCTCTCAGAGCTCTTGGAATATGAGGTCAAGATGGCAACTGATAAGCATTGGTGATGAAGTTGACAAGTTAGTGACTGAAATACCGGGAGGAGTTGTGCTACTGGAAAATGTGCGATTTCCGTAAAGAAGAGTGGCGCGGTGAACTTAAGTTTGGAGTGAAGCTGGCATCTCTTGCAGATATTTTTGTCCATGATGCCATTTTGGCTGCACACAGAATATTCCCTTTCACTGTATGTGTTGCTCGGTCCATGAAGCCAAAGCCAGCAGTTGCTGGATTCGTCATGCAAAAGGTACAAATTATGTTGGACTGTGACATGTAACAAGAAATTTGCTAGTTTGTGAGAAAGCATGCACACACTTAAATGGTCAATCTGGTGGTTAAACCAGTTTATGTATTTTGGCTGGAAACTGTTCTACTGCCTTGGAGGTGGCTTAATTTTATTGTATCTTTGTTGCTTACTCCGAATCTTTGATGGTATTAGGAACTTCACTATCTTGTTGGAGCCTTAGCAAATCCAAAGAGGCCCTTTGCTGCCATTGTTGGTGGCTCAAACCTATCAGACAAGATTCGTCTGATAAAGTCACTCTTGAAGAAGGTTGACTTTCTATTGCTTGGTGGAGGCATTGTCTTTACTTTCTACAAGGCCATGGGGTATTCTGTTGGATCCTCACTTGTGGAGCAGTGCTATCTCAAAATGGCGAAAAAACTTATGACGAAGGCAAAAGCAAAGGAAAAGGCAAACCGAAAGGGTGCTATAGTGCTTCCTTCTGATGTAGTGATAGCAGATAGGTTTGGTACTAATGCTGAAAGAAAGGTAAATGGCTTTGGCATTGTTATCTTTTTCTACTTGTAGCCATTGTCCTGACTCTTGCTGACAGTATCTATTAGTCCTATTTTCTTTGCCTTTCAGGTTGTTCCAGCATCTAAAATCCCTGATCGCTGGATGTGGTTAGATATTGGACCTGAAACTATAGTCTCTTTTGGCCAAAAATTGGATACCGCCGAAACTATCATCTGGAATGGACCTATGGGAGTGTATGAGTATCACAACTATACAAACCCGTGTATATCACGGTTTTTGGAAGATTTTTTTAGTGTAAATATTGTATTAAATTAATATTGTACACCATAATTATATGATTCTTGTGCAACTAGAATAAGATTTTAGGAATAGAATAGGAATATGATTTTTCTATTATGGAAAATTATAAATTGTATATATACTCTTTCATTAATGAAAATAATCAAGGGATTATTTCTTTGAAAAAGATGACCATGGATTGCTACTGTTTCCATAGCCTAAGAGTTTAACTAATATTCCCATTTGGTCGTGCAATTTCAGCCACCCCCTCATCAAAGAATGAATTTGTACTGTCCCTTCTGCCTGTTAACACCGGATAACGCAGGGTATATTTTTATAAAATGATACCACAGGTATTCAAAGTTCTTGTTATGTACTAGAAACATCTGAATATATGCACTACAAAAGATCAAAGAAGGGCGACTTCATACTATTCCCTCTGCCTGTTAACACAGGTAACAAGATTCACAAGCCTAATATGCAAGAAAATTGCAGAATATTCAGATAATTAAAAAAATTCAGTGTGGTGACAAGTTTACCATTTTTGTGACTTGGTCCCAACAGCTCTGCATCTTACGTTTAGGCACGCATGCATATAAGAATTATATTTCTGGATTGAATTTCATCTTGGTCCAGAAAGCTAGAAGAAACTTCTCATGATGCATGGTTTTTAAAAGAATACACTACCATATAATCAGAACTGTATTGATAACAAATGATACAACTGAAAGGTATCAGAAGCTTTTGTTATGTACTAGACACATCTGAGTATGCACTACAAGATCATTTAACGAAACTAATATGAGGATAGTGGCATACATGCTTTATTTTTTTAACTCAAATTTTCAATATTGATTTCACCAGCAAAAGGGGACAGCTACATAGTAACTATCCTGCAAAGAATGACAGGTCATTCTTGCAAACACAGAGGGGTTTCCTCCATATCTTATATAATTAGAACAAATGTTGAATCCACAGCTTATGAGATTCACCATTTGTTCTATACACTTTTAGCCAATGACTATTTTCTTCTTCCTAATCCTGAAAACAGCAGACTTAAGTAACAGTTGAGGAGCTTGGAATACACGACATAGACCCTGCACCGAACCCTGTTTTGATAGAATATCTGCTACTGAGTTTGCTTCCCTGTAGCAATGTTGAGCCGAGCCTTCCAGTTTGCTAAGCTTTTCTTGAATGTCTTCTATCATATGTTGAAATCTCCATGATGGTTTGTTAATGCCCTTGATCATGTCTACCATCGGCTTTGAATCCATCTCGAGAATGATGTTTTTCAATCTCAAATTTGAACAATAATGAAGCCCAATTTGTTCAGCCTTGATTTCTGCCAAATTTTTACTGCAGTATTCAAGGGATTCAGAGTAAGCCAAAATCAATTCTCCATCATGATCTCTGATTATGCCACCAGGTCCATCTTTCTTTATCTCCCTCACAGAGCTTCCATCAGTGTTTAATTTGAATTGTTCTCCTTGCAGCCTCCTCCAATAGACTGGAAAGCTACTGATAGGTGCTGAGTAACTATCTGCAAGAGCACAAACATCTTTCCAAGACAAGTGAAGGTTTACCTGTGTAAAGTGTTTATGCAATAAAACTTTAACCTGGAAACTAACTTGATAGATAATTCTACTAACTGAATATGAAAGTTGGCCATACCTACTTGCCCCTCTTGCTTCTCTTCCATATTTCCAAGTTAATATACATAGGAAGGATGTTGCAAAGAGTTTTATGCAAAGCATTGTAGTTATCAGTAGCCCACCAGCTCCACATTAGTTGCCTGATAGAACCATTTTGCATCTTGATAGCCATAGGGTTAGCAAAATAGTTCCAAATTCTTTTAGCAATTTCCCCCTCCCTGAACACATGTTCAATAGTCTCAAACTGAGGGTTAGTGCAACAATTACATCTTGAAACCACCTGCTGTCCAAATCTTGCCAACATTTCATCAAGAGGTAGCTTTCTTTTCATCATTCTCCAATTGAGGAAAGCAATCTTGAAAGGGATACCTTTAAGCCAAAGGTTTCTATATGTGTCATTTTTGCTTTTCTTGCTCCTAGTAAGCTCTCTTGCAGAGGAAGTGGTGAAGTTTCCATCATTGTTAATGGTCCAGATACAAGTTTCCATCATGCTAGTGAATGCATAAGATCATTTCACTTGTCAGATTATATTCTTTTAATTGCTCCTTGAAAAGGGAAGATGTAACAGATGCATGTAGAGTGCAAATCAGCATGAGAATAAGAAGTACTTCAGGCAGTTAACTACAAGAACCAGTGAACGAGGCCTAACTTACACCAGAACGATGCCATCTTTGCTGCAGTGACAAGAATATCAGAATCATCCTTTATCATGTCAATGAAATCGAATCCTTTAAGTGACCAATTTGGGATGGCCTCACGTTCAACAGTCCCGTTCCTATTACTGTCAGCAAGCAGTACAGATGCATCACAAACCTGGAACGAAAAGAACAAGAAATTCTCATAAACACAAGAACTTGATAAACGTTTTAGAGTTAGTTAAATGTATAGATTCTTTTGTTAGGCTGGAAGGACTAAGTCCATTAGGCATACCTTCTTTTTGGGGTGATTGAATCACCAGTTGTACGTGTACATAGAGGTATGGTCTAGCCCTTCTCTTTTTATATCAATACAACAATATCCTGCACTGCAGGGTAAATATTATTTTTTTTTAAAAAATTCACAAGAAAATGACTTTCACATTGCAAGGAAATAAAACAGATGAATTAGAGGGAGATAATATAAGGCATGAAATACAATAGAACTATTCTATATGGCCTGTAGTTATATCATTCTTCATGTGTTGTCATGTATTTTTGTGCCTAACATTAGTAGTCTAACAGACACAGGACTCAATAGCCACATTAACTTCAATAGATTTTGTTGAGGCTAAAATCTTTACAATTCAATAAAATGTTGACTTTTTATATATACATTTTTATCAGTACATATATGTCTACGACTTATCCGCACAAATATTTCCATATTTACCAATTTTCTTATTTAATTTAATAATTAGAAAGGTGTAAAGAACTATAGATGTAATTAATAAGTGACAGAAAGTAAGACATTCATGAATACAAAAAAGTGGTAAAGAACTGTTAGAATTCAAGATCATGATGAAATGTGAGTGTTAAATTGTAGGAGATAGTCGGTTAATAGAGAGAGAAATATAAGAGAGAAGGAGAGAGAAATTTTATTAGACGAAATGAGAAGAGTATGATTAATTACAAATGAATGGACCGGGTCTACATTTATATAATTTATCCCAATACAAGAATACCATGAAGACTACCAAAAAGGATCCCAAATACTATATAATTACAAAACTGATTAATGGACTAATATTAACCAATGCCACTAATATTGCTAATAATTCCAACAGCCCCTTCAAGTTGGAGGGTGATAGAACACCCAACTTGCCAAGATGAGTGGGATGAGCAGCCCCAGGCAAGATTTTAGTGAATATGTCAGCCAATTGAGTGGCACTGGAAGTGTGATGGAGACTAATCAGACCATCTTGAAGCTTTGTCCGAACAAAATGACAATCTTGAGCTTGGTTTGTTCATGAAAAACTGAATTCTTTGCATATGAATAGCTGTCTGATTATTACGGAACACAGGAACAGACAGTAAAGGAGGAAGACCAAAATCAGATAAAAGTCTAGAAAACCAAGTAACTTCACCAACAGCTTTGCTTAAAGATCTATATTCAGATTCTGCAAAAGACAATGACACCACAGGCTGCTTTTTAGTCTTCCAACTACTCAAACTACCTCCCAGCAGTGCACAAAACCTAGTAATAGATCTTCTGCTATCAGAACATGATGCCCAGTCACAGTAAACCTTGAGAGACAAATCAGAGGAATTGTTGAAGAACATACCAAGGTAAGGAGTACTCTTTAGATATCTGAGAAGGTGAAGATCAACCTTCATATGACGAATGCAAGGATTTTGCATAAACTGATTAAGATGTTGCACTGCAAAAGAGAGATCAGGCCTGATGTGGGTAAGAAAATTCAGTTTGCCCACCAAGCTTCTATACACATCAGGCTTAGCTAAAGAATCCCCCACATCAGCTTTTAATTTTTCATGAAGCTCAAGGGGAGAAACCACTGGAGAACAGACATCTGAAATTCTTTGAGCATATCTTGTACTAATTTACTCTAGTGAAGCAGAACCCCAGTATAGGAGTAGAAAACCTCTATTCCTAAGAAATAGTTAAGTAGCCCCAAATCCTTTATTTTGAATTGAGCATGCAAGAACATTTTTGTGAGATCACTAATTTTCTTTAAATCAACCCCTGTCAATACTATGTCATCCACATACACAACTATAATAACAAGGGAATACCCAGAGCCTCCAGTGAATAAGAAATAATCATTTAGGGAGTGTTGACAACCTATGAAGTTCAAGGCTTGAGAAAGCTTAGCATACCATTGCCTGGAAGCTTGTCTCAAGCCATACAGTGACTTCTGAAGTTTACAGACCAAAGGAACAGAGGACACATGAATAGAATAACCAGGAGAGAGTTTCATGAACACCTCCTCATCCAAATTACCATAGATAAAAACATATTTACATCAAGTTGGAACAAGGACCATTGCTTCTTAACAACCACTGCTATTAAAGACTAATAGTGGACATCTTGACAATAGGGAAAAATGTATCATGAAAATCAATTCATTCAACTTGTGTATCCCCCCTAACCACCAGCCTAACTTTATATCTCTCTAGACTACCATCAGTCCTATACTTAACTTTATAAATCCATTTGCATCCAGTGGGCTTCTTGCCTGGAGGCAATTCAACAATGGACCATGTGTTATTAGCTTCTAATGCCTCAAACTCTTTTCGCATAGCTTCTTGACACTCAAGAATGGGTGCTGCTTGAGAGTAAGTAGAGGGTTCAAAAATAGTTTGCTTAGCCAAGACAGAAGAACAAGATAGAGAAGAGGAAGCAGGGAGAGAGGACTGGCAAATGTAATCTTGAAGATATACAAGTCTTTTAGGTATTTTTGAAGAATGTCTAGTTGGAACAAGGGCAGGAGATGATGAGGGAATAGGCTGAGGTACTGGAATAGTAGGGGAGAGTGTTGGGGTTACAGTCTGAGGTACTGTAAGAGTAGGTTGAGAACGATCATGTGGAGAGAAAGTAACATCAGGTGGAGAGAGAACATATGAAGAAGAAGTATCACGGAAATTAGATGGTGAAGGACTAGAAGTAGGAGGAGCAGGAGCATGTGAGGAAGAGGGACAAGGATCATCAAAGAAACTGGAGAATGAAAAAGGGTTGACATATGAAGTTGAGTCTTGAGAGTGTAAGAAAGGAAAAATTATCTTATGAAACACCACATCCCTTGACACAGTTTTAGAGACAATATTATATAATTTATACCCTTTCTTAGCAAAAAGATAACCTACAAAGACACAAAGGATTGCTCTAGGAAGAAACTTGTCCCTATGGAAAATTGGAATTGTGGAGTAACATAGACAATCAAATGATCTCAAATGATCATATGAAGGGCTCTTGTTATAAAGAACTTCATAAAGACTCTTGTGATTTAATAGAGGAGTGGAAAATCTATTGACTAGGTAAATATCAGTCAAAAGGCAATCCTCCTATAATTTTATTGGTAAATGTGAATGAAACAACAAAATCCTAGCAGTCTCAAGTAAGAGTCTATGCTTCCTTTCCACCACTTCATTTTATTATGGAGTGTATGGACAGAAAGTCTGGTGTATGATACCCTTATCAGAAAAATATTTGGAACCAGATACAGAGGAGCCAAGCTCTAAGGCATTGTCACTCCTTATAATTTAAACTTTGGTATGGAAATTAGTTTCAACCAATGCTAAGAAGGCTTTTAAAATGTCAAATGCATTACTCTTTGCTCCCAGCAAATTGGTCCATATGGCCCTGGTAAAGTCATCAACTATTGTCAAGAAATACTTGAAACCATTATAAGTAAAGTCATGATAGGGCCCCAAGTGTCCATATGAATGAGTTGAAAAGGTGTGTTGGTGTGGATATTACTATCAGCAAAAGACAGTCTAGTTTGCCTTGCTAGAGGGCAAATGGGACAAGTAAAAGACTGTTGGGATAGCAATTTATGATTGATAGTAGGAATATTTCTCATCTTAGAAAATGGGGCATGCCCAAGTCTATAGTGCCACAAAATATCACATTTATTAATTGTATTTACCAGAACATCACTTACACTTGAGACAGTAGAAGAAACAATATGAGTATTAGATGAACTACAAGACAATGAATTTAGACAAACATAATTGGAAACATGTGCAACAGGGGAATTAAAAACATGTGTAACAGGGGAATTACTAAAAAAAGAACTTGGATATAATAGCTCAACATAATGGAATAGTTTGTAAAGGCCATTGTCAGAACTACCAAGAGCCACTGGCTTCTTTAGTGAAGGGCCCTGTAAAGTGCATCCAGTATTGGTAAACTGTACAATGTTACCAGAAGGTTTAACTAGTTGATAAACTGATATAAGATTGAAATGGAAACTAGAAACATATAGTACATTATGAAGAATCAAATCAGGAAATAAAGTTAAAGATCCAACATGAAACACTTTAACTTTATAACCATTTGGTAGGGAAACTAGATAGGGTACCGGAAGAATTTGAACATTGAAAAGAAGTGAAACATCAGAAGTCATATGATCAGAAGCTCCAGAGTCTATGATCCATATTGTATTATCTATCTTAGTAAGAAAACATATTTTAAAATTGCTACTCTCAGGTAACTTCCCAGCAAAATTGGTTGAAGCCATGAGATAAGGGGCAGATGCAGTAGATGGAAAATCACCCAACTGATTCTTTCCAACAGATTTACCAGTTGTGAGGACTATGCAAGAGTCAGACCAGGAATTATGACATGTTGAGGTTGATGTGTACATTGAGGATGTTGATGATGATAAGGCACTTTGATGAATGATCAAACGCATTAAGATTGGTATCAATCATTAATTGCATCACTCATACCACTGCCAGTCATACCCCCTTGAAAAGGATTTTCTAACTCAACATGAGCAACAGTTTTCTTAGGAGAGAAACCCTCATGAACTTGAAATTAAGGGGATAATCATGCAACCTGTGGCATTTCTCCATAATGTGCCCTGATCTTTTGCAGTATTTGCAATAAAGAGAAGAATTATTGGACTTCTAAGCATCAAAGTTTACTTTGGGATGAAAGTTCTGTTTAGATGTCCCAGCATTAAAAGAGGCAGAACTGGGAGAGAATTGAGAACAAGATGACACATTCCTCTATTTTTTATCAACAAGAAGGATGCCATAAACAGTACCAATGGAGGGAAGATGCTTCATCATAAGTATGTTGATTCTAACTTGTATGTAAGTATCATTAAGTCCCATAAAAAATTGGTACACTTTTTGCTCATCTTCAGCTTTCTTATTCCCCACACAATAGGTACAAACAGTGAGATGAGAAGTAGATATTGAATCAATCTCATCCCAAAACTGTTTTATTTTATTGAAGTACGATGCTATATCTAAAGAACCTTGAGAAATATGAGCCAAGTCCTTTTTTAACTCAAAAATCTTACTCCATCAGCTGTACCATATCTTTATTCCAGTTCGAGCCTAGATATATCTTTGGTAAGGGAATTGGTCAGCCAAAACACTACGAGATCATTAAATCTCCGCCACTGTCTAGCTAATGAAGAACATTCAACATGCTTATTAGAAGTCACATTACTGAACCAAAAAAATAATCTGCGGCGAAAAGCTACGATGGTACCACCGATCGAATCGCAAGCAACATATTTATTAAGATTTGTGCTCTGATACCATATTATAATCCAAGATCATGATGAAATATGAGTATTAAATTGTAGGAGATAGTCTGTTAATAATAGAGAAAAAATCTTATTAGACGAAATGAGAAGAGTCTGATTAATTACAAATGAATGGGCCGGGTCTATATTTATATAATGTAGGCCAATACAAGAATAGAATGAATACTATCAAAAAATGATCCCAAATACAATATAATTACAAAACTGATTAACGGACTAATATTAATCAATCAAGAAAGAATTAACCTTACTTTTTCAGATTTGTCCTCATTAATTATTAGGTGATCAAATCTCAATACCAATTTAATTAGGCATATTTTAGTCATATTACATATTTTACCTAGGAGTTAGTAGTATTTTCTTAAGGTGTATAAAAACGGCTAAATGAACACTTTCTTTTATACAGTGGAAGTATATACAATGGAATAAGAACAAAATAAAACCTCTACATAACTTATGAGGACATAAACTTGATGGACGAACGGTTGCTTTGCCACCTCAGTTCATTGCTTAACTAATAATTACATTAGTACTTTAATAAAAGATACAACTTGAGAATCCTAAGTGGGAAATAGTTCGATAAATGGTGGATAATATATGGGGAGATCTCGTCATCTAAAAAATTATACGAACTAGGCCGGGGACTACTTACTCTAGCAAACGAAAATTGGATTTCATCAAAAATAACATGGAGACTAATTATAATTTTATTAGATGGTAAATAAAATATTTATAACCACGATGATTAGATGGATAACTCAAAAACACACAAGCGGTAGAACGGGTTTGAAGTTTGTTAATAATAGTTGATGAAAATAGCGGATAACATAAGCACCCAAAGACCCTAAGATGTGAATACGAAGGATCTTTATTATAGAGGATTTTAAGAGGGGATGAATATGCCAATCCTTTGGTAGGAAGTATGTTAAGGAGAAAAGTAGTCATTTGTAGAGCATGATGCCAAAAGGAAGGGGGTACGGAAGCATGGACCAATAAAGTGCGGACAATATTATTAATGGAACGAATTTTGCATTCGACTTTTCCATTTTTTGAGGACGTATGAGGACAAGAGAAATGAAAATTTATGCCATTAGTATCACAAAAATCCCGGAAACAACCCATTATCATATTCTTTGTCATTATCACATTGAATATTTTTAATTTCTCGTTCGAATTGGGTACAGATGAATGCTCTAAATTTTTAAAAGGTGGAAAAAACTTGTGATTTTTTCGCTAACGGAAAGGTCCATAAAAATTAGAATAATCATCCAAAAATAGAACATAATAACGATGGCCCACAGAACTGAGAAAGACAGAGGTCCATAAATCGCTATGAATAATATCAAAAGGCATCAAAGTACGAGAAGTAGAGGCTACAAATGGTAATCTAACATGTTTTCCTAATGGACAGAAATGACAAATTGGAGTACTACGCGTACCCTTACAAGAAATAAAATTGTTTGTATGCAAAGAAGAAACAATGAATGACCCAGAGTGACCCAAACGTGTATGCCATAAGGAAGGAGCTAGAGCTGTAAAAGTAGATGACAAGGCTTGACTCGAGAGGCTGGATGCGGGCGTGATAAGATAAAGATCTCCCATACTATTACATCTCATGAGAGGTATCCCCGTCTTGAAATCCTTCACAGAAAACCCAAAAGGATCAAAATTAACAGAAATCCAATTATCAGTGGTGAATTTACGGACATACACCAAATTTTTAATTAAGTTAGGGGCATGAAGGGTGTTTTCAAGACAAGAGGTGGATGGGAGGGGGGGGAGACAAAGTGGTATGACCGTAACCACGAATTAGAATTGAGTTGTCATTACCAACAATTATGCCACGATTTTTTCTCAAATTGGAATAAGATGAGAGAGTACCTTGGTCGGACGTCATGTGAGAAGTGACGCCGGTGTCCATGTACCAATTCACGTATGGATGATTTAATCCGAGTATAAGCATGGCGGCCTCAATATCTATCGGAGTCGAGATCATATTAGGGCCCGTAGCATGGAAAGATTGCGGGGGCCGAGGCCCAAGCAGGCCTCCTTGTTGTCCAGGCGCAGTAGTGTTCCAAAACCCACTAGATTGTGAAAATTGGGCCTGCTTGGATGCTGAGAGGCCCACTGCCCGGGGAAAGGAGAAGCAGGAAAATATTAGCTGTTGGGCCAAGGGCCACTGGTCCAGTTCCATGGCTAAGGAGCCCAAGGCTGGGACCAGGCGGCCTGCGGCCACTGCCATAGTTCCGATATCCACCCCCGCCGTTGTTACTATTCCGGTCGCCACCGTTGTTGCCGCCGTGATTCTTGCCATTATTTTTACGATTTTGATCCTTCTTGCCGCCACCGTTGGGGCGGTTTTAGCCCGAATTGTCAACAAACCTGTGAGAGTTAGCAGAGGACGTCATCATCGCCATGGAACTGACGCCGGTAGCTGCCTTTTTTGCCAAGTCGTCTTCTTCTAACGTGAGCATCGAGCGGGCTTGATAAAAAGGTGGAAGTGGATTACTTTGACGAAGGAGAGTCCCAACGCCATTATAGGCCTCAGAAAGGCCTGCAACCATTTGTAGAACAAGACGATTATTGGTAACAGGCACCCCAACGTTACGGAGTTGATCCGCCAATTTCTTGAGCCGTTTACAATAAGCAAAAATGTTTGGGAAATCTTCCATGCTGACTTGGGAGAATTCTTGCTCAAGGGTGACAACTAGGGAATGTTGTTTATCCTGGAATATATCGCGTAATATATTCCATGTAGCCATAGCCGTAGTGTCTGGCTCAATAATCGTCTGTAATAGGTCAGTAGAAATAGTGGAATAAATCCACTGAAGATGGTAGCATCAAGAGTAATCCATAAATGAGGATCCTCCGCAGGAGTAGGGGTAGCAGGAGGAATTATGTGATGGAGGACTTGATGTGAAATTGCGTGAATTTTGAACAACTCTGCCCACGTCGCATATTGAACATTTTCCATCTCAAGAACAATAGGGATGTTGTTCTTGATGTTAGAAACAATAAGGGCTGGATGAAACAGGTTTTTTGACATCGACATAACGAAAGACCAAAGGGATTGGGAAGAAAATTTGGGAAGAGATGAGGCAAATTGGCATGAAATCCTAGAAAGGGCACGTATTCCAAGGCAGTCTCGGCCGAGAAGGGTGGTCTGAAAACTGAGAACAAATTTAGGAGAGGAGCGGAAGTAATTTAGTTCTAGACTTTTAATACCATGAACGAAATAATCCCTTGATTATTTTCATTAATGAAAGAGTATATATACAATTTACAATTTTCATAATATGGAAAATCCTATTCCTATTCTACTCCAAAACTCTATTCTAGTTGTACAAGAATCCTACAATTATGGTAAGTGTACAATGCTAATTATATACAAATAATATGTTACCAAAATAGGGATATACACGGCTATGTATGCCGTGTATATCACGGTCTCCCACTTGTGATGGGATTTCGTGATATACACGGTATACACAAGATATTGTATACCGTTTATATCCTTGTATATTTTCAAAATCAATTTAATCCTCCTACATATAGTATTTTAATATTTATAATAATTTGATACAAAAAATGCAGTGATCTTGTCATCAAATAAATAGGTATAAAAAGGAAGTCAAAGCCAAGAGTGAAAGAGAATAATCCTTCGATTATTTTTATTAATGAAAGGGTTTATATACATGATATACAATATGTAATTATGGAAATTAAATCTACCTTTTCATAATACAAGACTACTACCTTTTTTCTAATACAAGACTACTACCATAATTATACATGTATAAGAATTCTAATAATATGGTAAGTAAATATAGGCCATATACACAACTAATATACACGGTCTTTCACACCCCCGCAGTCATAGCGGACGATTGTCATACGTTGAGACTGTCCCTAAAATCTTCAAACAAAACCAACAGAAGTCCCTTAGTAAAGATGTCAACAATTTGGTATCGTGAAGGGACATGCAAAACATGTACTTGTTCACGAGCTACCTTTTCGCGAACAAAGTGAATATCCATCTCGATATGTTTAGTACGCTGATGTTGGACCGGATTCCCAGAGAGATAGACCGCACTAACATTATCACAGTAGACCAAAGTAACTCTCTAAATAGGAAAGTGAAGCTCTAATAGGAGATTACGCAGCCAACAGGACTCAGACACCACATTGGCTACCCCTCGATACTCGGCCTCCTCACTGGATCGCGATAAAGTAGCCTTGAGTTTAGCCGACCAAGAGACCAAGTTATCCTCAAGAAACATACAATAACCAGACGTCGAACATCTGGTATTTGGACATCCACCCCAATCAGCATTTGTATAAGACATGAGAGTAGATACAGAGGATGGATATAAGTGCAAACCATAATCAAGAGTGCCATGAATGTAACACATAATGCGTTTGAGAGCGTGCATGTGTTTATCCCTCGGATCATGCATAAATAAACACACATGTTGCACTTCATAAGTAATATCGGGTCTCGTGAATGTAAGATACTGAAGATCCCATGTAAGACTGCTATAGTGGGAGGGATCCTTGTAAAGTGTGCTAAAATTAGCACTCAGCTTCGGTTTAGTGTCAACCGAAGTAGGAGATGACTTACATGATGACATGTCAGCCCAATCAATGATCTTAACTGCATACTTCCTCTAGGATAGAAATAGACCACTTGCATGACGAGTTACAGCTATACCCAAAAAATAACTTAAAGGCCCTAAATCTTTCATAGCAAATTCGAAGTTGAGAATAGACATGATAGACTGACGTAGTTTATCAGATGAGACAGTCAATATAATATCATACACATATAAAAAAATGTATGACAGAGAAGTACCACAACGATAAATGAACAGAGAATTATCAGACTTGCTGTGAGAAAGTAGACACATAATCTGCAAACCTTTTGTATCATGCCCAAGGGGCCTATTTTAGCCCATATACGGGCTTCTTCAGCAAACAAACATGTTTAGGATGATCGGGGTCCTTGAAACCCAAGGGTTGATGCATGTATACTGTTTCCTTGAGATCATCGTATAAGAAAGTATTTTTCACATCCAGCTGATGAATGAGCCATGCTTTCGAGAGAGATAGACTGAGAACAGTTCAAATGGTAGCCAGTTTGACCACCGGACTAAATGTCTCTCCACAATCCACGCCAATCTGTTGATTTTTGCCATCACCTACAAGACGAGCCTTATGCCTCTCAAAACAACCGTCAGATTTTTTTTTATGAGTAAAAATCCACATAGAACGAATCTCATTAACACCAGGCGGACGGGGCACCAACTCCCACGTCTTATTTTCAATAAAAGTATTATATTCATCGTCTATGGCCATTTTCCAATTCGGGTCATGAAGGACAGACACGGGGTTATGTGGAAGGGGTGATTTAGTGACAGTAGAACTTAGATTAAAATGGTGTTTCGGTTTAAGTATACCTCGTTGGCTATGAGTAATGGGCCATTGACTTGGAATGGAAGGTGTGAGGACATCACATGATTGGACTGGACTGACGGAGGTGGAGCGAGGCGGCGGGCCGGCGAGGGGCGGGCCTGCTGGCCGAGAGGAAAGCGATGTAGAAACTGGGCCAGCAGGCACTAGGCCTGCTGGCAGAATTGTGGAAGAGCAGTGGTCTGGGTCGGCAGGCAGTGGGCCTACCGGTATCAGCTGAACCAGAGGATGGTGTGTGGATCGAGCCCAATGGTGGACTATATACGGTGAGAGACCATCATCCAAAAAATTATAAGAATTAGACATGGAAGTATACAATTTAGCAAAAGGAAATTGGGTTTTATAAAATATGACATGGCGACTATTTATGATTTTATTAGAGGATAAATCAAACTATTTATAACCACGATTATTAGACGGATAACCCAAAAACACACAAGTGGTAGAACAGGTTTGAAGTTTGTTAATTGTAGTGGATGGGAAAAGAGGATAGCACAATTACCCTAAGATGAGAATACGTAGGATCTTTATGAAAAATAATTTTTAGTGGAGATTGGTATGCTAATCCTTTGCTAGGAAGTATGTTAAGAAGGTAAGTTGTCATTTGTAATGCATGATGCCAAAATGAAGGTGGTAATGAAGCATGAGCAAGTAATGTCCGAACAATATTATTAATGGTACGAATTTTTCTTTCGACTTTCCCATTTTTTGAGGACGTATGAGGACAAGAAAACCGAAAAGATATGCCATTAGCGTTACAAAATTCTCTAAACGACCCATTATCAAATTCACTTCCATTATCACATTGAATGTTTTTAATTTTTCGTTCAAATTGGGTACGATTGAATGCTCTAAACGATAAAAATGTGGAATAAACTTGAGACCTTTTAGACAATGGAAAAGTCCACAAAAAATTAGAATAATCATCCAAAAATAACACATAATAACGATGGCCCAAAGAGCTCGAAACGGAAGATGTCCATAAATCATTATGAATAATATCAAATGGCATTAAAGTACTAGAATTAGATGCTACAAACGGTAATCTAACATGTTTTCCAAGCGGACAATAAGGACAAACATTAGTACTACACGTACTATTACACTCAATAAAATTATTATTTTTAAGAGAAGAAAGAACAGACGCTCCCGGATGACCCAAACGCGCATGCCACAAGGAAGGTGCTAAAGCGACAAATGTTGACGGTATGGCGTGATTAGTGGTAATGGTGTTGGTGGAGGTGATTGGATAGAGCTCGCCCCGACTATTACATCTCATTAGAGGTATCCCCGTCGTGAAATCCTTCATAGAAAATTCAAAAGGGTCAAAGTCAATAGAAACCCAATTATCAGTTGTAAATTTTTTAACATACACCAAATTTTTAATTAAGTGAGGAGCATGAAGGAAATTTTTCAAGGCTAAAGGTGGGTTCGGGGGAGATAAATTTGTGTGACCATAACCACGAATTGGAATAAAATTACCATTACCAACATTTATGCCACGATTTTTGCTCAAATTAAAATAAGACGAGAGATTACCTTGTGCGGATGTCATGTGAGAAGTAGCACCGGTGTCCATGTACCAATTTGCATCCAGGGAATTTAATCAAAGTGTATGCATCGTTGCCTCAATATCCGTATGGGTCGAGATTGTTGTTGCTGGGCCCGCAGCAGCAAAGGCCTGCTGAGGCCGAGGCCCAAGCAGGCTATCCTGCTGCCTGTTTTGGCCAGTGGGCCTGTTCAGTCCAGCGGGACAATTTGAAGAAAAGGGGCAGGGGGACCGAGATGGGCCACTGCCCAAGCCTGCCAAGGGTTCAGTGGCCTGGTCCCCTGCTGACCGCCACTACGGCCGGTTGACCGTCCGCCACTGTCACCACTACCGTCGTGGCCACCACCCTTGCCAGCGCAATTTTTCCCACGGTTTTGACCTTTTTTTTCCACCTCCGTTGTTACATTTTGACCATAATTTTCAGAGAATGATTGAGAGTTATCAGTTTCGCGGGACGTGGCCACCATTATGGCGAATTTAGTTCTGGTAGCCGCCTTTTTAGCCAATCCTGCTTCTTCTAAGGTGAGTATGGAACGTGTTTGGTAGAACAGCGGGAGAGGATTACTTTGACGAAAGAGAGTCCCAACGCCATTATACGCCTCAGAGAGGCCTGCAACCATTTGAAGAACAATATGATCATTAGTGACAGGCGCACCAATATTTTTTAGTTGATCTGACAACTCCTTGAGCCTTTGATAATAGGAAGAGGCATTCGGAAAATCCTCCATATTTATGTGGGAGAATTCTTGCTCAAGGGTCACGACACGGGAATTTTTGTTGTCTTGGAATATATCACGCAGCCTAATCCAAGCTTTCATTGTCGTAGCGTCGGGTTCGATAATTGTCTATAAGAGGTCCGTAGAGATGGTGGAATAGATCCATTGACGGACCGTAGCATCAAGAGTTGCCCACATCTCAATTTCACCATCCGTGGAAGGCACCTCTCCTTGCCTTTTGCCGGTGGGACGATGTGATGGATGACTCTATTAGACCGGGCGTGAATTTTAAACAATTTTGCCCACGGCGCGTATTGGGCGTTTTCCAGCTCAAGAACAATAGGGACATTGTTCTTGATATTGGAGACTGCAAGGGTAGGATGAAATGTGTTCTTTGTGGTAGACATGATGAAAGAACAAGAGGAGAATTGGGGATTCGAAAAAAAAAATTGAAGGGAGGGGAGGTGTAGGTACGGACGACACCCAAGAAGTAGGGCGGCGGAAGCGAAGTTTTTTGGAGAAGGAAATTTTTTGCTCTAGACTGCTGATACCATGAAAAAGAATAATCCCTCGATTATTTTCATTAATGAAAGAGTTTATATACATGATATACAATATGTAATTATGAAAATTAAATCTACCTTTTCTAATACAAGACTACTATTTTTTTCTAATATAAGTCTACTATCATAATTATACATGTAAAAGAATTCTAATAATGTGGTAAGTAAGTATAGGCCATATACACGGCCAATATACAGGGTCTTTCAAAGAGTTCATTAACAAAAACAGAAAGAGTATTGTAGCTTTCAAATCAAAACCGCTACTTGCAAATGACAAAATTTCTCGTTTCACTTTTTGTTCTCTTTCTTGCTATCGCATCAGGTCCCTAACTAACTCTTATATATATGTTTTATAATATTACATTTTTCTATTTTTTATTCGTTATTTTATTTTATTTTTTGTGAATGCAGACAAGAGAATTATTTCAGTGGCATACGGAAAACAATGCGTTGGAGATATTGGTTTTAACATTAACACCCCTATTAAATCTGACCGATGTATGCCACTATCCATGACGTAGAATTATATTAATCTCTCTTGAGAAGCCTTTCTCATTAATATAAATATATATAGTGTATAATAGAAAATTCTAATACAATAAGAATTTTATATCTATCATAATTATACATCACTAAATATTACATAATATATGACATATATTCTAATTAGGGTAATGATGTACATGGTTAATACACCCCCTCATTCTGAGCGGAAGAAGGCCGGACGCTAAGACTGGATCTGAAGTCGAGGAAGAGCTGTCTAGGAAGGCCTTTCGTGAATATATCCGCATACTGATATGAAGAAGGCACGTGCAATACCTTAACATGACCGAGAACAACCTTCTCAAGAATAAAGTGGATATTCATCTCAATATGTTTGGTTCTCTGATGCTTAACCGGATTATGAGATAAATATATGGCGGATATGTTATCACAATACACCAAAGACGCCTTACGCAAGGGTCATTGAAGCTCCAAAATAAGGTCTCTGAGCCAATAGATCTCAGCAACAACATTAGCAACGCCTCTGTACTCTGCTTCTGAACTCGAACGGGATAATGTGGCTTGTCTCTTGGCAGACCAAGAAATGAGATTATCCCCTAAGAACACACAATAGCCTGAGCTGGAGCATCGCGTGTCCGGACAACCTGCCCAATCAGCATCCGTATATGATAATAATCTAGTCGGTGCTGAGGAGTATAGATGTAATCCATAATCAAGTTTTTCCTTAACATATCGAATGATACGTTTAAGAGCAGTAAAATCAGGCTATCTGGGGGCATGCATAAATAAGCATACCTGCTGAACAGCAAAAGCAATGTCAGGCCTAGTGAAAGTAAGATACTGAAGTGCACTTAAAGGGCTCCTGTACAGAGTGGTATCGGACACTGATTCACCATCAAAAGCACTAAACTTAGATTTAGAGTCAACCGGAGTGGACATGGTCTTGTAGTTCGCCATTTTAGCCATGTACACTATCTCTTCTGCATACTTGCGCTGACACAAAAACATAGTATCGATAGAACGAGTCACTGATATCCCCAAAAAATATTTCAACTTCCCCAAATCAGTCATAGCAAATTCGATTTTGAGTAGTGTAATAATCTCATTTTTCAATACATCAGATGAGGCAGTAAGAACAATATCCTCCACATACAACAATAAATAGGCAATGTTACTACCTATATGGAAAATAAACAGAGAATTATCACACTTGCTGCATGAAACCCAATCTGCATAATATAATGTGCAAAGCGATCATACCACGCTCTAGGGGACTATTTCAAACCATAAAGTGACTTACGGAGACGACATACATACCGAGGGGATGCTTTGGATGGACAAAACTAGACGGTTGGTGCATGTAAACAGTTTCTTTTAAATCCCCATGTAGAAACGCATATTTTACATCAAGCTGATGAATCGGCCAATGCTTACCCATAACAATGCTCAGGAATGTACGAATAGTAGCCGGTTTAACAACCGGATTGAATGTCTCACCACAATCAATGCCCTCCTGCTGAGTAGTACTATTAGCCATAAGCATGTCCTTATATCTCTCTAAGTCACCAATGTCTCTGTACTTGTGACGAAAAAGCCACATGCATCGGATCACATTCACCCCACTGGTCGGGGAACCAAATCCCAAGTATGTTATTTCGTTAAGGTATTACATGGTATCAGAAGCCAACAATCATTCCCAACCCAAAACCTAATTTCGACAAACCGTTCCCCTCTTTTTCCGGCGCCGAAACGATTGTATACTACCAGTGTACAGTCGATATACACTAAATATACAACTACCCAGCCCGCAAATTCTGCTAATATCCCTGTATATCCCTGGTATACTGCTGATATACAACCCTACCACCTTTCTTATCTCTCCAAAAGATCATATACCCCTTGTATATAACCTATACACGCTGATATACACTCTGTATACGGCTTATATAACTTCCTGCCACTATATACTATTTGTATACCACCTCCCTAAGCCGTTATACACCCCGTATATGATTGTTTCCGCCTCATATACGATCCGTATACGTCCCAAAAAAAACCCTTTATTTTTCTCTCTCTCCTACCCGATCTCCGGCAACCACCATGGTCGGAAACCACCACGAATATGGCAGTGGACGAGAGCGCAAAGATGGCGGCAAGGGGTCAAGGCGGGAACTAGGCTTCCGGCTTGGGCCCGGCCCAACAACAGAGCCGGCGGTCCCCGGACAGAGCCCGGCGGTGTGGCTACCAGACACAGCCCAGAAGCTGCGACCCACCTTCTAACACCAATGCAGCTCGCGCCCAGACCAACTGTTGGGCCACGGCCATCCGACCCACAATCCTTCAACCCAGCAATGTCCCCGCAGTCCGGGATCACATCCGACGACCCACAGAAGTCAGGCCCAATTTCCTTGGGCCCACTTCCCTACTCCGGGCCATCCCCAATCCAATTTGGGCCAGGCTTTCGGCACATTGACTCATCGGATGCCCGATAATGCATGGTATATGGATACGGGCGCCACGTGACTCCTCGATAATCCCGATAATGCATGGTATATGGATAGGGGCGCCACGTCGCACCTCACCAACAATTCTGATAATCTTCCTCAAATGCGAAATTTAAATACTCTACAATCCATTATGGTTGGAAACGTTCACCGCATTCCACTTGAAGATTTTGGCCACACTCTAACCCCACCACCGCATTCCCACTTCTCCCTAAATAACGTCATCTATGCCCCACACATTATCAATAAGGATCATACATCTACCATAATTATACATCACTAAATATTAGTTAATATATGACATATATTCTAATTATGATAATGATGTACACGATTAATACATTCAAGCACCAGGTAGTCGTATTGATATGGCGACGTGTATGATAATACACAATGATGGTTCTTCATACTGCGAATGTGTATGGAAATGCGGAAAAAACACACAACAAGAAAGACACTTGAAGATTGCAACAACACCTGCACCTTATTAATGCTTTGAATCCAAAAGAATGTTGTATGAGTTAAGTTATACAAACATCTATGTAATCTATAATTTTCGTACCATTCATTATATAAGCCTTTGATGTCAAAATGACTGTTCCAAATGAATATATATTCTCAGCTTTATTTTGAAAAACCTTTGCGTTTCGGTCCAAAACGGACAGTATCTCCCAATATTTAATTTTAATAACCGTGGAAAAAAATATATATCCATAAAAAAACTACATATATAACTATTTTAGAGTTTGTGTCAGTGCTCGAAATCCTAAACTCCTCTTAGCTATATATTTCTTGGACTTAGCCCCCCCTAAAACTCCTCTACTTCAAGTGGGGGTTGGGGGAAGCTATATTGTAGGCATTTTGCGTGTTGATAACATCATCAAGCACTAGTTTACATATTTTCTACAACCCTCTACTACGCATTCACTTTTTGTATTTTCCTATCACTTTAATGTTCAAGTGGGCCTCAATCACATTTATATCTCCTTATTATTCCATTTTAAAAAAAAAAAAAGTTAGCTAGGATAGGTATCCATTTGTTTGGGATTCGATTAATCTGAATTCACGCCGGAAAGTCACAACAAATAGATTGATTATCGTAGTAAGAGCTATGATCTCAACCCACTTTGGGGTGAAACCCTCCCTACCAAAGACGACTTCACACTAGGGCCCCAGCCCGTGTCCTTTGGTTAAAAAAAATGAAGGAGCTAGTACTTACAAAATTTTATTTGATCTCAAATATTAGTCTTTCCAACGGACTGACTTTCATATTTCAGAAATTTAAACAAATATTCTTATGAATAAAATTAAGAAATGTTATTCTTAAGAAATATAAGATACTGTATATAATATGAACACAGATATTGTTGTAGCATCTCACGTATCATCAGATACATTTTCAGGCGTGTGGATCAAGCTTAAAAGTGTCTTTAAATTAATGATTTTGCTAAGTCTAAAATGACAAACTTATAATTACGTACCACTTATAATCTTCTAATTAATACTGTGTTTGAGGTAATTAACTGATTGATAAATTAAACCTACCAAATAGGAAGAGGTGGCTTAACTAGCCAGTAGGTAATAGTGAATAGTTAGGTGGACCACACAACTTGAGACTTGATTTACTCAAGTCCACCGTCATGCATCCAGATATTTTCGAGCCCACGGTTTGAAATTCAATATATAAGGAGTTCATTCATTTATTCTACTTCATTTAAATATCATATTTTTATTCTTGTCAAAATTAGAACATTTAATGTACGTTAAACTCATACATCACGCGTTACGCTATTATACCGTTAGGCCAACCTCGTGTTATCAGAACTTTTTTTTTCCTTCGCCAACATTCTAACCAAAGTGAGATCTATGATTCTCTCCACCATGTGAATTAGGTGACTTAACATTTCAGGGGGATGTACCTATATTAGAACAAAGAACAAAAGAATCAAGATTAACTATTTCTACAATTCTAACAAATTAAAGAGCACAAGATCATCACCATTGAAATGAGGAAATTAAAGGAAAGATAGTTTTGGATGCTGAAAGACTTTTTGTAGAAAAAAAAGTTACATTATGCCAAAAATTAGTTGTGCACTAGGAGGAGTCAATGAAGTACCATTAGTTATACCAATTTATGGTGCATATTGTAGTCAACCACTTAAGATTGTTAATTTTAGTGGTCCTACTGGTGTTATGTTTTTACTTTAAACCATGAGAGGAAGTAAGTTTTACTTGGTCAAATCTATGTGGAATTATATGCAATTCATCCTATTTTTTTTAATAATATAAATATGATTTATCGTGTACAAGTTGTTAGAGCATTGCAAGTTGGTTGAGGTAATGAGAGGTTGTACCAGATCTTCACTTCATGAGCTAAGTATTCGAATTCAAGTTAGACGACCCATGGTTTATTATCCTTACATGTATATTATTAGAGTCAAATTCACCTTTAATATTTTTGGTTTTATCAATATTGGATCTGTTGGAAATTTGCCTTTGGCGGGGAGGTGCGTCCACCCATATTTAATGAATTAAACACTAGTGTTTCGCATGGTGGAGGCTTTGTCTCTTCTCACATGCATATTCTACTAAGTGAGTAGATGACCGTAGGGCCAAGAATCGTCAAATTTCGTTGAGAAATGAAAGAGATAATGGTCCACGAAGTAAGGTGTTTGAGGCATGGAAATATGGTGTTGGACAAATCTACCACATCGGTGGGAAAAGAAAGAATTGCTCTCTTTATAAGTCTCTAAAATGGTTAAGGGTTTGGGACCCCAAGGGGTATCCCATGTGTTTAAAGGAGGGAGGACCTAGATGTGCTTGGGTTCAAGGCTAAGCCCACAGCGCCGCCGCTGGCTGCCCGCCCGTCGTGGGCTGTGGGGACTTTCGATATTATCTTTTTGGACCCCAAATTACTTAATATTTACAGTTTGGTCCCTAGAGTTTCTGAAAAGGTGAATTTGGCAACAACGGAAGGCAGAAAGATTCTGCCTACCGTTTGGACTATTTTTTGGAGCATTAACCAACCATTACTTGGCTGTTAACTCCTCCATATGCTTGACCTCTCTTTTATTAGCCATTAACAGCCTCCCTAATGGCCATTAACAGCCCTCACTAATGGCTCTTAAACAGTCATGTCTTGGGCAGTTGAGCAGCCTCCCTTATGCTATATATTGATGCCTTTTGGCTCATTTGGCAGAGACATGAAAAATACACAAAACAGAAATAAACACCCAGCAAAAACGAGACAACATTTATATACACAGAGACAAACAGAAGAGACACTGAAATTTAGTCCAAAACGTTGGGACTAAAACCGAAACTCTTCCTTCCTTTTCCATTTCTTCAGCAAGTCGATTCGTATTTATTTTCTTTGTCAGACTCAACCTATTTGCTTTGTAGTGTTGAGATTAAAGTGTTGTTTTATCTTGGGAGACTATTGCCCATTAACGTAAAAGCATATATACGGGGCAATCTTGTCTTAAGGACAGAGTGCAATCACTCGACTCATCACACGAAACCATCCGTTTTAGTTGTTTCTTGATTTCGAGTTATCAAGATTCAAGATTCAACAAGCTTGCGGCAGTTCTGAACATTGCCTATTTGTTTATCCTTTCGAACACTTGTAATATTTATTTACTTCCCTAACTGCTTTACAATAGAAAGCCAACAGGATCTCCTTTGAGGAATGAATCATTGTTCCCCTATATGATTTTGAGCAATTTTCACTTCATGAGTAAATTTTTAGAGTTGAGCTAGACATGATGTTTATTATCCTTACACGAGTAATTTGTAACATCCTAATTAAAATGCCCGGAAAAAAAAAGAAAAAAGTAAATTAGTGATTAGCATGTCCTTTTTTTTGCACAAATTGGAAAATATATCATAAACACTTATGAACAGAACACGTAAATAACTGTTAAAGAACGGATTCAACCCAATTTAGTATTTTTGACATAAAGTACTCAGACATACATACATACATAAGGAAAGTCATCAAATTAATTGAAATTCTGAATTCCACTCTAAAATTGTGAAAGATATGGAAAGAGAATTTCAAGTAAAGCATGATCATCTTAATGAAGAGATCAAGACTCCTATTATATGCACTCAATTACTCATCAACGAAAGGATCACTCTATTACACATCAACAAAAAAATCAATAAGGTGGGGTCCAAAAGTGCTATGGTTATACTTGTAATATTCTTTATTCCAAGGGGCATTCACAAATCTCATTTCCCTATAAAAGCAACACAACTATATGCTCCAATTAACAAATCTTATACAATAGGCCAACTTTTTATCTTTTTTGCACTTAACAATGGGAAATTGTATAGTTCTTCAAGAAAAGTTTGTCAAAGTGATGAAAATAGATGGGAAAATTCTTGAATACAAAGCTCCCATTAAAGTCCATCAAGTGTTATCACAATTTTCTGGCCATGTAATATCTAATTCCCTTCAAGTCATTGATAATCAACATCTGCAACCAGATGATGACTTGCTAGGTGGCCAAATTTATTATCTTTTGCCTCAATTACCAGTGCAACCTCCTCCAAAATCAGCCAAAAAGAAGGTCAAGTTTGCAAATGATCAAGTTGAATTAGAAGCTAATCAAAAGACAGAGGTTGTAAGGATTAAGATTGTCATTAGTAAGAAAGAGTTGCAAGCTTTGTTGAATAGTGAAGATGGATTAATCAAAGTTGATGATATCAAGAGTACTACTATTGTTGATGAAAGTACAACTAATGGGATAGGATGGAAGCCTGTCCTTGATATTATACCTGAACTTGACTAGCATAATAATGGTGTACGAGTCAGTTTATGCATACTTGAATTACTTTATCGAGTACTTGTTTTCGTCCATATCAGTACAAATATCGATAATTCTACCAACTGAGGCTTGAACTCCACTGGTATATACCAGCTTCCTACTTTTCTAGCTAGTTTCCAACTTCCCATAATGTAAGATTGTATATATGAGTATACATGCACCAATTAGGAGGACTCGGTCCTCAAGCATAACGGCAGGCAGCAGAATAAAATAGCAGACTTAGCAAGCTAACGATGTGACAAGGAAGAAGAGATTTTGTTGTTTTAACTACATAGTAGATCCTCCTTTGTTTGCTTAATAAGAAGCTATAATTAGAGCAGACAAATTGGGAACTACTTTTGTTAGACTGTTATCAGATGGCACTAGTTTGGGAGGGCATCATGTCCTTGGTAACCTTGTACTTTGTTATGATACATAAATATCAATATAATATATTTTTTTTGTTCCACTTTATGTGTCCTAACAAATGAGATTTTTTCTATGATAATAGAGATAAAGTTGAGTGACTTTTAAGTTTAAAAAATAGTTTAATAACTTTCATGATACTTAAATAAAATTGAATGACTTTTTCATTATAAAAATAGCTTGGTAACTTTATTACAATAAAATAAAAGTTAGAGCTACCATCCGAAAAATTATTTACTTCCTATAAACTTTGTTAGTATGATCTATATTTCCAAATCAGGTATAATAACAATAAATTCAATGTGATTCCATGGGCCATAGTTGACGTCTAGAAGGGTGAAATATAAGCAGACTTTATATCTTTTACGGGATAGAAAGGATATTTCAATAAATTCTCGGCTTAATATATTTCCAGATCAGGTAAGTATGAATAATGAATAAATGTGAAGATGTAAATGGAATAAGTTAATATTGTGGCAAAACAAGAAATTGGAAGTCATTTATGAGAATCTTAGCCTTATACGATGACTTTCACTGTATATAAGGGCATTTTGATGATGCAGGCAATGGCAAATGAAAGCTCTGAACTTTAATTATTAGTGGATTTCACTTTTCCTTGACCACTTACCTTATTATTTTTACCAATAATCTAATCTTGGTCTGTGTGAACAAAAAATCAATGGATTCAACTATTGCTAGAGCATATTATATGTATAACTCCCAACAATCATATATAACTTAGTTATAATTCTTTGTAACAACCATTCTCTATATCAGCATTTCACTATAACGATTGAGTTTTTTTGAAATCGATTTTTATTATATTATATTATATTATATTATATATTATATATAATAACATTTTGTTATAATAATCAAAAAAATATTAAGAAAAACAACACCGTTAAATAGAAATTTAACTGTACTGTATTCACAAATGGTTTAATTTGGCGTATAAAATAGATATTACTTTGTGGCGACATTTATGTAAGTATGTAACATAATTTCATGTAAGAATGTAACTGTATTCGCATATCGCTTAGGGTTTAGATTTGTCGAGGCTTGTACAGGACCGGGGATTGTTGTTTTCTGTGAGAAACACCGGAGTAAGACTGCCGGTGTCTCCATGAACAAGAGCCGGAGCTCCGGTCTCCCGGAAAAGGCTAGGAAAAAGTGAATGTTATGCTATTAACGGTCTTGTGTACGGAGAGGAAATATTTTTTAAAGAGAGAAATTTCTTTAACACCAATTTTTTTCCTGGTGCTAAAATTTTGGTTCATAATATATAGAGATGGCAGTGGATCCTGGACCCGGTCCGGATTCGATGGATCCAGAACCGTTTTATAGGATATGGATCTTCAAAATTTAGACCCAACGGATCCGGATCAGACGCGGATTCATTTCTGATGGATCTGGGTCTGGATCTTGTATTTGAGATCCGTATCCGGTCCAGATCCGACCCGTTGATTCATTTTTTATTAAATATATCCATAACCTATTCTAGAATGAATTTGGGTCTTCCTTTGGTTTCTTCATGCATTACTAACTACTACTAATGTAACTAATAAGGCTATATTAGAATACATGTTGATATTCATCCTATATAAAGAAGATTTGCGGACCATGTTTTGTTGTAGCTTCTTTTCTTTTGGTATAAGGCTTGTATACGGGGTTTTGTCCAAATTGTTAATAAATTATTTACCTTATCAAAGAAGATCTGCAATTATCCACACTACATGAACTTAGGATATGACATCAAATTGTGGTATACATGGACTGGAAATACTGAAGTATTTTGTTGATTAACAGTAGGAAATCTTCACATTGAAATTATCTAGACATCACTTGTTAATTTTAAGGGTAAAGAGGTATTTATTCAGTATAGGAATAATGGTGACTTCAAAATAGTTGTGTTCCGCAATAAGATGGTTAGGGAAAGAGAGCAATTTAAGACGGTTAGGAGATTCTGCTCGATGTTATCATTTCTTTCTTAGGATTGTCACTAGACATGGCTTACACAACCAACTAGGAGTTTGCAATTCACATTTGCACTCATTGCAAGTGCAACTTATGAGGCAGATGAATCACCGGGAAGAAATATGCTCTCTCTCATTGGTTAACTTTGATATATCATGCATGATATATGCTCCCACCTAAACTCTTCATGTCATGTTGAAATCAAGACTTGTCAAGTCAGATATTGCACAATTGTAATATGCCAAGTAAACTGGAATAGGATGAGTAATAATTTTAAAAAAAACACAACTTGATGTTTTTAATGTCTTGTACCTGATAAGCTTGTTTCTTTGAATGTTATATTGCTGACCTAATGGAATCAAGTGGAATGTCCATCAATAAACATACATGGACATGCAGTGGACGGGTGGTTAAGGTCTTGAACGTGAAAATCACATTTCTAAATTACTTTGCCTAGTATAGATCAGGGAAAGCCAAGTACTTGGTTGGTCATTGATAAATATAATAAAGAGTGATAACCTAAAAATGTATTTTTTTTTTACATGTGGATCCATATCCGATCCGTAGACCCGGTGGATTCGATGGATCCGGATTTGAATATGATTTTTATGGACCTGATGGATCTGGATCCAGGTATAAAAAATGGATCTGGATCCGGATCCTTACGGTCATTTATTCTAGGTTATCAATCAATATTACTATTAAATAGAGTTACATACTTACATAAAACTATATTTTAAGTCATGACTTGAATGTGTAAATATATTAGACATCATTAGTGTGTAAACTCCATAATCAAGAACGGAGCTACAGTAAAAAAAAAATCAATTAAATACCTTTCATTCAGAAAATTATATTATAAATATGTAATATTCTTAGAGGAATTTCTATATAATTATAAGTCTAATTGGCGGTGGCCGCCCAACAAATGTACAACTAGTATCAAGATAAAAGTGACTCCATGGTCCACTCAGTCTCCAAATGGGGCAAATAATTAATTACTAGAAGAGGATATTTTCCAATGGCTAAAAAGTATATTAAAAATAATTGAAAATATAGTCTTCTCTTCGAATGTGGGGTTACAAAAAGGAGATGGTGACATTTCCATTTGGATTTGTAAATGAGAAGAGAATATTTGTCTGATAAAAATAGTATATGTTGCAGTAGTTGGTTTTCCATTTTGAGAGGGCCATGATCTTGATAGCCAAAATTCATAATTCCCTTTATTTGACAACCTATTCCTCACAACAAAAAGAATGTGTCTTTTTCAAGAAAATCACTAAATGTTCCTTTAATTTATTCTAGCTAGTATAGTGTCCCGCTTGGTAGGTATCGGGATTTTGGGTATTATAGAAGCATTAAGGTTGAGAAGGTTAAGGGTGTTGTTCGCAGGATGCGCAGGAGATGAGCGACCAGGCATGATGAGATTTCAGTTGAATTTTCGAAGAGCGCAAGTAGGGCAAGTTTGGAGTGGTTGACTGAGTTGTTTAACGTCATTTTTAAGATGGCGAGGATGCCCGAAGAATGGAGGTGGAGTACAATGATCCCTTTGTACAAGAACAAAGGTGATATCCGGAGTTGCAACAACTATAAGGGTATCAAGACTGCTAAGTCACACTATGAAAGTTTGGGAAAGGGTTGTGGAGATGAGGGTGAGAAGAGGCATGTCTATTTCCAAGAACCATTTTGGATTCATGTCGGGGCGTTCGACTACAGAAGTCATTCATCTTATTAGGAGGTTGGTGGAGCAATATAGGGAGAGGAAGAGAGACTTACACATGGTTTTCATCGACCTCGAGAAGGCATACGATAAAGTCCTTAAGGAGGTTCTATGGAGATGTTTGGAGGTTAGAGGTGTACTTGTGGCGTACACTAGGGCGATCAAGAATATGTATGATGGAGCCAAGACTAGGGTACAGACAGTAGGAGGAGACTTAGAGCATTTCCCGGTGATGATGGGGTTGCACCAGAGATCAACTCTTAGCCCATTCTTATTTGCCTTGGTGATGGATGGACTGACGCGATAAATCCAATGGGATATGCCATGGTGTATGTTATTCGCAGACGACATAGTCCTGATTGATGAGACTCGCAGCGGAGTGAACGCTAAGTTGGAGGTTTGGAGACAGACTCTGGAGTCTAAAGAGTTTAGGCTGAGTAGGACCAAGACATAATACTTAGAGTGCAAGTTCAGTAACGGGAGCGACCTTGAGATAGGTGTGGAGGTGAGGCTTGGTATTCAGGTCATCCCAAATAAAGGAAGCTTCAAGTACCTCGAGTCTATTATCTAAGGGGATAGAGAGATTGATGACGATGTCACACATCGTATTGGGGCAAAGTAGATGAAATTGAGGCTCACATCTGGAGTCTTATGCGATAAAAATGTGCCACCAAAACTTAAAGGCAAGTTCTATATGGCGGTGGTTAGACCGACTATGTTGTATGAGGCGGAGTATTTGCCAGTCAAGACTTTGCACATCCAAAAGATGAAAGTTGCGAAGATGAGGATGTTGAGATGGATGTGTGGGAATACAAAGAGGGATAGGATTAGAAATGATGATATCCGGGACAGAGTGGGAGTGGCCTCGGTGGAAGATAAGATGCGGGAAGCGAGGTTGAGATGGTTTAGGCATGTGCAGAGGAGAGACATAAATGCCCCAGTGCGGAGGTGTGAGAGGTTGACTATGGACAGGTTCAAGATGGGTAGAGGTAGGCCGAAGAAGTATTTGAAAAAGACGATTAGACGGAATATGACACAGGTGCAACTTACTGAGGACATGACCTTAGATAGAGGGTTGTGGAGGACACATATTATGGTACAAGGGTAGTAGGTAGTTGAGCGTAATCCTACTTACGCTTGCAAACTGGTAGTTGTAGTGTTATTACTGTAGACCCGCTTAGCCTATCATACTAATAGGCGCAGTATGACTTTATAGTCCCATGTAGTTTGATTTTTGCTGCTATGTGTTCTTTAGTGTACTTTGTTTAGCTTATTTACATGCGCTAGTTACTGCTTACTTTTTCAGAATGCGCTATCATGGCTTATTCGCTTTTGATATCAACATGTTCATACTGCTTTAATTTTTGTTTACCAGATCTGACCATTTCTCTTGCTTTGTTTGTGGTTATGCTCTGTCTTAAGTCGAGGGTCTCTCGGAAACAACCGCTCTATCTACTAAGGTAGAGGTAAGGTCTGCGTACACTCTACCCTCCCAGACCCCACGTTGTGGATTTCATTGGGTATGTTGTTGTCGTTGTAGTATAGTGCTCGTGCGATGCGCGTATATTATTAAATTAAAGTATGATTGGGATTTTATTTATTTGAACTCATTAAATTACATTGATTAAAAAGTAAGAGTTCACTACAATTAAGCAAATATTCGATAATTATGATATACTTAAGCAAATATTCGATAATCATGTTATAATTAAGAAAATATTTGATAATCATGTTATAAATACAATCATGAAATAACATTTCGGTGAACTTCAAATATCATAATTAGATACAAATAACTTGAAAATATAATATGATTAAAGAAAATAAGAATTCACTATAATTAAGCAAATATTCGATAATCACTCAAAATAAATTCTTATACGTTATCTAACCTTTGCTTATTCTTTTCTTCAATATTTACGTTAACAAAATCTTAATTGACATCTTATTTATTAATACAATATTTTGAATAAGTAGAATTGTATGAAGTTAGAGGAAACAAATCTTAATCATCAATTAAGTTTTGTGATATAAATTACTTTTTTCCATCTAGTATTTTACATCAATTATATTTTCCTTCTCTTAATTTTTAGCATAAATTGAGTTTTAAATTTAGTAATTGATTATATGCTAAACTTAATTATAATTTTAATATGTTTCAAGTAATTCTTTCATCATTCCATATTTTTGGCTTATTTATTAAGTTTTCTGTTACATTATGTTATACACAGTATGACTTTTCTCATCAGATTTTTTTTACAAAATCAAATATATAATATCCTTCCATAATCGTATAATTGATTTTTAAAAAAATATTTTCTTTTTTATTGCATTATGAATTACTTAAGTGTTATCACATTATCATGTGACCTTTTATTAGCTTAGCTTATTGTTTAGTATCATTTATTTACTTTATTTTAATTGATTCAAAGTGTATGTATGGTCAGATTATATCTGCCTACTTTTTGTACAGTGTTTTCCCTACTCTAATAGTTTAATTAGTATTTCTTATTCGCGTTTATCTATAATCCAAATAATATTATATTTTATTTTAAAAATAGACTAAAATAGAAATATGAAAATTTAATGGTTTGTTATAATCAATGGGGCCACCATCGTTTTGTTTTCCCACCCACATATTTGGTTTGCTCTTTTGTTAACTTTTTCGTTTTAAAATATATTTATTTAAGAAAGTAATTGTAAAAAATAAAGTTTTATTCTCTGAAACAAAAACTCATTCTTACCCATGAATAACGTAAATATAATTTTCTATGAACTTCTCTGTAAAAATGTATTAGATCCTTAAGTACAGTCTATTAATATTTTCAATTGAAATTTAAAAATTAATCACAATAATTAAGAGAACTTATATTTTAATTCAAATTCAAAAATAATCACACTAATCTCAAAATTAACCACATCCAGACTTATCCGTTTATTTTGATAAGAAAAAAATTGTATCAATTTACCATTTATTATTTTTATACTCTTCTCATTTCTCTCCCTCTTTTATACTTCATCTCTTACAGAACTTAGTACTTCCCGCTAGTTCTCCGCATTTAGTGATTTTCTAAAAACTCTAACTTGGTAAACAATATAAAAATCCCAGAAATAAGAGATCGATCGGCTTTTTAGAATTGAATTTAGAAACTTGTAAAATTACCAACAAATAAAATCCAATTTCAAAATACTATCATATTTGTGTGTTTCTCTTGTTAGGTCTATGTATATAGGGAAAGAGATTAGTACTTTGGGAGATTTCTACGTACTCCGAAGTATGACTTTCTGACTCGATTCCTCTTCTATAGGTACAATTTATAAATAGTGTTGTAAAAAAATTGAAGAAATGACTTATAGAAGTATTATAATAACAAATTCAAGAATTTATCATTCACCTTGAATAGTTGATTTGAATAAGTTGTACAAACTAACTTTGTGAACAATAAATGAAGTATGAATTAACAAAGAAAACATCTGTAGGAAAAAAAATGGTGTATTCGAAAGGTTAAACAAAAGAAACACTGATTTGCTGAGCTGAGAGATGACTCTCTGTCTTTAAGATAAAATTATCCCGTATAAATGTTTTTACGGTGATTAACAATAGTCTTTCAAGATACAACAACAATTAATCAACTGTACAAAGCAAAATACAGTTGATGCTAGCGAAGAAGATAAATAAGAACAGATTGTTGATTCTGTGTTTATTATGTGTTTAGAACAAAACAAAAGAAAATCGTTTCTGTGTTCTCTGTTTTCGAACAGAACAAACAGAAGAAAATCGTTTATGTGTTCTCTGTTTTCGAACATAACAAACAGAAGAAAATCATTTTGTTTCTGTATATATGCGAACAACAGAAGAAAGGAGTTTGTGTTTAGTATTGCAGTATTGACTGTTCTGCAATTTTTGACTGAACATTACTGCTCAATTTATAGTTGAGGAGGAGGACCGTTGCAACGTTTCTGGAATCTTCCAAATCGTTGTAACGTTTTGAAAATCTTCAGGGACCAAAGTGTAAATAGGAAATACTTCAGGGACCAAAAAGAAAATATCCGAAAGACAGCCCACAGCCCGAGAACCCAAGCTCGAACCAGACGAGCGCGCGGCGGCGGCGCGTGTGGGGCTTAGCCTCGAACCCAAGCTCACCTAGGTCCTCTCCCTTCTAAACATATGGGTTACCCCTTAGGGTCCCAAACCCTTACTCAAACTTAGAGTTTATATATTGAATAAACTCTCCATCTTCTACCAATGAGGGAGATTAGTCATTTTTTGTAAAAAATACTCCATCTTTTCATGTCTCAAACACCTTACTTTGTGTACCAATATCTCTTTCATTTCTTAACGAAATTTGATGATACTTGGCACTAACATCATCTACTCACTTAGTAGATTAGGCATGTGCGAAGAAATTATATTTTTGACATGCGGGGCCCACGTGTTTAAGTCATTAAAGACGGGATAAACTCAATCCACATTAGTAAATTTCAACCAATCCCCTCTTGAAAGAAAATTGGTGCACACAGTGTGCCAAAGTTCAGCAATCTTTCAGCGGAAAGATATTGCATCAGGAAAGGTAGCTTTCGGCTTTGAGCCTTCCTTAGTTGATTACCATCAGATTTACTTACTGCACAGTGAACGTGATGTCTTGAGACGTCAGTGTTTAGTGTAAACCAAGACAATGGTATCAACACAATAACTCTCTTTATCCATCTCTTCTTATTGTTTTGTCCGTTATGGCGATGGACAACTCTTTGATTCTTAAGTGAGTACATTTGAAGCGGCCTGTCTTCGCACTTAAATAGGTGATCTCCTATAAGGTATATTGCTCCACCCCACTCGCAAGTGTTAGGAATCATTACAAGTTTCAGAAACTTATCTTTTACCTATTATTCAGGTAGCACTCAATGTCTATAGCGGGAACGGCTTTGGAGTTATACTTCTTTAAAGAATGATAATCTGAAGTGCTCTTACTTCAAGTGAAGCGCTAAACTGAACCTCTATAGTTTAGTTTTCCCATTGAACCAAATTTCTGGGATCTCCAGTCAGTAAGGTTGGGTTACTACCATAAAGATTCTTATTGTTTGAGTTTTAAGCTCATTCTCCTAGACAAACATAATATTTAATCTTTGGGTAGGTCTTTAGTTAATGAATCTGCTAAGTTATCCTTTGATTTGACGTAATCAATGGAAATGACACCCGTAGTGATCAACTGCCTAATGGTCTGCCTCTGACGAATATGTATAGACTTGTCGTTGTACATATTACTCTGTGCCATTCCTAAAGCCAATTGACTGTCACAGTGAATCATCACTGAAGGTACAGGTTTATCCCAACAAGGGATATCCTCTAAGAAGTCGTGAAGCCACTCTGCTTCTTCTCCTGCTTTGTCCAAAGTGATAAACTCTGATTCTATCGTGGATCGGGCGATACATGTTTGCTTAGAGGATTTCCAAGACACAGTCCCACCACCAATTGTAAAAACATATCCACTGGTGGATTTGGTGTTCTTTATGTCTGATATCCAGTTTGCATCACTGTATCCTTCCAATACGGCGGGATATCTTGAATAATTTAATCTGTAAGTCAGCGAATATTTCAGATATCGTAGTATCTGATTTAACGTCGTCCAGTGATCATTTTCAGGATTACGAGTAAACCTAGCCAACTTATTGACTGGATAAACGATATCGGGTCGGATGCAATTTGTAATGTACATTAAGCTACCAATGACATGTGCATATCGCTCATGGGATACGGGTGCACCACAATTTTTATCAATTCTATGATTCATATCCATTGGCGACTTTATAGGGGGACTGTCAAATACATCAAATTTCCTCAAAACATCTTCAATGTAATGAGATTGAGATAAGATCAGCCCGTCAGATGTCTTAAAATCTTAATTCCTATTATTACATCTGCAATACCCATATCTTTCATGTCGAAGCATTGATTCAACATATTCTTGGTTTTCAGGATCAAGTTTAAACTACTTACGGTGATGAGCATGTCATCTACGTAAAGACATATCATAACAAATGGGTCAGAGTTTCCTTTGATATAGATACATTTATCACATTCATTTATAGAGAAACCTTTTGATAATAAAGTATTATCAAACTTTTCATGTTATTATTTTGGGGCTTGTTTGAGTCTGTACAGAGACTTGACAAGTCGACATACTTCCTTTGCTTGTCCTGGAATTTCATACCCCTCGGGTTGTTCCATGTATATTTCCTCTTCCAACTCTCCGTTTAGGAAGGCTTTCTTAACATCCATTTGATGTATCTCAATGTCACGCAAAGCTGCAATAGCTATGAATACCCTTATGGATGTTAATCTAGACACATATGAGTATGTGTCGAAGTAATCGAGACCTTCCTTTTGTCTGTAGCCTTTGACTACTAATCTGGCCTTATACTTGTCAATAGTTCCATCTGCTTTGTACTTTCTTTTGAGTATCCACTTACAACCCAAAGGTTTGCTTTCCGGAGGAAGATCAACCATTTCCCAAGTATGGTTTTGCATGATGGAATCTATTTCACTTTCTATAGCTTCTTTCCAAAGCGGTGCTTATGGAGTTGACAATGCTTCATTAATTGTCCTCGGTTCATTTTCAACCATATAGGTTAGAAAATCTGGACCAAAGGTGTTGTCTTTTTTGGCCCTTTTTCTCCATCTTGGTTCAACCTCTGGAACCCCTAAGTTCTGTAGGTCTGGAACGTTGAGTTTCGGATAGTCAGTAACTTTTGAGTCCTGTAGATCTGGAACGTCTAGTTTCGGATAATCAGAAACTCCTGAGTCTTGTAGATCTGGAACGTCTAGTTCTGAATAATCAGAAACTCCCAGGTCTTGTTGATTTTGAACATTTTGTTCATAACTTTGTTTGCGTGAAATTATTTATTTTTCCTTTCTAGGAAAGATCTGTTCAAAGAATTCAGCATTCCTTGATTCCATGATCGTACCTTCATGGATATTAGGTATCTCCGACTTATACACTAAGAAACGATAAGCACTACTGTTATTTGCATATCCGATGAATATGCAATCTATAGTCTTAGGTCCAATTTTGACCTGTTTTGGTTTAGGTACTTCGATCTTTGCCAAACAGCCCCACACTTTCAAATATTTGTAAGTGAGTTTCTTCTCTTTCCATAATTCATTTGGAGTTTTATCCTTACGCTTATGCGAAACTCTATTGAGAATTTTATTAGCGGTAAGAATCGCTTTGCCCCTCATGTTTTGGGCTAATCGGAATTGATAAGTAAAACATTCATTATTTTCTTTAACGTACGGTTTTTGCGCTCGGCAATACCGTTAGACTGAGGCGAGTAAGGAGCGGTTGTTTGATGAACAATTCCAAATTGAGCACAATATTCTTCAAACGGTGCTACGTATTCTCCCCCTCTATCACTACGAATTGCCTTAATCTGTAGGTTTAGTTGATTTTCAACTTCTGCTCTGTAACGTTTAAATGCTTCAAACGCTTCGTCTTTACTTTTCAATAAGTAAACATAACAATACATTGTACAATTATCAATGAAAGTCACAAAGTACTTGTTCCCCCTCTAGTTTGCACAAACTTTAAATCACATATGTCGGTGTGAATAAGTTCCAGAGGAGCGGTGTTTCTTTCAACTGAATGGAAAGATGACTTGGTTAATTTTGCCTCTACGCACACCTGACATTTATGTTTAAGGTTTATGTCGAAGGAAGGAAACAATTCCAACTTTACTAACTTTTGAATGGATTTGTAGTTAACGTGTCCTAATATATGATGCCATAAATTAGAAGACTCAAGCAAGTAGGTAGAAGGCTTTATTTCATTAGATGAACGGATTACAGACATAACATTCATTTTGAAGAGGCCATCACATGCGAAGCCCCTTCCTACAAAATAACCATTCTTAGTTATTACAAACTTATTGGACTCAAAAACTAGTCTAAAACCAGCCTTGACCAATAGTGGCCCTGAAACCAAGTTCTTGCGGATGTCAAGGACGTGCATCACTTCCTTTAGAGTGATCTCTTTGCCTGAAGTCATTTTGAGGACAACCTTTCCAACCCCTTGCACTTTAGAGGTGGCGTTGTTGCCCATGAACAACTTCTTGCTCGTGACTAGGGCTTAAGAGGAGAATGTATTTTTGTCAGAGCAGATGTGACGGGTTCCACCCGTGTCTATCCACCATCGCCTTGGGTTCTCCACCAGATTTTCCTCCAGCACCACTGCTGAGAAATCCACAATCTTGTCATCAAGATCCAGAGGATTACCCTCGTCTTGTACAACGTTAGCTTCTGCCTTGCGTTTGTTCTTGACCTTCAGGTCATTTGAGACCTGGATATTTTGGCCCACTTCAGTCGTTGTGTTAGACTGAGTGTCCATTGCATCCCCACCAGAAGAAGGATCTTCTGTCTGAGATCGTGGCAAGCTCAACGCAGTAAGATAGAACAACATCTTTAGTCTCCTTCTCTTGTTGTAATTGTTATCCAGAACCTTACCTGGGCGTTCACGTTGGAAACTGTCAGGAGCAGGGACAACAACATTTATTTGAGTAGCGCCAGAGACAACAACATTTCCTTGAACAACAGCAGTGCCTTGAACGGCAGCAGCAAAACTAGAAACAAAACTGTTGACACGAGTAGAACCAGAACTACGAACGGAATTGTTAACAGAACAGTTGAAGAAAATCGTTTATATGTTCTCTGTTTTCGAACATAACAAACGGAAGAAAATCGTTTTGTTTTTGTATATCTACGAACAACAGAAGAAAGGAGTTTGTGTTTAGTATTGCAATATTTTCTGTTCTGCATTTTTTTACTGAACATTACTAAATTTATAGTTGAGGAGGAGGACCGTTGCAACGTTTCTAAAATATTCCGAATCGATTCGGAAATATTCGGGGATCAAAGTGTAAATAGAAATACTTTATGGATAAAAAGAAAATAAATGGAAGACAACATGTAACCCGTAACATGTGCCCGATCGGACCGGATGGGCGGCGGCACGCGTGTGGGGCTTAGCCCTGAACCCAAGCTCACCTAGGTCCTCTCTCTTCTAAACACATGAGTTACCCCTTGGGGTCCCAAACTCTTACTCAAACTTAGAGTTTATATATTGAATAAACTCTCCATCTTCTACCAATGAGGGAGATTAGTCATTTTTTGCCAAAAACACTACATCTTTTCATGTCTCAAATACCTTACTTTGTGTACCAATATCTCTTTCATTTCTTAACGAAATTTGACGATACTTGGCACTAACATCATCTACTCACTTAGTAGATTATGCATGTGCGAAGAAACGATATTTCCGACATGCGAAACCCACGTGTTTAAGTCATTAAAGACGGGATAAACTCAATCCCATATTACTAAATTTTCAACATCATCTACATAGAAGGCAAATTTTTTGAGATAAGACCTCTTGTTTTCCGGAAGTAAATAATTTCATCACGTTGAAATATTTGATAACTTTGCATTCACAATTTTGCATGCACAGTTCCATGCATCAGAATCACTCAAGTAATTCACATCAACAAATAAAAACTATAAAAAAAGAATAGCAACAATAAAACACAAAACAAAAGAAAGAGGGATAATTAAGAAAAGGAGAGAAGAAAAAAAGGGTTTAAAATAAGAGGAAGAGAATTCTGCGTATATAGAAGGCAGGTAAAATGAAAACGTCGAGACCCACGTCCCTAAATTTGAGGTCTTATCTTGATATTGATAATTTTTTTAGAACAATTATAATTAACTTCAAATTCAGAAATCTAAACTGCATGCGTTGAGTTAATTTGAATTTGTACATATTTAAAAAATAAAGTAAAAAGAAAAAAACAAAAAGGTTGTGTTTTAGTTGCTACAAAAAGGAACCAAAGAACGTGTTATTTGTTGTCTATATGTTTCTGGAAATACATTTGCTATAAACAAGGAACCAAAAAAACATGTCTAATCTTTTATATTCTGTTTTACTTTTAATATTAATAACTGCTGCTCTTCGATCTCACCTGTTTCTAATTCAATTTTTTTTCACTGTAAAATATATATAAGTATTGAATAAAAAAGTGCACTGCTATTTTAGTTGCTAAAAAGGAGGAGCCATAAACGTGCTAAAAAGGAGGATAACTATTTTGAATTTTAAAAAGCGTAAAAGTATTACTGTTATTTTTTTTTATTATTATTATTATTTATTGTTTATTATCTATTTTGTATTTTTAAATTATGATTTTTGCGGTGATGACACTTGTCATCCTATTATGTTCTTGCCTCTCCTATTCTATATAGATAGATTTGTGCGAAAATTGTTACATGCCCGAACCCATGATACGTATTGTCCGCTACGGCTCAACAAACCTCACAAATTTGTCCCTTGAAATATACCGTCATTGAGCCTAAAAGTGTGTGTACCATATGAACTTATGTTATATTTTATAAAGATGTTGACAATCCTCTTTCATTCGGATGTGTGATTTGCTTAAGGTGTCACATACTACCGCAACCTAGAAACTTGTCAATTCTTTTTGTGTAACCCGCCTTCATCGACCTGCCCTCCGTCGTGGGCAATGATGGTGGCTAGGGGGTTACCCCAACCCCTCCGGCGAAAAACTATATGATATATACAAGGTTAAAATTGATTTATATATATATATATATATATATAGTAAATGTTGAACCATTATGTCTTCTTCGTTTGTCTACTCCTTTATATTTTTGAACCCCTTAATAAAAATTTTGACGCTGCCACTGATCGTGGCCGTATATCACAAAAATAAGAGAGAATTTTATTAATTCTTCGATGGGGCATAACATTGCTATTTTTTTCATACTCAAATGAAATTGCAGTACTCATGTTGATTTTGTTGTTCCTAAACCAAAAAAATATACACTTTTCTACTCTTATTATTTTTCCTGGTTCATTTTGGCTTTTTCAAAGAATAAAGGTACCCATAACAAGATATGGTTAGAATAGAATGGCTTGCAAGAAATATATTAAAAGGAAAAACTCATTTATTTTCTATATATAGGATAAAAATACAAGACGTTAAAATATCACAGCAACAACTTTTAACCATTAATTGAAAAATATCAAAGCCAAAGGAATTTACGTAAACGTAATTCAAGAAACAGTTAAGCTCGTCAACAAGAAAAACAAAGAACAATGTGAATGTGCTTTGAAAAATGGTATCCACCATACACAAGTTAAGAAAATAGCATGTTACTTGCTTTTTTGGCTCAAAGATTACGTAAATTGACAAAGATATATGATAGTGCCTATATTATGAGTGCAACAAACACGATCCTATTTCTACTAGACCTATGTAGACATATAGTAAAACGTAATATAATGTGTGTGCGTGCGCGCACTCGAACAATTATATATATTAATAATTTGCCTATATGATGATGGCAGTTGTCGCGCCCGTTTTTGACCTTGCTCGGGTCAAAGCGGAGCACAGACGTGTTCAGGTGATTCCTGGGTAAAGAATTGAGGAGTCGCCACCTAATTATTTTTTATGGTGAATTAGGACACCTAAATATTTAAACTAAATGATGCAATGTAAACTCCGTTTTTAAGGTCTGCGAAACTAGTGAGATTCTAGGTAAGGGTTCTTTATTGTCCTAAAGGGAAGGGGTTAGGCATCCTTTAAGATCCGCTAACTTGCGGTTATCCGGTCAAACTCAGGTTAATATTACACTAAGAAAAATGCATGTTTAAAATATATAAAGTTAAACAAAAGTTTTGCAAATATTTAGTAAATGATGCATTTTGTACAAGTATGCATTTGCATGGTATTAAAGAAAATACATGTAAAGTTTGAAAAAGTATGCATTTGGGACAATTAATAATAAGGAGAGAAAAACGAATTACTTATGATGCCAAAGAAGTAATTTTGGAAATCATTTTGAGTTGTAAATTGACAAAAGATAAACTTATTCGGTATGTTTTAATAAAGCAAATAAAAGATGACAAAAGTTGTTTTGAAAATCTTGAATACGCGTGACGAGCCTAAAAATAAATAAACTAGCGAAGAATTTCTAAGTTTGAATTTAACCGAGCCTACAAATAAATAAGCTAGCGACGGGTTTCAAATCTTAAACTACCCTATGAATTAATCCTAAGTTTGCCTATTCTAAGCATTTCAATAGTTACATAAGTGCGATAAATAATATTACAATACAAAGCGGGATAAAAGCTGAATTAAAGAAAGAAATAAAATAAGATAAACTCCAAGGAATATCTGCCTTCATTTACTTTAATCCCTGCAAGCTGTCAAGAACAAACGGTTAAAAACAATTAAATACAAATAACTTCATATCCGTATTCAAAACAGTGAATGTTTTGATCACGGAGGGCTCAGACTTAAATTTTGAAAAGAACATTCCAATCACGTCGTGGCTGCAAACATATGACTAATGTAGTTTATTTTGATTGCCTCGCCTACTAAACGTGTTGGTCTCTCGGGTGAAATAGAAAGGATCACTATAATCATGTCGTGGCTGCGAATATATAACTTGTTGGTTATTTTAGTCACCTCGCCTACTAAACATGTTGATCTCGGATAAAAAGGTTTAAGTCTTCATCATTGCCCAGAAGTTATATTTCCGTCTTTGCAACTGTGGAGGCCTCAAAATCGACGGATATTTTTCATCGGCCAGTGTAGTATCGTGTTCAAATCAGTAAAAAATAATAATGAAACAGTAACAGCAGCAGTAGCAGCAGCAGTAGCGGTAGCGGTAGCAGTAGCAGTAGCGGTAGCGGTAGCAGTAGCGGTAGCAGTAGCAGTAGCGGTAGCAGCAGCAGTAGCGGTAGCGGTAGCAAAAAAACAGAGGCAGAAAAACAATTTCCGAAAATGACGCGGTGTTTAGTTTAAAACAGTAAAATATCCGTTGCCCGGATACTTAAAACAGTGCTGAAAAACAGAGAAATGAAATGAAAGAAAAGCGCGGCCTCGAATTCAATTTCGTCGGCCTAAATGCGGTATTAATAAAACAGTAAAGCATTAAGAATAGTAAGATATCCGTTACCCGGATGTTTAACCCAGCGAACAGAAAACAGAGAAACGAAAGAAATAAATAAAGGCAGATGAAATAATGAGTTAATTCTGGAAAAAAAAACAGACCCGGAAAAGTGAACAGTGAGTTAATTCTGAAAAATAGACCCGGAATGAAATCAGAAATTTCAGATTTTTTAGATAACCAATATACAAGATATGAAAAAATGCCATAATCTGGAAATACGCCAAAACTGGGTCGACCCGATCCGGGTCAGTGACCCGACCCAAATCAGATGCCAACCCGAATCAGATTTTTTTTTCATTTTTCAGATAACCAATATACAAGACATGAAATGCAAGAAATTTGGGAATTCAAACCGGGTCGACCCGACCCGGGTCAGTAACCCGACCCGAATCATGTGTTCAACCCGGAATCAACTGATTTCATCAATTTCAGATAACCAATAACAACAACAACAATGCAAGAAATTTGGAAATTCAAACCGGGTCGACCCGACCCGGTTCAGTAACCCGACCCGAATCGGAGATTCAACCCGACATCAAATAATTCCATCAATTCCAGATAACCAACATACAAAAATATGAAATGCAAGGATTCTGAAAATGTTACCCAAACCGGGTCGACCCGACCCAGGTCAGTGACCCGACCCGAATTGGAGTTTCAACCCGGAATCAAATAATTTCATCAATTTCAGATAACCAATGATAACAACAGCAGCAATGTAAGAAAATTGGAAATTTAAATCGGGTCGACCCGACCCGGGTCCGTAACCCGACCCGAAAATCAGTGATCCAAATCAAATCTTAACACCAAATTCAGATAACCAACATACATAAATATGAAATGCAAGAATTCTGAAAATGTTACCCGACCCGGGTCGGGTCGACCCGACCCGAAATCAGTGAAGAAAAATCAGAGAATCAAAGGGGATGACAAACCTTTTCGGACTTGATTCTTGAACAACAAAGAAGCCAAAATGCTTTAAACTCAAGAACACAACAAAATATTTATGTATATATGGAATAATCTTCCGAAAATCCTTCTGAAAATCTATTTTTTCTCCCCCGAAAATCTTCTTTTTAAATGAAGAACAATCATGGGGTATTTATAGGTGGATTTCCCCCCCAAGAACGAGTTTGAATTTTGAATTAAAGGCAAAAAATTCTGAATTTTGGAAGCGGATTTTAGGGGTATGGGTATGGTGAAGTGATGGGAGGGGTGTGGAGGTGTCAGGGAGTGGTGGTGAGGTGACCGGAGATGTGGGTGTGGGGATGGCGTGCGGGTTTGGGTTGAAGGAGAGAAGGGTTTAGGGTTTTTGTTTTGTTTTCTGGGAAATGGGGGATTTTGGGTATTTGGGGGAATTAAAAGGGGTAAGGGGTTGGGCCGGTTTAGGGGTTTTCGGGTGGGCCGACGGGTTGGTTGATTGGGGAGTGGGCTGGTCCGGTTGGGAGAGAATGGGTATTGGGCTGGAAAAATGAAAATGGGTTATGGATAAAAATATAAAAGGGGCTTAATATAAAAAATATTATTTTTTGTAAAAGATGTGAATTTATTAAAATAACATAACGATGTGATAATAATATAATATTTGCGAAATGTTTAATGCTTAATAAAAAATGGAAATGCGATGCAATTTTGCGAGAATAAAATAACATAGAATTTCGGATAAAACTTATGATTATTATAAAATGCAAATGATATAAAATATGCGAATAATAATAATAATACGAGGATATACACATATATGCCTATATTTTAAAATTATTTTAAAAGTGTCAAAAATGTTAAAAATTACGAATAAAATCATAAAAGATGGGACAAAATTGGGTGTCAACAGATGCCCCTCTTTGGACGGAGACGATGAAAGAGTTTTCGGCCAAAGAAGTTGACTGAGTAGCCAATTTTGTCCCGATCATCGGAACTGCATGGTAAGAAATAGAATCCCCGGGGGGAAGTGAAGTTGCAAAAAGATGGTGCACATTCAACAACAATGCCCCAGTGTCGACTTAGGATGACACTGGTCGCAGATGCGAGAAACTATTGGAAAAGAGCGGATCGACGTTCGAAGTAGGTCGCTGACCAATTTGCCTCGGTTCGCCGTAAGAGATAGTTCCACGTTGTGATGAAGTTCCTGCAAATTAAAAAAAACTCCTGCAACCTAAAGCTTAAAATATAATTAGTGTATACCGGCTGAGAAAAAATTATAGAGAATATAACTTGTAAATACCCGCATTAGGAGGTGGGCGCCTGACTGAAATTAAAATACCCTCATTATAAGGTGGGTGCCTGACTGAAATTAAAATACCCGCATTATAAGGTGGGCGCCTGAAATGACGTCGTTGGATTGACGTGTTGTGTTGAAGACGTTGTAATAATGTAAAAGACAGTTGTTATCTTTTTACGTAACGTCGAGGACGTTGTTGTAATCTTTGTTTTGCTATAAAAGATAATTGTTGTGCTGAAGACGTCGTTGTAATGCTTTGTTGACGTCATTGTAATCTTTGTAAAAATAAATGTTGTGCAGAAGACGCCGTTGCGTAGGCGTGTTGTTAATGACGCCGTTGTATGGGCGCGTTGCTGATGACATCATTGTAATGCTATTGATGTCGTTGTAATGTTGTAAAAGATAGTTGTTTTGCAGAAGATGCCATTGCGTAGGCGTGTTGTTCGTGACGCCGTTGTATGGGCGCGTTGTTGCTGATGACATCATTGTAATGTTGTTGATGTCGTTGTTGTAATGTAGTTTTGCTGTAGAATGTAGATGTTTTGCAGAAAACGCCATTGCATAGGCGTGGTGTTCATGACGCCGTTGTATGGGCGCGTTGTTGATGACATCATTGTAATGTTGTTGATGTCGTTGTTGTAAGAATGTAACACTGATGTCGTCGTTGTATCGATGTGTTGTGTTGAAGACGTCATTGTGATGACGTTGTTGCAAGAATGTAATGCTGATGTCGTTGTAATGATAACGCTGATGACATCGTTGTAATGCTGTTGATGTCATTGTAATGCTGTAAAAAAAATAGATGTCGTGCTGCCGTAACGTCGTGGACGTTGTTGTAATGTAGTTTCTTTGTAGAAGGTAGATGTTGAGTTTGAAGACGTCATTGTAATGTTGTTGACGTCATTGTAATGCTTTGTAAAAAAGATGTCGTCTTTAATAACGTCGATGACGTTGTTGTAATGATGTTTCTTTGTTGTATATAGGTTTGTTATCTTTGAAGGCGTCATTGTAATCTTGTTGAAGATAGTTGATGTCTTTGCGATAACGTCAATGACGTTGTTGTAATGTTGTTTTGCTGTAGAAGATAATTGTCGTGCTGCCATAACGTCGATGACGTTATTGTAATGTTGTTTTGCTGTAGAAGATGATTGTTGTGATGTCATGACGTCGAGGACGTTATTGTAATGTTGTCTTGCTGTAGAAGATAATTGTGCTGAATACGTCGTTGTTGTTGACGTTTGTTGAAATGCGGTAAAAGATAGTTGAATTGCTAAAGACGTCGTTGACGTTGACGTTGTTGAGATGCGGTAAAAGATAGTTGAATTGCTGAAGACGTCGTTGTCGTTGACGTCGTTTGATGCAGGTGACGTTCTTGCCGTCGGTTCTTTATGTAACGATGGTTCCACTTCGAGTTCTTGTGTGTCTTCTGCCGATCCAAACTCATGTGGACTGTGAATAGAAAGGTCGTCCTAGCACGGGCGATAATGTGACGCGACGTCTTTGCCGTCGGGTTTGCCGGGTTGTCGTTCCTTGTGATTTGAAATAACATTTTTGCGCAGACATAATAGTCGGGACCCTGTAGGTCAAATGATGCCTTCGTATAAATGCAAAACAAAAACATAATCCTTGTAGTGAGTTGTGGTGCCGAAATTCTTTGGGGAATTGATCATAAGTGATGTGGCTTCCCCGCTTTTTTAACCTTTGAAGAACACGTACTCAAAGAAAATTTGTGAGTTTGGGGAGGGGCGGTTGATTCGCGTTGACTTTGTAGCTTTGGCTCTTGATGGCTGCATGTCTTGCTGATTCGGACCTGTAGCTCCTGTCTGGTTCCCAGTCTTGGCTAACCGTTAATGAAAACATTTGTTGAAAATAAGTTGTTTATAAGAAAGTATGCTTATCATTAAAAAGTTCTTGTCGAACTCTAATGAAAAAATATTTGTTGAAAATGATTTGCTTATAAGAAAGTATGCATATATGTAAAATATCTTGTCAAACTCTAATGAAAATATTTGGTGAAAATAAATTGCGTATAAGAAAGTAGGCATATATGTAAAAAATTATGTCGAACTCTAATGAAAGTATTTGTTGAAAATAAATTGCTTATAAGAAAGTAGGCATATAGGTAAAAAGTTCAATCGAACTCTAATGGAAATATTTGTTAAAAATAAATTGCTTATAAGAAAGTATGCATATATGTAAATATCTGTCGAGCAGTGACATGCGGTGAAACAGAGCAAACGTCTTATCCAAAATCCTCTTAGGCTGAAGACTTAGTTTGCCGATGCTTTTCCATGTTTATCGGCATCCTCTGGTAGTGATCCCTTAAAAAATGCCCCAGTTTCTGATATGTGAGGATGATGAACTTTCGAACGGACAACCGAGTCTTGTATAGATTGCTTGCCTGTCCTATCAGGGTGATCAGGTGGGTGCATTTTGTCATATGTGAGATAAATGAGAAAATATTTCCTAATGGTGGGACCGAAGCCGATTTAGGCCGCCTACGTATCCCCATGAGGGAATCAGGTCATGTCGTAGTTCATTACAAGCAAAGGAGATTGTAAGGGTTTTTCTAAAAGTGGGACCGAAGCCGATGTGGCCGCCTACGTATCCCGCCGAGGGAATCAGGTCATGACGTAGTTCAGGTTACAAAGAAATGTGATTTGTAAGGATTTTCTAAAAGTGGGACCGAAGCCGATGTGGCCGCCTACGTATCCCGCCGAGGGAATCAGGTCATGACGTAGTTCAGGTCAAAAGAGATTGGGGAAATTTGTGATCTAAAGAAACGGAACCCTACATGGGTTCCTTTGCGTATCCCGCCTGGGATCGCAATTTTTACAACATAAGAAATGCATTACATAGAGAATAACTAATCTTAGATATGGTATCTCTTCACTGCATCTGCATTGATGGTTTTCGGCCATTCTATCCTGATAAGGTTGCCCCGGACGATTGCGTCCATCTGCTTTCATCAATCGGTCTCTTCGTACCGATTTGGCTTCGAATGATAGGGAAATGCCCCGATGAGAAGTCCTGGTCGTAGCGTGGCGACCCAAGAGTACAAATGGCAAACGTCCGTGCCGATGCTTGTAACTTATCAACCATCCCGATGTTTCATCCAAATCATCTTTGACTTATTCAAAAAAAAATGCCCCAGTTCTTCCGATTGCGAGTCTTCCTCATATTCTTCGAAGTCTTGCTCGTTGTTTGGGACCTTGTTTGCTTGTTTCATTATATGTCACATATTACCGACAAATTAATTTGCATGATGAAAAAGAAGAAATTTTTTAAACAAAACAGATTTTAAACTAGCAAAAGCAATGCAGATTTGTCTTTTTAAGCTTTCAAAAGGTAGAGGCAAAACACATTAAATGCATATATGTGATTCAGGCCTCAATCTGAATCGCATTGTTTCATCAAATATTAATGCGGTTGACTAGTTTCCGGGAGAAACAAGGCTGGGGCACAGGTCCAGTTTTCCCAAATCATCTTCTGGCTCTGCATCCCAAATGGTTGAGTCTTTAGCGTAATCATCGAGAATCACACTGCATCCTGCTTCTTCTTCAGTAATGAAAAGACTTTTGAATCCCTCAACGAGGTTGGCTGCATTGTCCTCATTTGATTCCTGAGTGGCGCATGCTCTGACGAATGACTGACTCAAAGGTGGAACAGGCTTTGGCAAAAGAGTATCTCTCTTCCTTCGGAGATTGGTTGGTAGGACTTTTCCAAGAAAATATGGTGCCATGACCCGCGACTTTGGAGGAAGTACTTCTACTCCGAACGGTGCCCTCAATTGGACTGTAATCATAGGGGTGACAAAGGCTGATGATTTAACCTTTTCCTTTCTCTGGACTGGCATAATAGTCCCTCCCAAGTTGTGTTCTTCATCATCAGTAATCATGTTCACATTTGCATCGTCATGATCTGGCAAAGGGTTATCATTTACATCAGAGGAAGGTCCTTTCAGTTGGATAATTCCTTCTTTGATCAATGTCTCAATTTTGTCTCTGAGAGCGTAGCAATTTTCAGTGTCGTGCCCAGGAATTCCCGAGTGGTATGCACAATGCTTAGTCTCATCATGCCATTTGGGAACAGGATTGGGGACATTTCCTGGGATGGGCTGGAGTATTCCCGCGGTTTTCAGTCTTTCATATAAGCGGGCTCGAGGTTCGGCTAAAGGTGTATAGGTTTTGGTGGCTTTCTTTCGTGTTTTGCGCGGGGTGCGGGTGCATGGACTCGTGGGCCGAGGTAAGTATGCGGGCTGATATTGTGGGGGATTCGGATAGGTGGAACTCGAGGCGAGGCTATATATTGGTGAGTATGGTAGACACGGGTAGGGAGCGGTGGGTATTGATAGTAAGGTTGAGGGATTTGGACGTATGGGCAATAATAGGAAGGTGAGGACTTTGGTTGTTTTAATTGTAGTATGGAGGTGGGGTGATGGCATTTGGTAGGTTGACATTTGATTTGGCCTATGTTTCGAACTGTCACCACGAGAGGACACTCCGTCTCTCTTCCTCTTTCTTGCTCCCTCAAATGAGTCCGACCGGATTGTCTCACTCGTTGCTTGTAATGCTACAAAGTTTGTAATTCTTCTGTTACGATTCCCTCTTCTATGAAATCTCCCATCCTTATAACTTCGAGAAAGCTTCGTCCTATGACGCTTATCATTCTCTCATAGTATGTTGCATCTTTCAAAGATTGTACAAAGAGAGTGGTCATCTCACTTTCTTCTATCGGGGTTGAACTTTTCTTTCGCTTCGCCCTCCACTTCATGGCATATTCTCTGAAGGTTTCGTGGACTTCTTTTCCAACTTCATCAAATAAAATCTATCTAAGACGTGTCGATGTTGAACTGAATCTATCCACAAAATCTGTGCCATTGCGCCCCGGTTATGCCATTTTCGTGGGTCCCGGCTTGTGTACCGGTCGAGTGCTTCTCTGTCGGACTCCTTACGAACAACTTCATTATGATGGCTTTGGTATTTACCTACCCCATCGGTTTGTCACGGTATGATCTTAAATGAGCGTGAGGATTTCCTTTCCCATCAAACAAACCAAATTTTGGCACCTTATATCCTACGAGCAATTCATGTCGGGATGCATACACGGATCTTCGTACTCAAGTCCTTCATGTCCCTTGCTTTGGTTTGGATATTCTTGAATGCCTCTTTTAGGCTGTAAATCTCTCTCGCCACACTTTCATCGGTTCTGATCCTTACCCGCCTGTCCATTTCTTTACACTGGCCAATTTTCTGAAGAGTCATGTTTGGTGTTGCGGTAGTAAAAGGTTGGGCTTCCGTTATATATATTGGCGGCACATACTGCTTGCTGTGATCAGCGATGTGTGCCATCAACATGTGTTGGTCTGCCTGGTGATTTTGCGCGGAAGAAGTGTTTTGGATGAGTAGATTAATTTGGGTATGTGGAGTTGTGAATGAGGCGGATCATTTTGTAGCGGGCTTTGTTGTGGACTAGCTTGCGGATTAGTGTCCTGTGGATCGGTTTTGTTTAGTGGCGAATTTTCGGGGAGGTTTTGGGGAAATGGCGGTTCAGGAGATGAAAAAATTTGTGGTGCAGTTGCATTCGTCCCTTGTTCAGGGAGTGGGGTATTTGCGCTAATGGACGGGTTGGTGAGATTTTGGAGCCGCTCTATCTCGATCACGCATGGTTTGCCATACATTGTAACGGTTGGGCGATGTATTTTTCTTGGACGATAGCATTTCTATTTTCGAAGTCTCTGGTTCATCTCTCGGAAAGAGTAATAAGTTCCGGAGTCGGTCTGTTCGGATGCATCGAATCGGTCATTTCTTTGAAGGATTGGGCCTTTGACCTCGTGAAGTAGGGATGGTCCGCCAGTTTTAGTCAACGCAAATCAACCTTTGGGAAAATAATCTAGACAAAATAAACCTTCTAAAAAAAAAAAAAAAAAAAAAATGATGAAAACCAAGTTAGTATAAGACGAGTAATTATTGCTTTAAATAATATGCACATAGTGAAAAAGCGGAAAAAAACGACAATTAAATGCGCATCCTAATATGCATGGGGCCTCCCTTATGCCGGAGGTGGGCCTAAACGCCAGATATGCGGGATTACGACAGATTTGATCCAAGCTGCTAAACTGCAATGCTTTGTCGGAAATGAGACAAAATGAATGTACATTTTCCAATTTCAGCATGTCATGATTAGTCTTGGATTAGTCTATCCTTATCACGCTACACATAATATGATGATTGATCGTTGGGTTGTGAGACCCGTAGATATCTTTGGCGGATTCCTTAATTGTGGAGTCGACACCAAGGATCGACCCACCTAAGGTGTATGCATGCATGACTTAAAATAAAGGGTGGTATAGCTCTATCTTATATTTTCTAAGATTTGGCTGACTAGACACAAGGTTCCCGAGCGGACTACTCGAGTGAGAAGGCTACGCGGCCACCAGATGGTCCGGTCACTCCGCGCATACGCCAACTCTCCTAAATTTTGGTAGATTGAAAGAAATTTGCGGGTGCGTAAAACACACCTCGCGTGTAGTGTGTGATAGTGTCAATTTTCCAGAGTGGAAGAAATATGAGCGGAATGCCAATTTAAGGAAAGCAGTAAAACAATATAGCAATTAAAGCAACTATGCAAAATTTCACAAATGAAACATATCAAAGCATTAAAACAAATAATGAGCAAAAAGTAAAGCACAATAATAATTAACCTGATTTGGCTATGGTCAAGAACCTGAAATATCCCCAGCGGAGTCGCCATTACTGTCGCGCCCGTTTTTGACCTTGCTCGGGTCAAAGCGGAGCACAGACGTGTTCAGGTGATTCCTGGGTAAAGAATTGAGGAGTCGCCACCTAATTATTTTTTATGGTGAATTAGGACACCTAAATATTTAAACTAAATGATGCAATGTAAACTCCGTTTTTAAGGTCTGCGAAACTAGTGAGATTCTAGGTAAGGGTTCTTTATTGTCCTAAAGGGAAGGGGTTAGGCATCCTTTAAGATCCGCTAACTTGCGGTTATCCGGTCAAACTCAGGTTAATATTACACTAAGAAAAATGCATGTTTAAAATATATAAAGTTAAACAAAAGTTTTGCAAATATTTAGTAAATGATGCATTTTGTACAAGTATGCATTTGCATGGTATTAAAGAAAATACATGTAAAGTTTGAAAAAGTATGCATTTGGGACAATTAATAATAAGGAGAGAAAAACGAATTACTTATGATGCCAAAGAAGTAATTTTGGAAATCATTTTGAGTTGTAAATTGACAAAAGATAAACTTATTCGGTATGTTTTAATAAAGCAAATAAAAGATGACAAAAGTTGTTTTGAAAATCTTGAATACGCGTGACGAGCCTAAAAATAAATAAACTAGCGAAGAATTTCTAAGTTTGAATTTAACCGAGCCTACAAATAAATAAGCTAGCGACGGGTTTCAAATCTTAAACTACCCTATGAATTAATCCTAAGTTTGCCTATTCTAAGCATTTCAATAGTTACATAAGTGCGATAAATAATATTACAATACAAAGCGGGATAAAAAATTTGAATTAAAGAAAGAAATAAAATAAGATAAACTCCAAGGAATATCTGCGCTTCATTTACTTTAATCCCAAGTCATCAAGAACAAACGGTTAAAAACAATTAAATACAAATAACTTCATATCCGTATTCAAAACGGTGAATGTTTTGATCACGGAGAACTCGAACTTAAATTTTGAAAAGAACATTCCAATCACGTCGTGGTTGCAAACATATGACTAATGTAGTTTATTTTGATTGCCTCGCCTACTAAACGTGTTGGTCTCTCGGGTGAAATAGAAAGGATCACTATAATCATGTCGTGGCTGCGAATATATAACTTGTTGGTTATTTTAGTCACCTCGCCTACTAAACATGTTGATCTCGGATAAAAAGGTTTAAGTCTTCATCATTGCCCAGAAGTTATATTTCCGTCTTTGCAACTGTGGAGGCCTCAAAATCGACGGATATTTTTCATCGGCCAGTGTAGTATCGTGTTCAAATCAGTAAAAAATAATAATGAAACAGTAACAGCAGCAGTAGCAGCAGCAGTAGCGGTAGCGGTAGCAGTAGCAGTAGCGGTAGCGGTAGCAGTAGCGGTAGCAGTAGCAGTAGCGGTAGCAGCAGCAGTAGCGGTAGCGGTAGCAAAAAAACAGAGGCAGAAAAACAATTTCCGAAAATGACGCGGTGTTTAGTTTAAAACAGTAAAATATCCGTTGCCCGGATACTTAAAACAGTGCTGAAAAACAGAGAAATGAAATGAAAGAAAAGCGCGGCCTCGAATTCAATTTCGTCGGCCTAAATGCGGTATTAATAAAACAGTAAAGCATTAAGAATAGTAAGATATCCGTTACCCGGATGTTTAACCCAGCGAACAGAAAACAGAGAAACGAAAGAAATAAATAAAGGCAGATGAAATAATGAGTTAATTCTGGAAAAAAAAACAGACCCGGAAAAGTGAACAGTGAGTTAATTCTGAAAAATAGACCCGGAATGAAATCAGAAATTTCAGATTTTTTAGATAACCAATATACAAGATATGAAAAAATGCCATAATCTGGAAATACGCCAAAACTGGGTCGACCCGATCCGGGTCAGTGACCCGACCCAAATCAGATGCCAACCCGAATCAGATTTTTTTTTCATTTTTCAGATAACCAATATACAAGACATGAAATGCAAGAAATTTGGGAATTCAAACCGGGTCGACCCGACCCGGGTCAGTAACCCGACCCGAATCATGTGTTCAACCCGGAATCAACTGATTTCATCAATTTCAGATAACCAATAACAACAACAACAATGCAAGAAATTTGGAAATTCAAACCGGGTCGACCCGACCCGGTTCAGTAACCCGACCCGAATCGGAGATTCAACCCGACATCAAATAATTCCATCAATTCCAGATAACCAACATACAAAAATATGAAATGCAAGGATTCTGAAAATGTTACCCAAACCGGGTCGACCCGACCCAGGTCAGTGACCCGACCCGAATTGGAGTTTCAACCCGGAATCAAATAATTTCATCAATTTCAGATAACCAATGATAACAACAGCAGCAATGTAAGAAAATTGGAAATTTAAATCGGGTCGACCCGACCCGGGTCCGTAACCCGACCCGAAAATCAGTGATCCAAATCAAATCTTAACACCAAATTCAGATAACCAACATACATAAATATGAAATGCAAGAATTCTGAAAATGTTACCCGACCCGGGTCGGGTCGACCCGACCCGAAATCAGTGAAGAAAAATCAGAGAATCAAAGGGGATGACAAACCTTTTCGGACTTGATTCTTGAACAACAAAGAAGCCAAAATGCTTTAAACTCAAGAACACAACAAAATATTTATGTATATATGGAATAATCTTCCGAAAATCCTTCTGAAAATCTATTTTTTCTCCCCCGAAAATCTTCTTTTTAAATGAAGAACAATCATGGGGTATTTATAGGTGGATTTCCCCCCCCCAAGAACGAGTTTGAATTTTGAATTAAAGGCAAAAAATTCTGAATTTTGGAAGCGGATTTTAGGGGTATGGGTATGGTGAAGTGATGGGAGGGGTGTGGAGGTGTCAGGGAGTGGTGGTGAGGTGACCGGAGATGTGGGTGTGGGGATGGCGTGCGGGTTTGGGTTGAAGGAGAGAAGGGTTTAGGGTTTTTGTTTTGTTTTCTGGGAAATGGGGGATTTTGGGTATTTGGGGGAATTAAAAGGGGTAAGGGGTTGGGCCGGTTTAGGGGTTTTCGGGTGGGCCGACGGGTTGGTTGATTGGGGAGTGGGCTGGTCCGGTTGGGAGAGAATGGGTATTGGGCTGGAAAAATGAAAATGGGTTATGGATAAAAATATAAAAGGGGCTTAATATAAAAAATATTATTTTTTGTAAAAGATGTGAATTTATTAAAATAACATAACGATGTGATAATAATATAATATTTGCGAAATGTTTAATGCTTAATAAAAAATGGAAATGCGATGCAATTTTGCGAGAATAAAATAACATAGAATTTCGGATAAAACTTATGATTATTATAAAATGCAAATGATATAAAATATGCGAATAATAATAATAATACGAGGATATACACATATATGCCTATATTTTAAAATTATTTTAAAAGTGTCAAAAATGTTAAAAATTACGAATAAAATCATAAAAGATGGGACAAAATTGGGTGTCAACAGCAGTTAATTGTTTAAATTTTGAATCTGTCTATATTATGACCAACAGTTAATAGTCTTACTTCCCCTCGATATATTCTATAAAAAAAATTGTCTTACTATAGAGAAGGTATGCATTTTGCTTGCTTTCCAGAAAAGATGACAACATGCATGACAAATTGAATTTCAATAATAAGTAAGCTCCTCATCATATAAAAAAAATGGATTGCTTATTGAAGCTTCTAATTAGTTATTTAACGAAAGAGTTTACTTAATGGTGGGAGCCAAGGGATCTGTTAAATTATTATTATTTCAATTAATATTTATCTAGACATGTTTAAATAGAACTATATGAATACTTAAATAGTGAAAATTTATATAATTGATTAAACTTACTCGGAATTGAGATGTTATTGTTATTATTGTCATCAAAATTGTGATCTTTTTCCATTTTGGCTGTTATGGGAAGAAAATATTTTTACCCATGTCTTCAAGATTGTAACTGAGAAATTGTGAAATGTCATGTTGCATTAAATCTCAAAAAGAAATCAGTTAGTGCTATCTCGAACTTAATTTTTAGATTTCCTGTACTTTAATATTATGGAATATATGTCTTAATCCAATTGCTCATTGCAGCAATTTGTCTGTCGATGCATGTTAAAATGCAACCAATTGGCAAATGCCAAATAATTCGAAACAATAGTGAAAAGTGCAGATCGTATCATACCTAACAATGGCTAACACAATCACTATATATAATGGTTAGATATTTATTGATTGCATAGATATTTTTGTTGTGTGAAGGCTTCAATTTAGCTTATGATTAACAAGAATGAAGAACCTGATATTTTATAGTAATTTATAAACCTAATAATATTAGATGTATTCTTTTATTTTTTTATGAGAGACATTCGCTAGTTTGATAAATGGCAATGAATCATGTGACTACTGACTAGAAGTCAAAATATTTTCACAGAATATAATTTCTAGTGTTATATTATTCAACAAAACAATTACTGAAAACTTTTTAAAATTTTTAAAGAGCGTAAACAAGTGTATGTAAATGATTATTATTTAGTTTTACCAAAAATAAATGAAGGGAGGAAAATGTGAGTCCATTTATTGAAGTCATGGAGTAATCAAGTTTATTTAGAGTCCCCCAACATATAGAGCATTTTCTTGAATTCCATAACATGTTTAACTTTAACTTTGGGAATCTATTCATTTTAATCATCTAATATTATACATGCTCATTCGACTAATTTAGATTAAGACAATATGAGAAGAACTAAAGAAAATCACTCATTATCAGAGGAGGACCTACTCTCAATGGGGCCACCGGACCCGTAAACTTCGATTAAAATCTTATATATGTATGTGTGTATACCTTAAATGATTATATAATTAACTTTTCACCCTAAATATTAATAGCCTTTATTAATTAGGGGACACTAATTATTGAGTATCTAGCTCAATTTTCCTTACTTTTGACTTGTTTATGATAAAAAAAAATATAGTGGTGCTCCCTTCGCATCAAAATTCTGGGTTCAAATCTACTTATTATCAAGGGATTTTTCATTCTTGCGAGGCCTACTAAATACAAAGAGATCTCCTCTATTCCATCATAAATTTTGATAACTGCAATCTATAATTTTAGGCCAAATATTAGTACTTAATACGAACTAGTTAACTCAAAATATGAATCTCTAAAATATAGATACCTTGCAACTTCCATTCTCTTAAATTCTCCAAGATATATCATGAGCGATATTTAGTGTTGATTACTACATAACACGAAAGTGTTGTTAAGTGTCGCTTATTGTAAGATTCTATTAATCTCGGGGAGTCTTTCTCATTAATACAATATATATATTGTGTACAAGATGAATCCTAATCGAATGAGGATCTCTATTTTACATAATTACATACAAATATCAATTACAGAATATATGGTAATATATTCGCTATCACACCCTCTCCGTCAGAGCGGGAGGAGGCCGGATCGAGACTGGATCTGAAGTCTAGGAACATCTTGTCGAGGAAGCCCCTTAATGAAAATATATGCATACTGATACGAAGAAGGCACATGCAACACCTTAACATGACCGATAACAACCTTCTCACTAACAAAATGTATATCCATCTCAATGTGTTTGGTTCTCTTATGCTGAACCGGGTTATGAGATAAGTAGACCGCAGATATGATATCATAGTAAACCATAAATGCCTTACGTAAGGGACAATGAAGATCCAAGAGGAGGTTTCGGAGCCAGCAGATCTCAGCAACAACGTTTGCAACGCCTCTATATTCTGCTTCTGCACTCGAACGGGAGAGGGTGGCTTGCCGCTTGACAGACCACGAGATGAGATTATCTCCTAAGAACACACAGTAGCCGGATATGGAACACCGCGTGTCCGGACAGCCTACACAATCAGCGTCGTATATGATATCAGTCTGGTCGGTGCAGAGGGGTAGAGGTGTAATCCATAATCAAGAGTACCCTTAACGTATCGAATGATACGTTTAAGAGCTGTAAAGTGAGGCTTCCTGGAGGCATGCATATTTTTGGCTTATTTTTGTATTTTTTAAGCCTAAAAATAGGTGCTTAAAAGCACTTTTTATCTTTCTCAAACACGACAAAAACTTAAAAAGAGCTTAAAGCCAATAAACGCTTAAAATAAGTCAATTCAAACACCCTCTTACTGAATTCACATCTAAGTATTTATATAAATATGTACTGAATATTTTAATACATATACAGGGTTCGAACAAAAATTAATGGCCTTCTGTTTTTAAATCCGCCATTGATAATACTCAAATCCTAAATTCTACTCTTATTTATATTCTTTTTCCTTTTAATAAGTCATGCTCGAGCAATTGGATATTTGCGTGTTGATAACATCACTAATCACTAGTTCATAAAAATTCTCTGTGATGCATTTTATTTTGTAGTCTCCACTCTCCAATATCTTCAATGTTCAAGTGGGCCTCTATCATATTCAGATCATCGAGTCTTTTTTTCAGTCAAAAGTGAAGTTTTTGTATTAAATAATTGTTTTTACATCTTCACATAATTAGGAGTATCAAGCATGAAAAGTGTTCCATAAGCAATCAATATTTGGTAGGTTAAAAATTTGCACGCCATGGAGCACAACTTGAGACGTAATCAACTTGGTTATGCACTAAATGATGTAATATGAATTAATGATGGATATAACTTTAGTTATTTAATATTGTTTCTTAGTAAGAGATAGTAATAATTTCGACTGGGAAAGAAAGAATTCTCTCTTGCTTTTAAATTTCAATCTTAAATATTTTATTCCCTTTTTTTACACGGTTTTATTTTTAGTTTGTTTCAAAAGTAATTGTATATTTCAAATCACAAGCCTCAAAAATTTTTTCTTTTTAAACTTCGTGTCCAATCAAACATGTTCACGTACTTAAAATGAAACGGACGGAGTAATATCCCTCAAATATGAAATCACTATAAATTTAATGAATTATTAAGTGCTAAATCATCCAATTATAAATATATTTGCGGGTGATAAAGTTCTAAATTAAAATATTCTAAATGTTACATATTCCCAAAATAGAAAAGTACCAAAAACACACAATTTTAGTTAATTAAAAATTAAATGTACTTAACCAAATATTATAACAATCAAAACCAGAATTCATCAATAAATGAAATACCAAAAATAAATTATCCCCAAAAAATGCCAAAATGAGATGCATGTTTCTCTCATTATACAATTGATTTTAGAATAGGATATAAGTTATACATACTAATAGTACTATAAATAATTTTACACTATCAAAATAATTTAGCATATTATTTTTCTTTAGTTTTAGATTACCATCACACTTGTTAGAAATGAAAAAAAAAATCCCACCGGCTATGAAATCCCTTTTGAGAGAGCACTTTGTCTCTCCATATAAATTTTTTGGTGCAAATAAATTTAATCGAATTCTAATGCGAATATCGAACAACCCGAATGAAAATAAAAATGAAAGGAGAAAAGCAATGATAGTTTTGGATGCCACACCACAGAGAATCCGCTAAGGCCAAAAACAAACAAATTGTCAAGAAAGAGTGAAAACTTATTCTGGTGCATATATAGTAGTCAACCACTTATATTACCAATAGCTTTGGTGGTCCTACTTGCTCTTAACTCATCTACTTGGAGTAAATATGAGGTATGGTGAGGATTTTTCCACAGTAATAACAGACATAATCTCAACTTGCAACTTATTAGATGACAAAATTGAAAGTGATAATAATTATTGACAGCCAATGGTGTCATTAAAGCCCAACGTAATAGGTTGTGATATTGTTCGGTTAGAGTTAAACTTATAAAATTTAGGGGCGGATCTAGAGTGTTGATTATCAAGTTATGTGAATTCAGTATAACTTTTACTCAGATCTTGTATATCTATTAATAAACTCACTGAATATCTATAAATATTTGATTAGGAATTCAATTATTATTATAGTATTAATATGAGGTCGTTATAAATACCCAAAAACTTCAAATCCTGAATTCGTTTCTAGCAAAAATTTCTCTGAGAGGCTTCATACAGTTAAGAGCATATTTACACCTTATATGTAGCTTTCTTTTTCTTGTTATCAACTTTTAATGCGAGACTTACTCCATGAGTTCAGTGGCGGAACTAAATGTAAAGAAGGGGGTCCAATTGAACCTTGTTAATCCAGAAATTATACTATATAAATTGGGTAAAAGATCTTTTTGTGTATATATATATAAACTATTATATCCCCTTAATATAAGAAAAACTTCTCCAAATATAACATTTTTACGTTCTACCGCTGTTACGTCAAAATAAAAGGTTCCACACGAGCTCCTGTTCTCCGGCGTGGTGGCAGGACCGCTAGGGGCAATCAACAAAAAATCAACAAGGTGGGGTCCAAAGTGTTTCTAAGGTTCTTCCCCTAATATTCTGCAATCCTGTCATCTCATTCCCTTATATAAAGAACACCACCTATGCTCCTCCAAAGTCCAAACAAACTTACACATATCAAAGCCAACTTAATTCTACACATCTACATAAAAACAACAATGGGAAATTGCATAGTTCACCAACAAAAAATTGTAAGAGTGATGAAAACAGATGGGAAAATTCTTGAATACAAAGCTCCCGTTAAAGTTCATCAAGTGTTATCACAATTCTCTGGCCATGTAATATCTAATTCCCTTCAAGTCATTGATCAAAATCTTCAGCCAGATGATGACATGCTAGGTGGAAAATTTTATTATCTTTTGCCTATATTACCTCCAAAACCAGCCACAAAAAAGAAGGTCAAATTTGCTGATGATCAATTAGTTGAAGAAAAAGCTAAGCCAAAAACAGAAGTTGTAAGGATTAAGCTTGTCATTAGTGTAAAAGAGCTTCAAGCTTTATTGATGAGTACTGAAGGAGGATTAATCACAGTTGATCACATCGCGAATCGTTGTGTTCAGAAGGAACAAATTAGCACAAATGACATCAAGAGTTCTGTTATTGATGATTATAGTACTGATAGAGGTAAAGGATGGAAGCCTGTTCTTGATGATATTCCTGAATTCGACTAGCAAATAACCTGCTGGTTTTTTTTTCAGTTTTTTGTGAACTTATGTAATATAACTAGTCATATTACAATTGCAAGGAGCAAAGAGGCCACTGTTAATTACATAACTCTAGTTCATTTTCACTAAAAAAACTGGAATTAGCGATGGACAAATTCTATAGCTAAACAACAAAATCTATTGCTAATTAGCTACGAGCAAATTAGCAACGAAGTTCGTAGCTAAATTCAATTTTTTGGTAGCATAATTAATTTCTTCTCCTAATTGAAAAAATTAAATTAATTCAGGAGCATTTGAAAATGGCTAAGAGTCGCAAGAGTCCTATGCGAATGTGTGGCATATGAAAGGCGTCATATGATTTGAGATGAAAGAGAAGTTAGTCCCAAATATACTAGATCATACGAGATCCTATGAAAAATCATCAAGTTCGCAAGCTAACTACCTCAAGTATTCAGACTTCATGTTTGTTCAATGTTCAGGTCCCATCTCCGTTCTGTATTCAGATCTCATGGTGTAACATTCATCTTCTCGACAATCAAATATTATGTTATGATACTCATATTTACACATATTCATATCTCATGTCAGTTTAGCACTCATGTATCCATGTCAGCTAGTCTTCATGTCCCATGTCATGGTCCTCGCGTTTATGTAATCATTTCATGTTCATGCTCATATTCCAGTACTTATGTCACTCATGCCTACAACTTCTTTTTCAAATCCCATGTATAGTATTTATTCGTTCAATCCAATATCCATGTGTTTAGGCCAGTCTCTGTATTCATGTTAGTCACATCTATATTTTAGTTACCATGTTATGTCATGTCCCTTGCGTATTCATATCTCATTATCACGTTCATGTATTCAGTACTCATGTTTCATATCCCAATATTCATGTTTTCATGTAATCATATTATTCTGCCCACATGTCTTATGCCATGTTTTTTCACATTCATGTACTCATGCCATGTCTAGTCTTATTCTTAACCATGACCCATCATTCGAGGATAAATGATCCCAAGGGGGAGATATTGTAACACCTCATACCTTTGGGCTAAGGTTTATCCCGTATAATGCAAACATAATGGAACCAAGATGAAGATTTTAGGAAGTATTTTGAAAACTAATCAAGTTATAAGAAAAGTCTTTGGGCAAAGCATAATCAGAAGTTACTCTACGGGCCATGTTTTCAAGTGAGTTTGCACAAGACTCCACTTTAAGCGAATATTAGGAAAATTATATACGGATTTTAGAAAAACGTCCTTCATGAAAGTTGTAGCCCTTTGAAATACCTTTCCCTCTATGTATCGTGGAGCTCTGTGTTAGGAATTGTGGCCATTTTACCGAGATGTTGTCAGTACCATAGAAAAATGTGAAAATTCATCTAAGTGTAAAATGAACAGGGAAGCTCACCCGGTAAATCCCAGAGCGAGACAACACCTCGCTATAGACCTCACTCAGCGAGGTGGTACGTCCAAAATGCATTTTTTTGTCAAAAATCGTCTAAGTGTAAAATGGACAAGAGAGCTTGCCCGACGAAGTCTAGAGCGAGACATTACCTCGCTATGGACCTCGCTTAGTGAGACAAGGGGTCCAAAATGCCAATCATTTAAAAATAACACTTAGTCCGAAAAATCATTCACCAACTCGTCCAACCTCATAGAAAATCATCTCAAAAGCGTTTTTCTCTCCTCTCGACCTCCCATAACAAGGTAAGTTCGCTCCTAATGATTCCTTAGTAATTCTATCATTAAATCATGATTAGTAACATGTTTCTTCAACCAAAAACATAGGATTAACAACATAATCCCTCGCAAATGATTCAAGCTAGGGTTTTGAACGTCCTTCATCAGAAAGCTACTTAGTTCGTTAGATTAAAGCAACACCATGTATGTAGAACTTCTATCCACGTGTGGGAATATCCATGTTCTTTCCCATGTCACGTTCTTCATGAAATCTATGAAATTCCATCACTTAGGATTTTATTTCAATTTTATGATAGCCCTAAATTACATGTATCATGATATATCATGTTGTATTATTAATTCTTTATTGTGTTCCTGATATTGCATTGTGGTTATTAGGAATCCGTGCCTAATCCATGAATGCTCATAACCTCGAATTCCATGGGTTCTAGAATTACAAGTCATGAACCATTACTATTAGATTTTCATGAACTTATATATGTGTGTTTTCATGAATTTACACAAGTTATATGTTATATTAGTTCACATGATAAATTATGATTTCAAACCGTGCTTTACAAGTTACTTTCATGAATCCATGGGCTTACAAACCACTATTTTTAAATACATATTTTAGAATTTACATAGTTCGCTGAGAAGGCTCAGATCTCCCGAAACTACGTATGTCACCGTAGGATAAGGGTCGCTCCGCCAGAGGATGATACCTTCAGATTGCAGATTGGATCCTTTCACGTCATGTTATGTCTCATACCTCGGAAAGGTATTGGATTGCTCAGCTGGTCTGGCCAGGTAACAGACTCCACGTAGTGATTCATGTTGTCGGTTATGCTACTGCCTGGTCACATGCAGTCAGGCACCGAGTGTCGTGTTTCGCCCAGGCCATGGTTCGGGGAGTGATAATATCGATGTTGTAGTAAGTCTCAAAAGAAACTTTTTAAATTTCAAAGACATTGACCAAATATGAATTATATTGAGACAATAAATTATGGGAAGATTTAATCTCTTCATGTTACTACAACTATAACGGGTAAACAAAATGTATGTGAAATGTAGTTCGTAACTGATTGAAAGAATTAGTTACAAATTCAGTTCCTTAATAAATATATTAAATTATTCTAATTAAGCATATTCCGGGGATACGTTGATCGAGTATAAATTATAAAACAATAATATATATTAGACTTATCAACCTAAAATTCGAAGGGTATATTGAAGCAAAGTAGAGGGATATCTACAACTTGAAAATATACATGGATCGAGTCTACAACTTGAAAATATATGCATCAAATTGTACAAGGAAATCTTAAATTCACGACTACTAAAATTTCGACTTGATCAAAACCATACAACAACTACATTGAGGGTCGGCTATATATATGAATGCTCACAATTATGATTCTCTATTTAAAATCAAGTAAAAATAATAATATACTAGCATAGGTCATGAGAGAAAATGGATGACTTTTCTTAGATATATGCCTAAATACATTGGAAATCTTGCTGCAATCCTTGGCAAGCCAGGTATATTGAGGGCGTGTTTGGTAGGAAGGAAAATTATTTTCTGAAAAACAAGTAATTTTTCTCATTTATTTTATGTTGTTATTGGTAAGTAAGTAAAAAAATTTATTCAAACACATTTATACGTAGTTTAAGAAATCATGGAGATGGATTGGGGTGAGCAATAGAGGATCAAGGGTGATGGGGGTTTGCCGATCGAAAAGAGATAATAAGCTTGAAATATTATTAATGAAACTTATTTTCCTTATTTTAATTAGGAAGGTCATTTTTTTTTATTTGTTTTATCATCTGGTATACACAATTTTCTAATCCGATTAATTTAGATTTTCGTCGCATAAAATTTAATAATGGATTTCTATCATCAAGTAAACGAAAACTGGAAAATGAAATCTAAAAGATTGATTCAACATACTTAGGACCAAAATTTTCTCCATCTATCATTATGATATAAGCCTCTACCTGTGATAAATCAGATTTTTAAGGTTACTTTTTTTTAAAAAATTATCATGGACGGAGAGAATACAAGTTAGTCAGATTTTGAGTGTATTTGTAACAAGGCCTTTTATTTGCTCATTGTGGCCTGTTAATGTGAGCTTTAGTCTACCACTTGCTAAATCCCACATCTTGACAGTTTGATGACTTGATCTGTGGATTATGTATAAACCAAGTATTATTATTTATTCCTCAACTCTTTTGATTTAAAATGTTGAAAATTTACTAATGTGGAATTAAGTATATCTCATTAATTTATGACTCGAACAATTGGGCCCGCACGTCGGAAACGTCGTTTCCACACACGTGCACTCGTAGTGCCAAGTATCGCAAATTTCATTAGTGAAAGAGATATTGGTACATATGTAATACGTTTGAGACATAGAATTATGGACGGTTATTGACCAAATGACAAAGTATTCCACGTTGGTAAAAGAAGGAAGAAGTGTACGAAGTGTAAGATGAAACGTGTTGGAAGTCGCCGCGGAGCCGCGGCGCAGCCCCGTCAGAGCTGCGGCGCAAATTGGTTGCCCAGTCACTGGAGCCGCGACGCTAATTCTCAGGGCCGTGACGCTTCGGAGGCAGAAAGCTGCGACGGGAAGTTGGAAAAATCTTACCTTTGGCCTGATTTTGGAGCATTGATTCTCCATTAATTGGCACATGAATTCAACCATTATTTGGCTGAATGTAACCCCTCAATCAAGTGCAATTACATGTCTATTGAAGGCCATTAGTTGGCTAGTTGATGGATCTTCTACTTACACTATAAATTGAGGCATTTGGCTCAATTGAACAACACTCAACACTTAGAAAATACTCCAGTTTTTCTGAATTCATCTTCTTCCTTTCTAGCAAAGTTATTATACTCAAAGTTCTTCAAGAGTAACACTTGAGTCTCCTTTACTCAATTGTTAAATTGATGTTGTATCTTGGGAGACCATTGCCCGATAACGTAAAATAAGATATACGGGGCAATCTTGTCTTAAAGAAAGAGTGCCATCACTCGACTCAGCGAATCACACAAGCAATCGGTTAAGTTCTTGATTTCCAGTTTATTGTAATAATTAGTTCATCCTTTCTTGCTATTGTAATAGTTACTTACTTCCCGTTCCCTACAACAACTGTATCCCAACATAAAATATTAATTCCCTGGGATAATAACATTTTTCATACCTCTATTATTGATAAATTCTAATTTTAATCGTTGTAATATATAACTCAACATTTAATCTTTAATTAATTTTTTTGAACCTTTAATTAATTAAAATGTGTATTTTTTGTTCCTTTATGTAGAAGTATGTTTGATCTATTTTTTGAACTATATTACCTTCAATTATAGAGAAAAATACAAGCTTAACATAATACATACATAATTAAGTGATTAAATAATTACTCCGTCCGTTTCATTACTTGTCTTAATTTGACATGACACAAAATTTAAGAAAATAAAGAATACTTTTAAAATTTTGTGGTCTTAAGCTAAAGATATGTATAATCTTTAATCTTGTAGTTTTAACTTCTAAATATGACACATAGGATGTTGAAATTTAAAAATTGTCAAATTAGAAAAAGGGACATTTTTTGAAACAGTCTAAAAGAAAGTATGACAAACAAATTGAAATAGAGGGAATAATAAGGTAAATTTGTGAACATTCACAAGCACATGAATGAAAAGTGCGTATTTAAACTAGCTGAAGACTAAATGTGTTTAGGCACATATAATAAGAACTAAAATAATAATTTATGAAAGTTGAGGGACCAAATGTGACATTAACCCTTTAATTGTTGTTATAATTATTTTTCATTCTTTTTTTTTTTTTTTTTTTTTTTTGATAATCCAGTGTCTCTGGGGGCCTTAGTTTCCCCCATATCGCGCTAGTACCGCACAAGTACCGGTACTGAGGGACCAAATGTGACATTAACCCTTTAATTGTTGTTATAATTATTTTTCATTCTTAATTACATTAAGAGTGTATTTGGTATGACGGATAATGTTTTTCTATTTTTCCTTATTTGATTGCCGTAAATAACTTGAAAGTATTTTCCTCAAATCGGAAAAAATGAAGAAAAATGTTTTTCTAAATAATTTGAGGAAAAATATTTTTCAGATAAATAAAGACATACCTACGCATCCCCACTTACAACACTATCCACCCATCTCACCCCACGCCCCCACCTACCCCCACCCCAACCCCCTCTAACCCCACCACCAGAAGTTTGCACTACGGATTCAAAAATTTCATACTATTTTATTTTGAATATATAAATTTTTTAAAATAATATTTCTCAACTTACGTATCAAACACAAAAAAATAAACCCCAATTTGGCCATGATTTTCACTTTTTTCAAAAAATTATAATTGAAAACTATTTGGAATTTTCACTCAAAATTACTCACAAAAATTCGAAAACTACTTCAATTTATATCATGTCCAAACACAACTCTAATTTTCAAATACTATTTTCAACATGAAAACAAATAGTACTACTTTTTTTTCAAATTTCACAATTTTTATGTCCAATTACACACTAAGTATGTAAATTATTTTCCGAGAAAATATATTCTTGAAAAATATTTTCCGTCATATACCAAACATACCCTAAATTTGAATAATTAATTTCTAATTGGAAATAGTGATATAGTGAGTCGTGAAATTAATGCAGATTACGAGGTAAACAAAATATCCTATTGGCACAATTCTCCTTTTTGTATAAACGCTTTTTCTCAACTCAGTTTTCTCAATTTAGGGATAATTTCACTTTAGTCCCTAGATTATTGATGAATTTTGATTTTGATGCATTTAAGATTTAATCTTTAATTAACTGAAATGTGTGTTTTTGGGCCTTTATATAAGAAACATGTGATTTTTAGATTATTTCTCAAACTATATTACTCTCAAATAAGATATAACATTACAAATTTAACATAACACATTGACAATTATTGAATAGTTTAACACTTAATAATTCATTAACTTTTGAAGATTCTCAGTTAAAGAATCAAAACTGCAATTGAATGTTAAATGTACTTAATTAGAAATTATAAAGACTAAAATAAAAATTTATCAATAGCTTTTTGGTCCCTAATTATTGATATATTCTACTTTTAGTCATTGTTATATATGACTCGACACGTTTAACTTTTAATTAATTATTATGTGTATTTTTTATCCTTTTACGTAGAACGTATGTTATATTTGATTATTTATAGAATAATATTATTGTTAAATATGAACTAACAATACAAATTTTACGTAACACATGAATAATTAAGTGGTAAAATGATTAATAATTATAATAAATTTGTGAATATAAAGTATAAACAAACAAAAATGATCAAAAGTGTATAATTTAATTAATTGAAGGTTTAGTACACTTAGTCGGATATAATAAGACGAGATCCCATATTTGTGAAATTAAACTGAATATATTGTTATTGTTGTAGTAGTCCATACTATAAGGACTAAATTCAAAATTTATCTATAATTGAGAGATTAAAAGTGCAATTAACCCAACGCATTTTATCTACTCAGTTTTTTCAATTTAAGTTCACAGTATTGGATTTTGGTCCCTCCAATGGATACCATCGTTAACACAGCCCTCGAAGAAATCTGTTCGCATGGCGATTCCGGTCTCACTCTTTCAAAGCTATGGACGAAGTTACAACCTTCAATTTCCAGTCAAGGCCTTAAACTTTGTCAAAATGTCAAAAAAGTCCTTTGGTTTAACCTTATTGACATTCCAGGCCTTAAATTTGAATCTAATGGTGTTGTTTATAATGCGATGGATAGTTGTGTTCGTTCGATCGAGCAAAGTGAGCGATTAAATTTGAAAATCGTTGCGCCGGTGCATATGTGTGATGGTTTTAGCGGAATTTATGATATTGAGGCATCTGATGCTAAGCTTTCTAAGCATGAACGTCGTGCTCTTGGTTGCCTCGCTACTGTTAGGTTTGCTTTGTTCATTTTTACTATCAGTTTCTTTTATGTGCATATATGAATTTGTTATTATTGTGTTTGACTAAGCACGAAGTTTACAACAACAACAACATCATACCCGGTGTGATTAGGTCTGGAGAGGGTAGAGTTTACGCATAACTTACCTCTATCTTGACTATTTCTGATAGACACTTGGCACACGCAATTCAAAAGCAATATAAAAGGTCATAACAATAATACTACGCTAAAAAGCAGGATAAAGTAATATGAAAATAAAATAACAAATGAATACGAAAATCAAAGTACAAGAGACAATAGATATTAATTAGAAATAGGACAAGGAACTACAAGTACTAGTATAAAAGGATAAGTAGGATAGCGCTCAACTAGCCACTAGCCTTCTACCCTAATTTGTGTTCCTTCACAACTTCCTATCTAAGGTTATGTCCTCGGTAAGCTGCACCTGCGCCATGTCCTGTCTGATCATCTCTCCCAATACTTTTTCGACCTACCTCTGCCTCTTTTGAAACCGTCCATAGCCAACCTCTCGCACCTCCCGCATTGGGGGCATTCGGGCATCTCCTTTGCACATCTTATCCACCATCGAGGCCACTTCCACCTTGTTCCGAATAGCTTTATTTCTAATCCTATCCCTCCTGGTATGCCCACACATCCACCGCAACATCCTCATTTTCGCAACTTTCATCTTCTGAACGTGATAGTTCTTGACTGGCAAACACTCCGCCCCATACAATATAGTCGATCTAACCACCACTCTATAGAACTTGTCTTTAAGTTTTGGTGACACCTTGTCACACAGGACTCCGGATGCGACTCCATTGCATTTGCCTGCACCAATATGATGTGTGACATCCTCATCAATCTCTTCATTTCCTTGGATAATACACCCAAGATACTTGAAACTTCCTTTCTTTTGAATGTCCTGAGTATAAAGCCTCACTTCCACACAACCTTGTGCGTTACGTCACTAAATGACTAAGCACGAAGTTTATGGAAAAAAATAATAGACTTGTCATATTTAGCTTCTCTGTTGTCAAACTACTTCAACTTTGATTAATATTTTAAAATGTATTTTTACCATATTGATATGAGAAAATTGCAAATTATAGTAATTTTCATATAGTTTTCGAATAGCTAAATTTTAATTTTAAAATATTAAATTAATCTAATCCAATTTAGCTCCGAAGATTAGTCAAATTGATTCCTAAGAAGTGAAACATGAAAAATATTTTGAGACGGAGGGAGTAGGACTTTTAAAACTTGTTGTCATTAATATACCATGACATTTGCGTGGTTGTACTCATAATAATTGTATTTACTATTAAAGCTTTTCCTTAATGATAAAATGAGAAGTTTAAATTAAATTGTTTCAAATTTAGAAATGTGTCAATCTTTTTGAGACAGACTAACAAAAAATTAATGCTATTTTTGTGCGACTATAATACTTTTTTGAAACTTGTGGTTATAAACAACACCTAGGTGGTTTCTTCCCATTTGTCTAACCCTTGGTGGACAGAGTTACTAGTACCTATGTTGGAGAGAGGTAGCAGGTACTTCCTAGAATTATTTGAGGTGTGAGCAAGCTGACCCGGACACCGCAATTATCCAAAAAAGGACATTTGTGTGGCCATAAGACTTTTTGAAACTTGTATACTTAAACGTGTCATAACATTTATGTGGCTATAAAAGTTTGTCATTAAGGGTAAAATGAGAATTTTAAGTTAGTTTGATTTCAAATTTAGAGTGGTATCAATCTTTTTTGGAACGAACTAAAAAGGAAATGTTGCAACATAAATTGAAACATTGACTTATGTTGGCTGCTATAGACTAAAACCATAGTTGTTGGGTAAACCTGCCCACTAAGGCTGGAGCAAATGGGTTCACATTGAGGTTTTAATTAGGATTTGAACCTGGAATCTTGAGATTGTTAATCTTATGCATCAATCATTCAGTCATCCATACGAGATGAGCATACAACAATTGTATAAGCTGTTGTATATCAGCAGTCTACTTTTGTGGCGAAATTTGGAGAAATCATGATCATGCTGTGTTTAGTTAGAATTTATAGTTTAGCATCAGGAGACCAATCAAATGTAAACAGAGCAAGTTGGATTGTCCAATATCGAGGTAGTTTTCTTCTCATTTGAGCTGAGGTTGGATGATTACACTCTTATGTAGGGTTTACTGCTAACATAAATAAATTTCATGAGTAGTCAAGTACATGCCTATCAAATTTGTGATTGTGTTAAAGGGGAAACTTTTTTTTATATCGGTGTTGTCCGGATCAGCTTTTGTGCACATGGACTATTCCACTGGATATCTATTACCTCCTATCAGTACCAGGTAACTCTTCCATCAAGGCAGAAATCATCTAGTGGTATTTGTCTGCCGGGATTTAAACCTTGGTCCCAAGATTTGCACCCACTTTATTGATCTCTAGGCCACACCCTTTGGTGCATGCTATGTGAGAAGATATTAGGTTTACTTAGTAAGGGAAGTAGTTTAATTGCTAATTAAAGTCTCTTAACTTTGACCGGGTTTCAGAGGAAAAGGAATCGCGCAAAATGAGCTTGGCAAAGACTTTAAGATTAAAGGAAATGACATGTTCTACATATTGAGGAAGCTTGAAAGACGAGGATTGATTGTCAGACAGCCAACAATCCTTAGGATAAGAGACATGGCTGGAGAAGGAAAAAGTCCAGTTTCCACCAATATGCTCTATTTATCCCGCTACGCAAAGAATTTGGGTAGTCAACAAAGGCTTGAGATAACCAAGGGGGATAATTCCTTGGAGGATAGTGAGATCACTGATTGTGAAGATGAAAATAGTGTTGGTGTTGCTGAGGAATCTCTTGAAGAAGATCTGCACGTAAAAGATTTTCTTCCGGAACTAGAAGCTATATGTGATAAGCTTGAAAATGCTGAGGGAAAGGTTGGTTGTGACGTTGAATGCTCCATCTATCTGGCTTTTAGATGTACTCTATTGCTGATTCTTTTATTTGTTTTCGTTTATGAAGGTCCTTGCTATGGCTGATATCAAGCCAGAACTTGGTTATCAAGGGACTGGTGGGCATAGGCAATGGAGATATGTACGTTCTTCCTTTTTTTTATTTTGTATCCTCTGTATATTGCAAGTCGTAAACCCATCTCATGCATCATATGTCAATCCAAAACTTTTACCCCTAGATTCTCAAGAAGCTGAAGGAGGCTCAAGTGGTGAAGGAGGACGATGTCATAGTAGACGGGAAGGTCAGTGAAAAGTACCTACTTATAAGTACCAACTGCTGTGGGTTTTATCTATTACATTTTTTCCTTTCCATAAAAGTATCTAGGACACCTTGGAAGTGCTCACGTCTCCACTGCATATTCTCCTATTTCTTCTATTGTTTCTCATTTTCCTTTATGGACTTAGGTCCAAGGGGTTATAATTCTTTTTTAACATTTTGTCCTATTGGAATGAACATCTTTGTCAGGAATCCACTGAAAATTGGTCAAATTGCACCAGCTTTCTGGACAAATCTAATCTAGTGGAAATGCAGTTTAATTTTTGTTGATTATTATGTTAGGTTTCTTTTTTGTTTGATAGGTGTTTCAACCAATTTTGTCGCTTACAATCACAGTAAAGAATATATTTGACTAGATCTTTTGCAGCTGTTTAATCCAACTTGTACTTTGGGGCAGGAGATTCTTGACTTTCAACTTAAAGCTGTTTTGATAAAGTGAGAGAAAGTAAATTTTTTTACATTGATGAATTGCATACTTGTTGGAAGAAGTGATTTTTTTTCTTACCAAAATCTATTTGCTGATTCAACCTAGTTGATGCAACTAAATGACATATTGACCATTTCTGAAGTCGTTTTTGGCCTAAAATTTTGAATTTAGATCTACTCAATTCGAAATTGATACGGAAACACATATGTTAAAGGTTTGCAGTTCCATGAAACTTTAGAGATTATGACAAATTCCACACTAATTAAAGGTCCATCTTGCCTAAACTCAAGCTTGGAACTTTTAAGTGGAAGGGAAGTATTTGTCTGTGGCTGTTCTTGGATTCTTTTTAGTTTTATGCATGTTATTGGATCTTAGTAAGATTTAAGAGTTGTATCTGGAGACTGGTAGCGGCTATTGTCTTCTGCTAAGTTACTCTTCAAACTTTTTTTCTGTAAATTCCCAAACACCCTGTATGGACATCTTTGAAATTAGTGTCCAAAGAGTAGGGCAAATGTTCATTGGGATGAGCTGATCTGTTTCTTTATTTTTTTCCTTACTTTGGAAGAGGGGGAGGGGGGTGTTGGCTGAGGCTTAAGCTTAAAACTTGAATGATAGCTAGTTTAATTACTATAGATTCCAGTGCAACTTTCTTACCTTCACCTTAACCCTCAGCTATCATCCACAATTTCCTTGTAAAAAAAGGTATGTTAGCTTCACCATTTGTTTTCTTCATTTTCCTTCTAACTAAACAAATTTCTAAGTGCCACTTTTATCCCTGTATGACTGATTAGAAAAAAACCTTATTGTCATCACAACAGTGAAAAAACAGTCTTAAGCTCATACTTTTTTTTGATCAAGTAAAAGTATATTCATTCATAATCATGGCCACGAAAATGACCGTATACAAGGGATATACCAAAAGGTAAAGAATCTACAAAATATGGTTCTCTACAAACTCCGTCCAATCCTCTATACAACCAGGAACTTTCTGTTCACACCAAAAGAAAATAAGGGAGCGGAGGCTACTCCTCGACCGAGAGAAACTTGACTCTAATCCTTCAAAAGCTCTCTTGTTTCTCTCTCTCCATACTACCCACATCGGTGCAAACGGAACCACGTTCCAAGCCCTTCGTCTTCTCCTCCTTTCGTTCTTCCAACTGACCATCAACTTAAACTCATACTTATATTATTACTGCTCACAACATGGTTGATGGATGTACTCGAACAAAAAATTTCAACAGCAACAACAACAATGTACCCAGTGTAATCCCACAAGGGAGGTCTGGGGAGGGTAGAGTAGAGTGTATGAAGACCTTACACCTACCATGAGAGGTAGAGAGACTGTTTCCAGTAGACCCTCCGCTCAAAGAAAGCAAACCAAAGCAATCTGAAAAAAGAAGTAATAGAAGTAAATAAGTCAAGGAAAAATGCTAAATAAAGCATGGCAAAGCAGTCTGAAAAAGTAATAATAACGTAACTACCACCAAATCATACGACTATCGAAGTACAAGACACAACCAATAATAACATAAATCAAAAGGACAAGAAACCACAAGAGTAATACGAAGCGTGACAACACTCAACTACTTAGTAGCCTTCTACCCTGATCCCCTATCTACGGTCATGTCCTCAGTGAGTTGTAACTGCGCCATGTCCTGCCTAATCACCTGTCCCCAATACTTCTTCGGCCTACCTTTACCTCTCTTGAAACCATTCCCAACCAACCTCTCACACCTCCGCACAGGGGCATCCATGCATCTCCTCTTCACACGCCCGAACCATCTCAGCCTCGCTTCCCTCATCTTGTCCTCCACCGGGGTTTGTGTAAATGCTAGTTGGACAATCTACAACCTAGGAGTTAGGATTTTGATTGCTAATTGATTGCTTATCTTGTGCCACTTTGCAGGAGGTCAAGTGTCTATATCTGTTGAAGGGGTTTTCACCAAAACATTTTGAAACAACGATAAAAAAGGCAAAGAGAGGTCATATTTCGGACCTGCTTTTAGAGCTTCCTATTGAGCATCAAATTTACGATATGGTTGATGCTGAAGGAGAAAGAGGGTTGCCCTTCATTCAGGTATTGGATATTTTCTATTATGAATGTCGAAACTAAAGCTGATATCATTTTAGTAGTGCTGATAGTATTTATACGTGTATATTCTCTTCATTTCTGGTGTAATTTCACCCTATCTATAACTTGTGGCTTGGATCATATTTTTTGAATCTTTTCTCAGTCAATTTCGAACTTAAGGTGATTATGTCTTTATTATCATATTTAGGTGCAATTTCACCCAAAGCCTCATTTTTTTCTTTATGATCATTCTTCAAGCTTTGGATCAAGACAAAATCATCCTTATCAAAAATTTGTAGTCGCCAAATTGTTCCTCATTAATGTAACCCTTTTGTCTCTCATATACAGATACAACCATCTCCTCCTTTTCTTTATTTGTTTTTACCATCTCTTCTCCTTCTCCTAGATTTTCAATTTACATTGAATGATGTATTTTGTTATTTAGATCCTCATAAAAAAGTAATTAATGAGATATCCAATATTGTTGCTTTGGTTTAACTATATTTTTATTGATTAAAAACTTTAATTATATATTTTTTATTTTATTATTTTAATTTTTTAAAATACTTCATTCAAGTTTTCCGGAATAAAATTTTAAGTCATTTTTTCTAAACAAACATTGTATTCTCTTATTTTGCAAAAGTATTTCTCAAAATAAGCAGTTTTTAGAAGTTTGGTCAAACAAGCACTAAACATAACTCAGCCGAAAGGGAACAGGTGCAAAATTACTGGTGTCAATACATTTTTCTAGTTTAACTTTCTTTTTATCAGTAAGTTTTTCTAATTAAACTAACCAAACTTTTTGCAATATATTTATTTGCTTTACATTTATGACCCTTTTCAGACTGCATGTGTGTTATATAGTATGACACACATTTATTGTTGAATTCATGTAGTTGTGTGTGCATTTGACTTTTCGAAATATGACTCTTATGCGAGGGTTCCTTCATATGTACGTATGTGATTTCAAATTTTTCTTTGCGATTATAATGTTTTTACAGGTATGCAAAAGGCTGGGACTAAGCAATAAACAACACTACAATCGGCTGTTTGATATTATTAATAGATTCGGAATACATATGGAGCCAGAACTCATGAACAAAGCTAAGGGTTACCGACTCTGGACGCCCGGAAACCATAATCCTGGAGCTTCAACTATCACTCTGAATAAATCACTAGTGGACCCTTCGGAAACTTCTGGGTGCACTCCACTTGGAACACATTTAGAATTTCAAGAGAACTCAGCATTAGCCAGACAAGATGTGGATGCTTCAGTTCCTGAAGGTAATGGTGTAGGTAATAGCCATAATGTAAGCACAGGAATTGAACCAAAAGCTTCTGATGGCTTGGTGCTAGATGAAAAGGATGAATCTGTCCCACTTTGTCTGAGCAGTTCACTGGACTCAACCATCAAGGTAAGCAGTACCACTTCTGATGCAGAGTTACAGATAGTGAGTGCAGCATCATCATATGTTGTGCCAGCAGAAGCACTGCCTCTTGCTGTGCCGACACCTTCAAGACGCCGATCTTATCCGAGGTATCCCTGTCTCACATTGGAGGCAACCAGTGCAAAGAGGGAGCAGTGGATACTTAAACTTCTACAGGTATTTTTACTTGCCTCTTCTTTTTAAGATCTTCTGGCTGTTAGGCTACATATTGACACAGATGAAGGATCACAAATATTTTCTCTTTAATCAGGAGGAGAAGTTCCTGGTCAGATCAGAGCTATACAGAAGGCTTCAAGATCTTGAGAAGGAAAAGACGACAATGACAGACAGAAAGACCTTAGATCGTTGTCTGAATAAGCTCTTGCAAGGAGGACATTGTAAACTTATCGTTGCTTATGTCCCTGTTCTAACAAATTGTAACCACAGTCGTAGGATACAGGTGGTTTTGCACCCTTCAGTTTCTAGTGTATCTGCTGAACAGATTCATGAGAGATTCAGGTCTTTTGAAACACAAATCCGCACTCAATCCTCTTCTCAATTGAAAAAGGGAGAGCCAATTCCTCAACTAAATGATCTTGCCAGGACGCATAGAAGCATAAAATTGAACCAAGCTGAGCGAGCTGAAGCTATGCGTACAAATGGATTTGTACTGGCCAAGATGGTTCGCACAAAGCTTCTTCACATCTATCTGTGGGAATATATGAACTGTTTGCCTGGTTGTGATGATGTTTTGTCATCTTTTAAACACGGTCATGACCTAAAAAATCCTCATAGTACATGTAAATTAATTGATTTAAATGCAGCTATTAAGGCCATGCCGCTTGAACTGTTCTTACAAGTTGTTGGCTCTACTCAAAAGTTTAAGGATACGATTGAGAAATGTAAAAATGGGTTTTGCCTTTCTGATCTTCCTCTGCTGGAGTACAAGCATCTGATGGATATCCGAGCGACTGGACGACTATCATCGTTGATTGACATATTACGACGTTTGAAGGTACAATGAATTTACTTCGAGAATTTAGATTGTTGATGCTTGGTACAGTGGGGTTGCTGGACAAGGCTGTAGGAACTATTAAGATAGGAATGTTGCTATTGGAAGAGGAGTTCATTCATTCATGCTTTTCGCAAAAGACAATTTATCTTCTATATACATGCTCTATTTCCATTAGGAGCCTAAAATGTTATCCTATTATTTGACTGGAGTTCACTTTCAATCTCCATTATCAACTGGATGTATACTAATAAAAGAGCATAATCTAGTTCAGGTTGTTGTGGAGAAGAACTTGATACCTGCAATTCAGCCACCGATATCTCTTGACTAAATTCATAATTTATTTAAGGGAGAACCTTGATGAGAGTGAAAATTGTTTTCTTTGTAACTTTCCCAGCAACTTCTTTGCACTCTTTTCCCATAAAAAAAGTTAATCCTTCAGAATATTTAGAGCTTGGGGAATACTCAAAGAAATAGTAGTTTCTGTAGTTGAAAGCCGTTTGAGACGCTTGTGGGACGTCTAATAGGTATTGAGTTTCAGGATTGACATTCTTCGTGGTGCTTTCAGTTTGGTGTTATGTGGTATATCTCTCTCTCCGACAAAGAAAAGAACATAAGAAAAAAAGTTTTAAATTATAATTGGTGACAACTGCCTGACGACATATCTCTCCCTGTGAAATACCTTCTTACTGGTCATTCCTGTAAGTAAACGAAATCCTAAAGCTTCATAAACTAATGCAAAAGCTGGTACATTCACTCTTTGAAAGTGAAAAGGCTTCATATATGGGAAAATCTAAGCTGAGTTATGGAATTCATTATATTGAACTCCTTACTCTAGTGAGGAAGTATTGGCTGTAAGAGTTTATGCTAGTTGTTTATTGATGCAGTAGTTAATTGGTCTTATATTTGTTTATGACAGTTGATTAGGCTTGTATGTGGTGGACATCCAGAAAACACTGCAGATCTCCCTCATTCTACTCTGACTCATGTATTGGAGCTTAAACCTTACATTGAAGAACCTGTTTGCTCAGTGGGGTCATCTCATTTTAATCATTGTCCAGATCTTCGCCCTCAAATCAGACATGATTTTGTTCTTTCAAATAAAAAAGCTGTTGAGGAATACTGGAACACTTTAGAGTACTGCTATTCTGCTAGTGATCGTAAAGCCGCTTTGCATGCATTCCCCGGCTGTGCAGTTAATGAGGTTTAATCATTTTTATTTTCTTTGCCTTTCAGTGACTATTTTGAATTTCCATTCTTTGAGCTAAGTGGATGTCCATGGGGAAGGGCCGGACCACATTAAGTCTCTATTGGATTCGGCCTTATCTTGCATTTCTACAAGATGTTGTTATATGTCTTTTTTATGATTGAGTATTTGATCTACCTCAAGTGGTATCTTCACCTTTTAAAGGAAATAACAACTCGGGAAATGGCCAAGAGTTGACAGTACCTGATGCAACAAAGTGCTTAAGCCAAGGGGCCTTAATAAGCCAACTTATGATGAAGTTGTGCACTGAATTGCATGTCTAATCATTTCTTTAGAGTTCGATTGCATCCTTGAAATGGTTAAGAACAAAGGGAAATTTCTTGTTGTACTGCTATTTTTCTATGATTTGTTATGTATTATTAAAAAAGTTACTTCCTTTGTTCCTTTATACATGACAACTGGAATAGGAGTTCAAAATGTTACTCTGACTTAAATATTCCATTTACTAATAATTAAATAAAAATATTGAAGTAATGGTTGAAGACTAGAGTACGGACAGTAGGAGGAGACTCGGAGCACTTCCCAGTGATGATGGGGCTGCACCAGGGATCAACTGTTAGCCCATTCCTATTTGCCTTGGTGATGGACGGACTGACGCGACAAATCCAAGGGGAGGTACTATGGTGTATGTTATTCGCAGACGACATAGTCCTGATTGATGAGACTCGCAGCGGAGTGAACGCCAAGCTAGAGGTTTGGAGACAGACTCTGGAGTCTAAAGGATTCAGGTTGAGTAGGACTAAGACAAAAATTTTGGAGTGCAAGTTCAGCAATGGGAGCGACCCTGAGACAGGCGTGTAGGTAAGGCTTGGTACTCAGGTCATTCCAAAGAAAGTAAGCTTCAAGTACCTAGGGTCTATTAGATGACGATGTCACACATCATATTGGGGTAGGGTGGATGAAATGGAGGCTCGCATCTGGAGTATTGTGCGACGAAAAGGTGCCACTTAAAGGCAAGTTCTATAGGGTGGTGGTTAAACTAAGTATGTTGTATGGGGCGGAGTGTTGGCCAGTCAAGACTTCGCACATACAAAAGATGAAAGTTGCGGAGATGAGGATGCTGAGATGGATGTGTGGGCATACAAGGAGAGATAGGATTAGAAATGATGATATCCGAGAGAAAGTGGGAGTGTCCTCGGTGGATGATAAGATGCGGGAAGCGAGGTTGAGATGGTTCGGGCATGTGCAGAGGAGAGACACAGATGCCCCAGTGCGGAGGTGTGAAAGGTTGGCTATGGACGGGTTCATGAGGGGTAGAGGTAGGTCGAAGAATTATTGGGGAGAGATGATTAGACGGGATTTGGCGCATGTGCAACTTACTGAGGACATGACCTTAGATAGGGGGTTGTGGAGGACACAGATTAGGGTAGAAGAGTAGTAGGTACTCGAGCATAATCCTACTTATGCTTACAAATTGATAGTTGTAGTGTTATTACTGCTGGCCCGATTAGCCTATCACATTTATAGGCATATTATTGCTTTATAATCCACTGTAGTTTGATTTCAGCTGCTATGTTCTTTAGTGTATTTTGTTTAGCTTATTTAATTGTGTTAGCTACTGCTCCCTTTTGTTCGAATGTACTTTATACTGCTTTAATTCCTTATCTGAGTATGGTCGTTACTCTTGCTTTACTCTTTCTTTGTTTTGATTGACTTGCTTGTGATTATGCTTTGTCTTGAACCGAGGGTCTCCCGGAAACAACCGCTCTACTTATCAAGGTGGAGGTAATGTCTGTGTACACTCTACCCTCCCCAGACCCCACGGTGTGGGACCGTGGGGTCTCACTGGGTATGTTGTTGTTGTTGTTGGTTGAAGAGTTACCTTGATAGAGAAAACATCAAGTCGAAGTTTTAAATTTGAATACTGTAGTGATTGAATTCTTAAAAGTTGTATAGAAATGGAATTGGTGTCAAGCATTTCGCCCAAAATAGAAAGTAAGGAAGGAAGAATATTTTATCTTTGATTTGTTAATCTGGAAAAATAAAATAGAACTTCTATGCCTATCAAAAAGAAAGATTGCCTTTAAGAACTGTCATTTGTTTATGTAATACGATGGTTAGCTTTCCTTGGTTTGTCTCTTGCTCCTTTGCATGTTGATGGCTTGTTGTGCTTAAGAACTTGCTATTGAATGAGTATTATGTTTGGAGAAATGTTATTTTTGTTTCATCTTTCTGTTTCATTGTATCTAAGGTTATATGCCCTTCTTGATTGTTTTTGCTCAGTTTCTGTTTGTACTGAGAGGGAAGTATGTTGGTCAGGTATTTCTTTTCCGATCATGGGCCTCAGTCAGAGTTATGACGGCTGATCAGCGGGCTGAACTTCTTAAGCGTGTTATTAATGACGGCCCACAGAGGAAACTTTCATTCAAGGAGTGTGAGGAGATTGCTAAAGATCTGAATTTGACTTTTGAGCAGGTACTTCTGTGTTCTCTTTGCCTGCTCTCTGAGTTGCAATAAGAAAATTGTTTAATGAATTTATCTGTTAAAAAAGTACTAATGTGGTTGATTATCTAACTTATCTGACTGTTAGACATTATGGGGTCATTTAGTAATTGCTTGCCTTTCATCAACTTGTTTCTTTTAATGGGATGCCAGGATTGTATTTATAATGTTCTTGGCATTTGGAAAATTCATTTACACAAAAGTAGACATCTTGGCTTTGGCATATAATAGACCCTTATGGTCTGGCCCTTCCCCGGACCCCGTGCATAGCGGGAGCTTAGTGCATCGGGCTGCCCTTTTGTCTTTTAGACATTTTGACTTTTGTTCGTTTTCAACGTAAAATCATGTCGAATCTTACTCGACATTTTTTGGCTTTGAGTTGTATGCGTATTTTGTGATGCTTTTATCAAGTTGAAAGAAACATCACGCGGCACATAATTCTTCTTCTTTATTTTTCTTATTTTGTTGGCTATCTTCTTCCAGCAGTCTTAGAATCTGGATCCACTTGTAAGCCTAGATAAAACAGAGTTGCTGAGGCACCTATATATTGGGAAATATGTTTCTGGTAAACTTGCTGATTCTAGGTTAACAATTTATTGTTAGAAACCTGACTTTCCAGATTAATGACATGCTCGAATGTCAGTCCTTAATTGCAGTTATGCATTAAATGGGATAGTTACCATTTTCTGCATGCTACTAGAGAAGTATAGCTGAATTAGTTTGGTAGTTGAAGGTTAAAGAGGGGAAATAACAGAAAACACAATAAAGTTGAAGAGACAACCGGCTACTAGACTTATATCGTGTTTGACCAAGCTTATTTTCCTCAAAAAGTGCTTACTTTTAAAAAAATGAGGTGTTTGGCCAAGCTTTTGGGAGAAAATAAGTGCTTTTGGGGAAGCTAAAAAATAGCTTTTCACCAGAAGCACTTTTGAGAAAAATACACTTAGAAGCACTTTTTAAACGCTTGGCCAAACACTAATTGCTGCTCAAAAGTGCTTTTTAAATGAATTGGCCAAACACAAACTGCTTCTCACCAAAAGCTGTTTTTAGAAGCTTGGCCAAACAGACTATTAGGATGAAAGGAATCTTACCAGTTTTTATCTGGAAAAGGATATAGATGAGTTGCTGCTGATTTCATAACAAAGAGAAAGAAGGAAGAGAAAGATGAGTCCCCACAACAAAGAAAAAAAAGGGAAGAGAGAGATGAGTGGCAGCTGATGCAGACTTTGTAAAGGACTTCTAGTAAGAGACACACAAGGACAGTGCTCCCTGATATAATAAAAGGTCAATATTGTACTTAATAATTTACACTCATGACTAGTACATATCTCTGTTAAGGGAGCGATAATACTGCTCTTAATTATGATTTGTGCTCATGACTCGTACATGTTTATGTTTTAACCTTTTAGGGCAGCCACATCATTGTCAGACAAATAAAAGAAGATACACAGAAAATCATCATGTTAAAGGACCAAAAGATTTCTTATGAGGGGAGAGGAGTAAAGGATCTGTGTTGCCTCCAAATTTTTCCTACATTAGATTATATTACTAAATCTGTCATAAACAATAAACAAGCAGCATGGTAGGAATCAGCTTATATTTGCATGTAAACAATTAACTCACTTTCTTGTTGTGCAACTTCATGAATTTGAAACTTTATCCGTTATATTAGAGAGCACATTTAAATGATGAATTGGTGAATGCATCAAACAACACCTAATGATCACCTTTGTATGCATGAAGAGCTAAAAGTAGTTTTCCATTAGAAATCGTCTTGATTGGTACTCTCTCATGTAATGAGTGAAGAAATTCTTCTAGACCTTAAGAGATTCTATCTTTGAAGGAAACTCTGTTTTGTTTAAGCACATATAATTAAAATAGTTTTTGGACAGTCGCATTCTGGGGGAAGGCTCATTCTTACCTGTCTCTGGGGAAAAAAACTTTTTCCACTACATGTTTCATTTGATCATTGCAGTATGCAAGTCCTACATTTTTCAGTCAGTGACGGTTCACTTGCAGGTCCTCCGTGTCTATCATGATAAGCGACAACGACGACTTACCAGATTTGATCGATCTTCAGATGCTGGAATGGACGAAATTCAGCCGCGTCAAGGTACACCTACATTATCTCCAAAGAAAAGGAAAAGACCTGCAAGAAGGAAGTCCTCAAAGCATGCAGAGGCTGGTACCGAGTTTGGACAGCCCCATGAGACGCTGAGCCAGATAATCAATGAAGAAGAAAGCTCTTTCCCGTCCACTTCATGTACAAACACACACAGCTTGGAGGGATACGATGTTCGAGATGATGTGGTAGCTGCTGAAGAGTCAGAATTACCTGAAGATGATGGGATAGGACGTGCTTTTCTTGATAAATATGCCTTGTCAAGAGCGAAGCCTACACGCAGGGGAAGGTTCTGTTGGACAGATGATGTAGATAGGTAAATGTTATGAATTACTCCTACCTCATGAGGTCAATAACCTAATGGCTGGTTGGTATGGGCATTTCTTTTTCAAAGTTCCCGATGATCATAAGAAATTTGAGCTTAAATCCTTGTCATAAAATTGGTGATTAACTGCTGCTCCCTTAACGCTTTGCCCATGTTATCCTGTAACCTGGTATGTTTAAGCTTATTACTTGGATCACATGAGAAATTTTATGTACAGGCAACTGGTGATCGAATATGCAAGACACCGAGCTGCTCTTGGAGCAAAATTCAATCGGGTAGACTGGGGAAAGCTTCCAAATCTTCCAGCACCGCCTGATGCCTGCAGAAGGAGAATGTCGACATTAAGAACAAGTCAACAGTTCAGAAAATCTGTTATGAGACTATGTAATGTGCTTAGTCAGCGTTATGTCGATTATCTTAAAAAATCTAAAGATAAAACATTGAACCATGAGGGTCACCAAGCAACGGAATGTTGTTGTTTTAAACATACCTCACACTACCTCTCTCAAGATCCATGGGATAACTTTAATGATGCCAATATAAAATCGGCCCTGGATGATGCTCTGCGATGCAAAAAGATAGGCAAATCAGAGACCTTGGAGGATGTTCAACCTTTCTTTGATAAGTGCTCAGATGATAATACCGATGACAGACATGTGAGATTCATGCTTTCTTAGTTATTTCATGAACTTTCGTGGGGTGAATTAGTCGTGAATTGTTTAGATTTAGGCCTAGCATTTCAACAAAAATATCAGCAACTTGAGGTGCCGGCACTTGCTGTAGGTTGTTTGCACAAGTGTAGCTTATCTTGTTTTTTTAATCAACTGTGGCTAACTCTATTTTTTTTTCTTTACAGATTGTTTTTAGAATTTTTCTTTAATTTGGTTCATGTTCCCCTCTCTTTCAGGTTTCTTACGGTCCTCAATCAGTTTTACGAGTTTCTGGTGGCCAATTTGTTGAAAATTTTCCTGAAAAGACTGAAGATTCTGGTACACCATTAAGCTCAAATAGGATTGGTCAGAAGTATGTGAATCTCACAATTGGCAGCATCCCTATCAGTAAACGATTATATGAATCAACAGCAGTTGCTAATGCTGCGGAGCTATTTAAGCTCATCTTTCTCTGTAGCTCAAAATCTCCACTTGTGCCAACCTTGCTTGCTGAAACTTTAAGGCGCTATTCTGAGCATGATCTCTTTGCTGCTTTCAACTACCTCAGGGACAAGAAAGTTTTGGTAAATCTTGTTTTCACTACTATGTCATTAGCTGCTGGCCTTGTACATTTCTGAATAGTACTCCCTCCACGTCAATTTATGTGATGATATTTCCGTTTTGAGATGTTCCAAAATATTTAATACGATTCCATTAAGTATATTATCTATACAGTTTCCGCAATTTTCAAAATTCAAATTCATCAAACTATTCAAATTTGAATGATGTAAGACTAGCTTTTCATTCATCACTGTAATATTTTCTTCGAAGGGGAGCCTTGGAGTAACTGGTAAAGTTGCTTCCATGTGACCAGGAGGTCATGGGTTCAAGCCGTGGAAACAGCCTCCGGCAGAAATGCAAGGTAAGGCTGCGTACAACACTCTTGTGGTCCGGCCCTTCCCCGGACCCCGCATAGCGGGAGCTTAGTGCACCGAGCTGCCCTTACTGTAATATTTTCTTCCACTACCGCTAGTATATAATACAAGTCAAATTAACGCCTTAAACTTTGTGCTAGTCAAATGCCATATAGAAAAACATGAGTATAAGTTTACAGCTTGTTTTTTACAAGTAATCTCTCTTCACCTATATCCTATAACTATAAATGTAAAACAAATGAAATTCACTTCACTATCAGTTTCTTCCAATAGATGCAACTGTTGCTACAAAGACCCATCATGCATCTGACCTATAATTAGAAAAAGATTCGTCCTGCATCTTTTTTTTCTCCTACAGATATTTCCTAAGCTTTAAAATTTTCTCCTTGCAGATTGGGGGCCACACCAATAATCCTTTTGTCCTTTCTCAAACCTTCTTGAATTGTATAGAATTTTCTCCATTCCCAAGTGATACCGGAAAAAGAGCTGCTAAGTTTGCTAGCTGGCTTTGTGAAAGAGAGAAGGAACTGATTGTTGAGGGGGTGGATCTTCCAACGGATTTGCAGTGTGGAGATCTTTTCCGCCTTTGTGCTCTGCTTTCTTCAGGAGAACTATCAATTGCACCGTGCCTACCCGATGAAGGTGTTGGAGAGGTCGAGGACTCCCGGACATCTAAACGCAAATATGATGACAGTGAAGTTTCTGACAGTGACAGGTATAAAAAGCTGAAAACTTCAATGGCTGGTGATGGTGGTGAGATTTGTTCACGCCGTGCAAAAGGTTTTCCAGGAATTAGGTTGTGCTTGAGGCATGCTACACTTTCAAGAGTAAAAACTATGGATTTACTCAAAGACGTTGACAAATACACTCGCGCACCATATGTTGAAGAGTATCAAGCCTCTGATCTTGGCAGTGTCTCATTCGACTCACATGACCAAGTAAATGACCTTCCATATACTGCAGTTTCTCCGACCAAGTCACCATGGAAAGCCATGACTACCTATGCTGAAAGTGTTTGTTCCTTTGGTTCTTTCCCAGAACAGAACTCTCTGTTATATCCAGAAATGTTTAGATCTGTTTATTCAGCTATCCAAATGGCTGGTGACCAAGGTTTGTGCATGAAAGATATCTCGAAGATTGTAAAGATGCAGGGTATGTAACCACAAACCTACAAGGTCTTCTAACCCCTCCATTTAGATATTCATTGCATCTATTAATATTCTTTTTCCAGAGAAAAAGCTTTCGGAAGCTGTCGTTGAGGTGCTAGAAGCATTTGGACGAGTTTTGAAGGTTCGTTTAATTAGCAGTTAGCTATCTTCCCTTGGTTTCCCTTTGCACCATCTGATGAAGTTTCATGCACCTGCATAGAGTTACTAATGAAAGAATTCTGATTAAATTCTCAGTTATGGTTTATCTGATGCTTTTTTGGTGAATACAACACTTTTCACTCATTTACCGAATAGCTTCTTAGTAAAGGGATTGTTTAAAAAACAAAGTCTTCCTTGTAGAAAAAAATAGAAGCTGTTGCTTCATTTGTTTTTTTAAACAGATACTTGTAATGGTAGGGTCAATGTGGATTCATCTGTGTTGAGCATTAGCTAGTTTTCACTCTGTATAGTGTGTTTGTTCTGTCACTTACGCATTCTGAATCTTGAGAATTTACTTCATATGAAACTGACTGATCACTCCTGAAAACTATTACCTTGAAATTCCCGGAGCCTGGAGCCCCCCAACTTGTATTGTATTTAGAATAATACAAGGTAGGGGTAAGGTCTGTGTACACTCCACCCTCCCTATACCCCATTTGTGGGATCACATTGGGTGTGTTGTTGTTGTTTGTTAGAATAATGGCATACTTTGGTATGTTTTAACATGAATATGTCAGTTTCAAGTGCCAAATGATATTTAAAACATGTTTATTCAAAGCATCTACCATATATCTCCTGAATTTGTTAAGCATGATTTACAATAAGGACAAATGGAAAGAGAACAAACTATCAGCAGATGGGAAAAAATGCTTTGCAAATGAGTTCCCTGATTTAGTGACATGGAAACTTTTGGTAGGTTATCATGTGACTAGGCACCAAACTTGGCGTAGTTGTCATAAACACATACACATGGACTTCAAAATTCTTGTATTACTAGTAGATTGCTCATCCATTTCACTTTGGTGTGTTGTCGTTCTTCTCAGTCTCGTGTTGTGGATTCATCAGCCACGTATTCTATGAATAAGATTTTGACATACATGCTTAATTTGCTGCTGCTAGTTTCGTCAAATAATATTGTGTGGAGGTAGCAACTATTACTCGAAAGAAAACCCATGACATTATGTATTAAGCTTGGTGTTGTTGTTTGTTTTACATGTGGTTGATCAAGGAAAGAAGGTATTATGCTAGTGATATAATTAAAAGAGAATGAAACAGAGTGCAGTAGATGGACCATTGGGCCTTCTATTTAACTAATCGTCTAGTGGGACCACAAAATGCAGGTCAATGCTTATGACTCTATTCGGGTGGTTGATTCTTTATATCGTTCCAAGTACTTTTTGACTCCAGTGGCTGCTATTCATCAAGATGCTACGTTATCTCCTAATGAAGATTCTGAGGCTAAAATAGATGAGGAGTCTGTTACACACAATGAAGAAGATCATAAAGATGTTGAGTGGCAGAAGGAAATGAGTGAGACTTCTGATAAAGTACACAAAATCACAATTCTTAATCTTCCTAAAGCGATTGCTGAACCTTCAAGTGAAAAGCAAACCATCAATGAGGCAAAAGGTTGCCGGCCTACTTATGTTAGTTCACCCACAAGAAATCATCCAGAAAAAACATATGAGCTCCGCTCTACTGGTTTGCATTTGTGTAAGCCAATATTGCCTTGGCTAAATGGTGATGGTACTACAAATGAACGTGTCTACAAGGGACTTGTACGCCGTGTTCTTGGCATAGTGATGCAAAATCCAGGAATAAAAGAGGTACGCGCTTTTACTTTCGCAAAAACACGGACACCTGATCATGACCAGTGAATCTGTGCAATTTAGAATTGTCACTTCCTAAATTTGCTTCAAAATATTAGGGACAAAATGGATCTTTGTTTGTTGTAGAATAAATCAGCGAATTTCTCCTTATTTTTTTTCTCTAATTCTCTTGTTAATACAGTATCTTTTTTCATTTCTCTAGTCTTTTCTTATTTCCTACTACTTCAGCTGTAGGCTTCTCTAAATGTTCGATAGTTTATATATATATATATATATATATATATATGCAGATACTTCTGATTTATATTATTAGTTTCGAACTGACTACTTAATTATTCTTCAGGATGATATTATCAACGAAATGCATGTTCTGAATCCGCAGGTATGATATTTAGTTCTGTTTCCTCAGACTCTGTTGATAATCAGATAAAATGTAACATGCAGCTAGTAGCCACTTTCCATGGAGAATGTCACATTGCAGTTTGTGCTTTGTTTGGTTTTCTTTTCTTGTTGCTTAGACCTGTCTCACTCTTTTAGGGAGGATCTTTTCAAGTTCAAAGAAAAAGGACTTAAATGTTTGCGCGGTTTCATTATTCTTGCCCAAGATATTATTAAAATTCCAATAATCTCTCCTCCGGAGCTCTCTTTCCATAAATTATGAGCTGTTCAAAATTCTCATTTTTTTCTCTTATTTCTATCTCATAATTCCTCAAGCTGTTTCTAGATTGCCTTAGAAACTATGTTGCTCTGACTCTCCAAAAAACGTCGCCGTAACCTGTGTCGGATCCTCAAAAATTGCACTACTTTTGGAAGTTCCTACACGCATCCGGTGGCATATTTGTAAAGAGTCCGAGTAAACATAATTTTGGATGCACCTCATGGGTCTTAGTCTTTGTCTAAGCTTTCATTTTGGAAGTCCTGATGTTCCTTCTAAATATAGACGAATTTATCTCTTTACCATACTTGTTTATAAAAGCTAGGATCTTTTATGGTTTGTGAGGTTGTGTGCATCCTAGGCAGAGAATTGCTGGCATATGTAGTACTCCCTCCGTCCCAAAAAGATTGTCCTGCTTTCCTTATTAGTTTGTCCCAAAAAGATTGACACCTTTCTATATTTAGAAACAATTTAACTTTATGAGATGATTTACAACCACACAAATATCTAAGTCTTGTTTTGGACCACACATTTCAAAAAATCTTCCTTTATTTTTTAATATCCGCCAAGTCAAACTAAGACGGTCTTTTTGGGACGGGGGGAGTATCTATTTGTTCGTTGGTCCAAAATTTGGAACAAGGGGAACAATTAGTTCTAAATTTCTAGTCTTGTAGATAACAGAGAGAAACAAAATTTTGGTAGTAATGGAGAACTTACCTCTCAAGTCACCTTTTCAACAATTATTCAAAAAAATCATTTGCTATATTCATGTTGCGTGGACTCTCCAAAATGTTGTTGCACCCCTGTCGGATCCTCCAAGAATGCACTATTGTAGAGGATTCGACACGCATCCAACGACATTTTTGGAGAGTCCAAGTAACATATGTTATTGGTAATAGAGAGGCAACTCTTGATATTTAAGAGGCACTTTTACCTTTTCTCATCTTCTAAAACATTCTTGATGTGTTTCTTAGAGTTGTAGAAGTTTGTTAAACATGATGGTTCTGGACAACGAAATCTTTGCGCGTAAGATTCCTCAGACAAATCCAGGCGGAGCACCAACAATTCTGGGTAGTCTTCTTGGTAGCCATTTCAAGAAGTCACAATTAATTTCAAGGGAGCATTTCTTTGCAAACCCCTCTAGTACACACCTGTTGTGAAGGACAATAATGTGTATTCACATTGCTATTGAATGGCGGATTGCAATGATGAAGAGAAAAGTCTAGTTCTCTGAGAGTTGAGCAGATCTAGTTCTTTTTTGTCTCCTAGTACATGTTTGTGACTGAGGCACAATTGTCATTGTTTTAGTGCTGATTTTTGTATAGTAATTTCTCTACGAAAAATGCTCAACTTGTAGCCTGACTGGACACGGAAGCGGATGTACATGTAATTTAGGGGTTTCTGGAAAAGCTTTTGCCTAGACCTTGTATATGTATTAAGAGAATCACTAGTTAGTATTGTATATCAACTTGAGTTCGTAAAAATGCATGGATTTTAATTCTTAAATCCGCCTCTGGTCAGGCACTTTAGGTAAGAAGAAACATTTCTCCCTATTTAATCCCAATAAAGTTTTCCATATTCCTTTGTGTACAAGGAAAATGAGATGGGGACACTTTGGGAAAATCTTGATACCCAAACACTATGTTGAGATTTCCACATTATCTAGTTTGTGGCGTTCATATTAAAAGGGCTGCATGGTTTTTTGCTTAATTTTGGGATAATTGGTCCTGAAATTTCTTTTCTTTTTGTGGAAATGTTTGTGCATGTTTGAGTTTTGCTGACTTGGGAACGGTTATGATATTTGAGTAGTTCTGAAAATACATGATTTAAAATTTTGGAGGCAATAATCCTAATTAGCGGTAAGCCAATTAGAAAAAACATACTTCCACCGTCCCAAAAAAAATTGTCCTTGTTTGACTTGGTATAAAATTTAAGAAATAAAAGAAAACTTTTGAAATGTGAGGTCCAAAACAAGTCTTAGATATCTGTGTAGTTGTAAATTACTTCATAAAAGTAAATTATTTTTAAATATATAAATGTGTCAATTTTTTTGGGATAAATTAATAAGAAAAGTAGGACAATTTTTTTGTGACAGATGGAGTACTAGTCTTTCTTTTTGTATATTTAAAGAAGCCTTAAATATATATAGAGCTTTCATGTGGAATTACCATCGTTCAAAGAGATGCAATTAATCCTAATTAGCGGGAAGTCTATTAGAAAAAACATACTAGTCTTTCGTTTTATAGATAAAACGCATGAACAATTTGTATTTCAATAAATTGTTAGCACAAACTGACTATTTCTTACTCCTATTTTTTTATATAAAAAAATCGATGTATCCAAAAAAATCAACAGTATTTAACTTGGTTTAGTATTAAGCTAGCAAAAAATTAAAAAGGAAACAGAATCAAAGTGCAAGTAAAAACTAAATTATTTTTCAACTGTACAACTATTTTTTTTTATAGATAACTAGCTTGTTTAACTAATTCGGATTTGCTCTGATTAAATAAATTCACTAAGCAGTAAAATACTTCATACAAAAAGGTTATTATCCTCGGTACTCAAACATGAGATTTTTAGTTAATGGACTGATTGGGTGAGCAAAGAATATTATCGTTGCACAAGCTTGACGAGTTTGGCTGGCTGCGTGCTTATAAGAATACAAAGGTGGGGCACGACAGACATATTCAACATCAAATCAATTTAATTTCAATTTTCAAAATTATATCCGTCTCAATTTATATAATATTTTTCGCTTTTTGAGAGTCAATTTCACTAAATTTTGAAGCTAAATTAGATTAAATTAACTCAATATTTTAACATTAAAATTTATATATTTGAAAACTTATAAGTTGTAACCTTGCTCATATCAATCCCCACTAGGGGCTATAGACCCCAACAATTTTTTGTTACTATTACTATATTAACAATAACCAAAAAGCCGCCACCCATAAAAAATATTAGCCCCCAACCTTTTGTTACTCTTAAATTATCCAAGTCCAATAAATTTGCAAAAGGAAATCCATAAGCCCACCAAAAGAAAAAAAAATACTAGTCTATGAATACACAATAAAGTCAGCGTATATGCTGATTAAATAATAGCGCTGATTAAATAATAGCGCTGCTTTTCTCTATTAAAATAAAAAAAACTTTGTCATCTTCAGGGTTTCACGCTCGAGACCAATTAGAAATTGACGATTCTTCTTCAGCTCTTCCGATTCTTTTCTTGTGATCTTCTTCAAGACTTTGGTTTTTGCGCTACTCATCTTTATTTAGGACTCAAAATAATCAAGGTGGGGTAGATTCATTTGTCGGAGTTGGATTCAATAATTGGAAAAAGAAGGAGAGATTTGATGTTCATGTTGGAGGACATAGCAGTATTCGTAATCAATCAAAAAAGAAATGCCAAGATCTAATGAATCAAAACCTTACAGAAAGTGTTTCTACTATATTTACTCATAAAACAAATAAAGAGAGAACCAACTACCGTATTCGGTTGAATGCAGCTGTTACATCTGTGCGTTTATGTTTGAATCAAGGACTATTATTTCGAGGTAGAGATGAATCTGAGCTGTCGAGAAATAAGGGCAACTATCTTGAAGTTTTTCACTTGCTTGCTGATAATAATGAGTAAATAAAGAATGCCTTATTTGAAAATGCTCCTCTAACTTCACAATTAGTTTAATCTGATATTCAAAAAGATATTTGTAAAGCTTTTCCTGCTGAAACTACTTCTGTGAATATCGATGATAAATTTTTTACAATCTTGGTTGATGACTCACGTGATGCATCAATGAAAGAGCAAATGGCAATTTATTTAAGATATGTGAACAATGAGGGACGGATAATTGAATGTTTTCTTGGTATAAAACATGTTCCAAATACAACTGCAGCTTTACTCAAGGAGACTGTCGAAGGATTACTCTCTGATCATAGTTTAAGCATATCAAGGTTGAGAGGTCAAGGCTACGATTTAAAGGTTTGAAAACTCTTATTTTGAATAAAAATCCATGTGCCTTTTATGTTCATTGTTTTGCTCATCAACTTCAGTTGAGTTTAGTAGCGGTTGCAAAGTTTCACTTTCTTCCTCAATATCTTTTTGAAATTACATCAAGGGTTGTAAATATGGTTGGAGGTTCGAGTAAGAGGCATGATATTCTCAAAGACATACAAAGTCAAAAAGTAATGGAAGCACTAATTAAGAAAGAACTTGTTAGTAGGCGTGGGTTAAACCAAGAAACTAACTTGCAACGTCCAGATGATACTTGTTGGAGCTCTCATTATAATACTTTAGTTAGACTTATTGACATGTTTTCATCTATTATTGAAGTACTTGATCTTATAATGGATGATCCGGAGCAAAGAGTTGATGCAACCATGTTTTTAAATGCATTACAATCACTTGAGTTTGCATTCACTATGCATTTGATGAAAAAGGTATTGGCGATTACCAATGAGTTGTCATTAGCACTGCAAAAAAAAAAAGAGCAAGAGATAGAGAATGCTATGAGATTAGTGAAGATTTCAAAGCAAAGATTGCAATATTTGAGAGACAATGGATGGGATTCTCTAGTTAATGAAGTTTCTTTATTTTGTTCTAATCATGAGATTGTTGTCCCTAACATGAATGAAAAGTATGTATCTCCTCGGCGGTCCAAGCGAAGAACTGAAGAAAAGACTAACGATACTTATTTTCGCATCGAGTGCTTTTTTGGTGTTTTGGACAAACAACTTATGGAGTTAAATAATCGATTTTCTATGACAAATGCTAAATTGCTTCTTTTTGTTGGGTGCCTTAATCCTAGCAATTCATTCTTTGCTTTCAACAAGGAAAGTCTCGTCAAGTTTGCTCGATTGTATCCTCGAGAGTTTTCTTCACATGATCTAGAGTTACTTGATAATCAACTTGAGACTTATATTATTGATATGCATAGTAGCATTGAGTTTTCAGAAATTGTTGGCATTGGAGATCTTGCAAAGAAGATGGTGGAAACAGAAGACACGGAATCTATCATTTGGTTCACACGCTTCTTACCCTAGCATTAATTTTGTCAATCGCTACTGCAAGTGTAGAGAGCCTTTTCTGCTATGAGCATCATCAAAGATCGACAGTGAAATCAAATATCGGACGATTGACTTAATGATTTATTAGTACCTTATATTGAGAACGAAATTTTGTATGAGATCGGTAACGAAGCCGTTATGCAACGGTTTCAGACTATGAAATCTCGTCGAGAAAAATTGTAATGATATTTTCATTATTCTTGAACGATTTATATTTATATTATTTAGAATTTAAATTATTACCTATTTTTAAAAATTTGTATAATATAGTACTAGCCCCCGGAAAAATTGGCTAGCTTCGCGATGATTTAGTTAGTAGAAAAATATCTTAAAATGTTGCCATATAATTTGAGAGGGGTATAAATTAAGGTAATTTGTTACCAAGGTTTGTTTGAGCCATGAATCCAACATCCTCAGTTGCTCCCAAAGTTGTATTAGAGCTAAAATCAGCTCTATTTCATGGCTTCCAATCATTCAATCAACTCAAATATATTCATGCACGCCTAATCCGTACAGGCTTTAATCAAAACAATTATCTTATCAACATACTATTAAAATATACTCTAAACAATTTCAACAACCCAAATTATGCTAAACTTATTTTTAACCAAACCCAATCACCCAACATATTTCTATACAACACTATGATTCGTGGGTTAGTTGCGAATAACTGTTTTCAGCAATCCAGTGAATATTTTCATTTAATGCGCGAAAAGGGTTTTTTGCCGAATAATTTTACATTTCCATTTTTATTGAAATCTTGTGCTAGGTTAATGGATTTTGAATTAGGTGTTAAGGCTCATGGGCTTGTAGTGAAATGTGGATTTGATTATGATGTGTTTGTGAAGACTGGTTTGGTTTGTTTTTATGTGAAGTGTGGGTTTTTAGAAGATGCACATCAAGTGTTTGATGATATTCCTGAGAAGAATGTTGTTTCTTGGACCGCGATAATGACGGGGTATATTGATTTTGGGAAGTTTAAGGAAGCTATTGAGTTGTTTCGGAGGTCATTAGGGACGGGTTTGAGGCCGGATAGTTTTACGATTGTACCCGTGTTGTTGGCTTGTAGTCGTATAGGCGATGTTAAGTCCGGTGAGTGGATACATAGGTATGTGGTGGAGATGGGTATGGGGAGAAATGTGTTTGTTAATACTGGTTTGATTGATATGTATGCTAAATGTGGGAAAATGGAGAAAGCTCGTGAGGTTTTTGATGAGATGGTAGAGAAGGATGTTGTTTCTTGGAGTGCTATGATTCAAGGTTATGCATCGAACGGGCTTCCTAAAGAGGCTTTGGAGCTGTTCTACGTAATGCAAGGAGAGAATGTTAGACCGGATTGTTATTCAATGGTTGGTGTACTTTCTGCGTGTGCAAGGTTAGGTGCTTTAGAAGTTGGCGAATGGGCCAGTAAGTTGATGGACGTGAATGAGTTTTTGTCTAATGCTGTTTTAGGTACGGCACTAATTGATATGTATGCTAAATGCGGACGAATGGTATCAGCTTGGGAAATATTCACACAAATGACAGTGAAAGACAGAGTAATCTGGAATGCTGTTATATCGGGTCTTGCTATGCACGGGCATGTGAAATCCGCCTTTTGTTGTTTTGGTCAAGTCGAGAAACTCGGTATAAAACCTGATGGAAACACGTTCATGGGTCTCCTTTGTGGTTGCACTCATGCTGGTCTTGTTGACGATGGCCGCAAATACTTTCACAGCATGAATACATTGTACTTTTTGGAACCAATGATTGAACATTACGGATGCATGGTTGATCTTCTAGGCCGAGCTGGTTTGCTGGACGAAGCTCATTCGTTGATCGAGAGTATGCCGATGAAGGCTAATTCCGTCATTTGGGGAGCTCTTTTAAGTGGCTGCCGGTTACATCGTGATACCAAGTTGGCTGAACATGTGCTAAAGCAGTTGATTGAATTGGAACCATGGAACTCAGGAAATTATGTTCTTTTGTCAAATATCTATGCATCTAACAACAAATGGGACGATTCGGAAAAAATCAGGTCTTCTATGAACGAGAGAAGAATGCAGAAGATTCCTGCATATAGTTGGATAGAGATCGATGGAATTATTCATGAATTTCTCGTCGGGGATACATATCATCCTATATCAGAGAAGATATACACTAAACTTGGTGAACTGAGCAAGGAGTTAAGAGAGGCAGGCTATGTTCCAAAAACGGAATATGTTCTATTTGACATCGACGAGGAGGAGAAGGAGCACTTCGTGGGCTGTCACAGTGAGAAGCTTGCGCTTGCATTTGGCTTACTAAGTACTAAACCTAGTGATGTTATCAGAATAATAAAAAATCTTCGTATCTGTGGTGACTGTCATACATTCTTCAAGCTTATCTCTAAGATAACGGAGAGAGAAATCATCTTGCGGGATAATAACCGTTTTCATTGTTTCCTTAAAGGATCATGCTCATGTGGAGATTACTGGTAAGACTTCAGTTGGTAATATGATGTTTGCGAACTTTTTATTCAGCAAGTAATCAAGAAGAGAATAGATATTGAAGAGGGAGGAGGAAAACTCAGCCAAAGAGCAGAAGAGACAGAAGACCTAATATTTATCTGTCGACAAAGATTACGATCAACTCGATAAAAGGAGCAATGCTATGCGGAAGCAAAATATTGTGTGACAGGATGCTATATGGTACGTCCTCCGTCCCATTTTATGTGACACTCTTTCTTTTTAGCGGGTCTCAAAAAGAATGACATTTTTTTATATTTAGTAACAATTTAACTTTGAACTTTCCATTTTATCCGTAATGAGTTGATTTATAGCCATACAGATCTCTATGACTTATTTTAAACTACAAGTTTAAAAAGTCTTCCTCTTATTCTTAAACTCCGAGCCCAGTCAAACACCTTAACATAAATTGGGACGGAGGGAGTATGAATCAGTTGGATTAACTTTTGCATTTCTAAGGTTAGATTCTCCGTCCTTGTGATGGTTATTCTCATGGTTTCTTTCCTATCAGAAGAGGTTTAAGACAGGAGATCCTCTTTCTCTGTTTTGTCCTTGTGATGGAGGGTCTCAGCAATATGGTATATCTCGCCATGCAGAAAAATTGGATCAAAAGCTTCACTGCCAGCTCCAGTAGACACTTCATCTCACGTATGTTATATCTGACGATTTGTTGATCCTGTGTGATGCAGAGGTTGATCAGATTCTCCACCTCGGGATTTTCCAATCCTTTTTTACAGGTTATATGTGTGTTACACATCAATTCATCAAGAGTCAGTTGTTCCTGGTAAATGAGGTCCACAATTTGCAGCTCCTCGTGAAGATATTGGGGTGTATTGTTTGATGCATTTCTACAAAATATCTGGGCTCGGTGCAAGCTTTAAATCAGTGGGTATATCAGATGGTGATGTATAAAAGATGGAGAAGAAGCTGGCCAACTCGAAAAGATCATACTTATTCGGAGAGAAAGAAACAATTGAATTTTTTAGAGCAAAAAGCAGAATGTAATGACCTTGAAACACAATAGTATTTTTTCCTAAGCTCTGCGCCAAGCGAACTGAGCTTAGTATTTAAGTGGTGAAGCGTTCTTTGTACAATTAGTGTTGTATTTTTTTAGTTTTGCGCCAAGCAAACTAAGCTTAGTATTTGAGCGGAGAGCGGGCCCATCATCCCCGAGTTTTGAAGGTTGCAGTGGATCCTAATAGTTAGACTCCATACGGATTATGGGTTACTTTTTATTTCCCAGAATATTAGTTTGATCATTACTGATTTGCGATCCTTGCTATTTCTTTTGGTTATCCTGAGCCTTTCTGTATAAGTATATAACAAAGAAAATGCTTCTGCGTTTGAAGACAATATTTTATTGTGTTGCATTATTCTCTGGCTTCGTTGTGTTCCATTTGTATTTACTACGACTGTTTATACACTACTCCAAACTCTTATAGATACACTCGTCACACAAAAAAAGGCAGGAAAAAAAAAAAAATCTAGTGATGTAGATTTTGATCATCAGCACAAAGGCTATGCTGGCAGTCATATTTACAGTCCCAGAAAAAAGCAAAATAATGTTCATATTCATCCTACCAGGACTATGAATTCTAACAAAGTTTCAATCATACACATAATTCTCTTTACACCAAAAGCAAAATCACCATATTACTATTCATCTTAATCTTTTGAATTAAATAGCTTCTGTCTTCAAGAATCCTATTGGCTCTCGTTCTAGTTTGGCGGAAAGGTGAAAAGCACAATATCTTTCTCCTTCGTTAGCTAGCTTCCCTCTTATCAATCTATATCACATCCTCCATTACTTCTTCGCCAATACTTTTTAGCTTTCCTTAAGCTACTACTTTTTCCTTGTCCGCGCTCGAACAGAGTAGTCAGTGTGCCTGAACACTTTGCATTTCTTTTTTCCATATGGCCCACCATTTTGCATGCTGGAATTGTTTTCCACCACTTCTCACTGCCTTCGACATGGTTCGAGCACTTCAAAAGATCACATGTAGGCTTAGGCATATTCCATATACAAATCATGGAAAGAAATAGTTGCCCCAGCTAGACAGTAACTCCACAATGTAGAAAACGATGGCTGCCCAGTATCAGAGAATAAACAATAGGCAGATTTGAATGAGAAAACTTGTTTGCTGCTACCATTCCATAATAGTGAATCTTCAGTATCCCTTGTACCATGAAATAGCTCCAACTTTTAAAAAATTCAGCAGTTCTCTCGATCTCCCTATCATCGAGTAGCCTTCTAAAATTGAAGTTTCACCCTTGTTGTCGTCATACTTCATTTGTTGCTACAGGTAGTAAAACCGAGCTGAACAGATCTGGAAATAAGTCTTCGAGTGGCCCATGACCAAAGCCAATTATCTTTCCAAAATGATACTTTTCTGCCATTACCAATCTTCAACAAAATCTTTGTAGGAAAAGCAGACCAATGTGATCTAGTAGTAAAATTACTCATTTCCCATTCACCAATATCAATACCCAACAATCCCCCACATGAATGGGGAATGGCTATAATATAAAAAAATGCGCGGACAAGTGTGATATACAAGCGAGAATTGACTCGTATCGGATAAGTAGGTTTCCCTTTGAACTTTCCGTAGTGAACTTATATCGGATATACTCGATCAATCGGTAGATTTGATATCTTTGAACCGTCGAACTTTGTTGTATACCTAGAAAACATAAGTTACACAATCAACCCTCAACCGTTTATGGTTCTCACGGTTGTGTTCGTTTCAGCCATGAACACCTCCTGGTTTCATGAGTGTGTAGAGAATGGGCCTTTACTGTCATTCCCTTTAAAGCGGCTTACACTTAACACTCACATAGGTGATTTCTAAACATGTGGTCCTATAGCCACATTATCTGGTCATACACTGCCAGATTTAGATAATCATTAAAGAACCTTAATGCTTGATTAACTCATTAATAAGCCATAAGGTTTTATCCTTATTTCTGAACATTGTCTTCATCCGAGAATGGGTTGAGTTATTTGACAATGTTGAACCGTCAGTCACAACTTTGTTTGATCTCCTTGAACCTAGCTCTTGGGATCTCCAGTCTGCTAGGTAGAGTTACCGCCATGATGACTTGTCCTCGGCCTTAACCCAATTCCCATTGATGATCTACTAACTCCCTCTCTAGATAAGCTTTTTGTAAGCGGATCCGCTACGTTATCTCTTGACTTTACATAGTCAATCGTGATAACGCCACTAGAGAGGAGTTGTCTAACGGTATTGTGTCTTCGTCGTATGTGACGAGATTTTCCGTTGTACATTACACTCCCTGCCCTACCTATTGCTGCTTGACTGCCACAATGTATACATATAGGAGCCAAATGTTTGGGCCAGAATGGAATATCTTCTAAGAAATTCCGGAGCCATTCAAACTTCACCGCCTTGTCTAAAGCTATAAATTCGAGATTCCATTGTAGAGCGGGCGATGCATATGTCCGTTTTGATGATTTCCAAGACACCGATCCACCCCCAATTGTGAAAACATAACCACTCGTGGATTTAACTTCAAATGATCCGGTGATCCAATTTGCATCACTATATCCTTCGATCACGGCGGGATATTTGTTATAATGCAAAGCATAGTCTTGGGTGTGTTTTAAATACCCCAAGACTCGTTTCATTGCCATCCAATGAGTTTGATTGGGATTACTCGTGAATCGACTCGACTCAAATTTGCGATAGCACATGCTATATCTACGGTCGTGTACAATTCATAATATACATCAAACTTCCCAAAACTCGTGCATAGTCCAATTGTGAGTCACTTTCACCTTTATTCTTTTGAAGTGCAAAACTTACATCAATTGGAGTCTTTGCAACATTGAAATTTAAATACTTAAACTTGTCAAGTACTCTTTCAATATAATGAGGCTTTGCGATAATGCTAGACCTTGTGGAGTTTTATGAATTCGATACCTAAGATCAAATCGGCAACTCCTAAGTCCTTCATATCAAATTTGCTAGCCAAAGATACGCTTCGTAGCATTTATATCGGTAATATCTCTACTCATTATCAACATGTCATCAACATATAAACAAACAATGACTTCATGATTTGGAGTATTTTTAATGTAAACACATTTGTCACACTCATTAATCTTAAATCCATTTGCCAACATTGTTTGGTCAAATTTCGCATGCCATCGTTTGGGTGCTTGTTTAAGTCCATAAAGTGACTTAACAAGTTTGCACACTTTCCTTTCTTTACCAGGAACCACAAAACCCTCGTTGTTCCATGTAAATTTCTTCCTCCAATTCTCCATTTAAGAAAGTGTCTTGACATCCATTTGATGGATCTCAAGACCATATACGGCCGCCAGTGCCACTAACACCCGAATAGATGTTATTCTTGTTACCGGCGAGTATGTGTCAAAGTAATCAAGGCCTTCTTTTTGTCTATAACCTTTGACCACAAGTCTTGCCTTATATTTGTCAATAGTGCCATCAACTTTCATTTTCCTTTTAAAAATCCATTTTGATCCTAAAGGTTTATTTCCAGGAGGAAGATCAACCAATTCCCATGTATGATTGTTCAAAATTGATTCAATCTCGCTATTGACTGCCTCTTTCCAAAATGCTGAATCAGAAGAAGACATCGATGCTTTAAATGTTTGAGGCTCATTTTCAAGCAAGAATGTCACAAAATCTGGTCCAAAGGAAGTAGAAGTCCTTTGACGTTTGCTACGCCTTGGATCCTCTTTACTTGTTGTATTTTCCTTTGGTTCTTCCCGCGGTCGTTTAGATCTTTCACTTGACGACTCACACTCAGTTTTATACGGATAAATATTTTCAAAGAATTCAGCATTATCTGATTCAATTACCGTGTTAACATGAATTTCGGGATTGTCCGATTTGTGAACCAAAAACCGACAAGCTTTGTTTTGTAGCATAGCCAATAAAAACACAATTCACGCTTTTGGTCCGATTTTTACCCTTTTGGGCAAAGGAACTTGGACCTTTGCTAAACACCCCCACACTTTGAAATATTTCAAATTGGGTTTTCTTCCTTTCCATAGTTCATATAGAATAGATTGTATTTTTCTGGGGCACCTGTTGAGTATTCGGTTAGCCGTAAAGGATAACCTCCTCCACAAGCTTTGGCTTTGCGGTAAACCGAAACTTATTAATAAGGCATTCATCATTTCCTTTAATGTTCGGTTTTTCCTTTCCGCAATTCCATTTGATTGTGGTGTGTAAGGGGCGTAGTTTGATGAATAATTCCATATTCTAAACATATCTCTCGCAAAAGGAGATTCGTACTCTCCACCCCTATCACTTCTAATCATTTTTATCTTTTTATTCAATTGATTTTCCACTTCGTTTTTGTATTGCTTAAATGCATCAATTGCTTCATCCTTACTATTAAGCAAATACACATAACAATATCGAGTGCAATCGTCAATAAAAGTTATAAAATACTTTTTCCCACCGCGAGATGGTATTGACTTCATATAACATATATCTGTGTGAATTAAGTCTAAATGATTTGAATTCCTATCAATAGACTTATATGGATGTTTAACAAACTTAGATTCAACACAGATTTCACATTTAGATTTATTACACTCGAATTTAGGCAATACTTCTAAATTAATCAATTTTCGCAAGGTTTTGTAGTTGACATGTCCTAAACGAACATGCCATAAATCATTTGACTCCAATAAGTAAGACGAAGCTGAATTTTTATTAATACTGTCAACAACCATTACATTGAGTTTGAAAAGGCCCTCGGTGAGGTAGCCCTTTCCTATGAACAAATCATTCTTACTTAATACAATTTTTTCTCAATCATTGCAGGCCACTTGGAGTACTAAGTTGAAGCACCCAAAAGTTCTCACTGTTTCAGTACACCATTGGCTCACTTTCTTTTTATAATTGTGGTGTACGGACCAATTTGCACGCACCTCAACTAATTACAGCACCTCTCTTGTTCATATTTGTGAGACATTATTTCCCTCCATAAAGCTTGTTCTTCAACATAGTATCTCCATAGCCACTTCATTAACAAACTTTTGTTGTGTCACCTTAAGTTCCTGATGCCAAGGCCATCATCTTTCTTACTGGTAATAAGAGCTTTACGATTCACCAGATGAAAGCACCTACTTTCTTTGTTTCCTTGCCGGACAAAATTCCTTCTCAATGAGTCAAGTCTCTTTTCCACTTTGACAGGTAAAGGGAATAGAGACATGAAATAGTAGGCAAAGAAGCATGATACTGATTATGCATCTTACTTCCAAGACCCAACCTCGGTGAATTCAGAAAGCATATGTCAAAGACTGTCTTTTGAACTAGTAAACCGGAGCAAAGACACGTGTCTTTCATTCACTGGCTTAGTGAAAACACACCCGATGAGGGTAAGTTTTTACCAACTGGGCTCACCCAGCAAATAATTGGCCGATCAGAAAAGTTATAACCGTGACAGAAGAATATATTGCAAATGTGCTCGACCAAAGTGAAGCAAAAGCTATGACTATAGATGGAAGGATGGTCATCATTTGTAATCCTGTACTAGTGTTCTTGCTTTTTTCACTACAATGTAGTGGATGTGCTGAGATTTAAAGTATGAACTTCTTAGTGGAAATACCAGGTTATTCTTAAGCTACATAAAGATCTTCCTTAGTGAAAACACCAGGTTATTCTTGAGTTACATAAAGATCTTCCTAAGTGAAAACACCAGTTTACTCTTCAGTGCAATCAAGTATTACCTTATAACACCACATTGAATAAGCATGATCAGCAAGATACTCAACAATTCTCTTACCTAATTGCATCCCACGAGTACTCGAATCGACAACATCCTCAATATGCCCAGCTTTCCCACAATTCCTCACAAACTTCTTCTCGATAAACACACTTCCGGTCGCAACAGTTTTTTTAATCGGACAGCTTCGATCACACAAATTCGATGGTCATCACCGTATTTCGCAATTTCTTCGAATCTTTCCTTGAATTTCTCGTCTGAGACGGAATCACAGACAGTCAATTGTCTCAGCAATTCAATGAAGCCCTTGTCTTTGTCTGAAATCTCCAGCTTGCGGATACGAAACACATCTTCAATAGAACTGTCGCTCTGCATCATTGCCTTCAAAGACTAACCAACTTTCCAGCATAAACATGTAGATAAAAAAAACAATAAGGCTCCATATGACCAAATGCAATACAAGTAAAATGCTAATACCCAATTTGGCACAAAAAAAATACAATTTTGGCCAAAATAAAGACTTGCCCAATGCCTTCATCCCAACTTAACAAAACCAACTAAAGGAGAAAAGGGTAGAAAACTAAATGAAAGAAGATATGTACATGCATATATACACAGTGAAATCCCACAAAGTGAGACGTGTGGGGTAGAGTGGATGCAGACCTTACTCCTACCTACCGTGGGAGGTAGGGAGACTGTTTCTGGTAGACCTTGGCACAAGAACAAGCGTATAAAAAGCCTAAATGAAAGATGACGTAAATGAAAATTTCCAATTAGAGGCGTCGCAAGAGTATCAGTTATGGTTTTGGCAAAACCCAATAGCTTTAGCAAAAAAATTATATTTGTGGTTAGAAATCCACTTAATATATATAAATAATTATTCAGAACCCAGTAAACTACCTTTTCTAAAATCAATAACCTATAAACTCAAAATTCTCCATCCGCCCTCTATTTCCAAATGCAAAATTCCTTATTCATAGGAATAATGTTTTGACAGTGTCTCTTAAAATAATACTAAAATCGTGTGTTAGTTGAGTATTGACATGCCTTAAAATTTACTTACCTCTTTCTTATTAGTTCGTCCCAAAAAAATTGACATCTTTTTATATTTAGAAATAATTTAACTTTATGAGATGTTTTACCGCCACACAAATATCAAAGATTTATTTTACACTGCACATTTAAGAAGTCTTCCTTTATCTTTAAATTCCGTGTCAAGTCTGAAAGAAATAATCCCTTGATTATTTTCATTAATTGAAAGACTATTTATACAAGTTACATATTTCCATAATATGAGAATCCTATTCCTATTTTACTCCTAAAACCTTATTCTACTTGAATTACATTTATGGTAATACAATTATTATGGTAAGTGTACAATACTAATTAATTACAATATTACCTAAACTAGGAGACTAAATATTACCTAAATATATACTCTATATACGGTAATGGCAAGGGAGAAACCGAGACAATATACACAATATACATATATTGTGTATATTTAACACACCCCCGAAGTCATAGAGGCGGTCTTCGAACGTTGAGACTGTCCCTAAAATCTTCAAAAAGAACCGAGGGAAGACCCTTTGTAAAGATGTCGGCAATTTGATATCTCGACGGGACATGGCATACGCGAACTTGACCACGAGCAACCTTTTCACGGACAAAGTGAATGTCCATTTCGATATGCTTAGTGCGTTGGTGCTGAACCGGATTACCAGAAAGGTAGATGACACTAATATTATCGCAATACACCAAGGTTGCCTTCTGAATGGGACAATGAAGTTCTACAAGCAAATTACGTAACCAACATGATTCCGATACCACATTAGCTACCCCTCGATATTCAGCCTCGACACTTGAGCGGGATAGAGTTGACTTACGCTTTGCAGACCAGGAGACCAAGTTGTTGCCAAGAAACATACAATAGCCTGACGTCGATCGTCTGGTGTCGGGACAGCCACCCCAATCAACATCTGTATACGAGACAAGCGTGGACGTCGAGGAAGGATATAAATGCAAACCATAGTCAAGTGTACCTTGAATATACCGAATGATGCGTTTGAGTGCATTCATGTGCTCAATTCTGGGATCATGCATGAACAAACACACCCGCTGGACATCATATGTAATATCCGATCTCGTAAAGGTAAGATATTGAAGGGCTCCTGCAAGACTGCGATAGCGGGTCGGATCCTCGTAGGGTACGTCGGCCGCGACACTTAGCTTGGACTTCGTATCAACTGGAGTGGAAGTGGACTTACATGATGACATCCCTGCCCTCTCGATGATCTCAGCTGCATACTTCCGTTGAGATAAGAACAACCCATCGGAATGTCGAGTGACAACAATCCCCAAAAAGTAGCTTAAGGCCCCCAAGTCTTTCATAGCAAACTCAGAGCTGAGCAGTGTCATGATAGATTGGCGCAAGGCATCAGAAGAGGCAGTCAAAATAATATCATCCACATATAATAGGATATAGGCCACGGATGAACCACGACGGTAGATGAATAATAAATTATTCGATCTGCTGTGAGTGAACCCAATAGTCGAAACATAGTCTGCAAACCGCGTATACCAGGCCCGTGGAGACTGCTTAAGCCCATATAAGGACTTCTTCAACCAACAGACATGATGAGGATGGTTGGGATCCTTGAATCCCAACGGCTGATGCATATATACTGTTTCCTTGAGATCACCATGTAGGAAAGCATTCTTGACATCCAACTGATGAATAGGCCCTGCCTTCGAAAGAGCCAAGCTAAGCACATTGTGAATGGTAGTCGGCTTGACCACCGGACTAAACGTCTCACCACAATCAATACCAACATGCTGAGTCTTACCATCACCCACAAGCCGCGCCTTAAGTCGAGCAAATAAACCATCTGAATTTTCCTTATGAGCAAAAATCCACATAGACCGAATAATGTTAATACCAGATGGACGGGGTACCAATACCCACGTCTTATTATCAATAAGAGCATTAAATTCATCGGTCATAACAATTTTCCAATTCGGGTCATTTAATGCAGACACAGGATTTCGGGGTAAGGGTGATTTAAGAACATTAGAATGTAAATTAAAATATTTTTTTGGTTTAAAAACACCCCGTTGACTACGAGTGACCGGTCAATGACTCGAGAGAGAATTGAACGGATTTTGAGAATTTGCTGGGTTCGGGACGGACTGGCCAGCAGAAAGTGGGCCTGCTGGCCCAACACGATAATCTGGAGCAGTGACTGGACCCGTTCCAGAAGTGGGGTGGACTGACCCAATTGCTGGAACTGGTCCAGTGGTGGTACTGGAATAGGTAGAGGGCGACTGACCAGTGGGGCCAGCGGGCCCACTGTAGAATTTGGGGTGCGGTATATGTCCGAAAAATGTTGAATAACATATGAGGATTTATTATCATCCAAAAAATAATACGAACTAGGCACGGGAGTATTATCCTTAGAAAATGGAAATTGGGATTCATCGAAAATGACATGACGATTAATGATGATTTTATTAGAGGATAAATCAAAGTATTTGTAGCCACGATGATTAGATGGAAAACCCAAAAACACACACGGAGTAGACCGAACCTGAAGTTTGTTAATTGTGGTGGATGGGAATAACGGATAACATAAACACCCAAAAACCTGAAGATGAGAATAAGAAGGAGTCTTATTATATAAAATTTGAAAGGGGGAAGAATATGTCAGACCTTTGGAAGGAATTATGTTAAGGAGATAGTAGCCATTTAAAGAGCGTGATGCCAAAAATATGGGGGTACGAAACATGAATTAATAGAGTGCGGATAATGTTATTTATGGAACGAATTTTACGTTCGGCTTTCTCATTTTGTGAAGACGTATGAGAACAAGAAAAATAAAAATTGATACCATTATTAGCACAGAATTCCCGAAACACCCCATTGTCATATTCTTTGCCATTATCACACTGAATATTCTTAATTTCTCGATCGAATTGGGTTCTAATGAATGCTCTAAATTTTAAGAAGACGAAAAAAACTTGAGAATTTCGCTATCGGAAACGTCCATAAAAAGTTAGAATAATCATCCAAAAAGAGAACATAATACCGATGACCCACAGAACTAAGAACCAGAGATGTCCATAAGTCGCTATGAATAATATCAAATGACATTAAAGTATGAGAATTTGAGTCTACAAATGGCAACTTAACAATTTTTCTCAAAGAACAAGACTGACAATTTAGAGTACTACTCGTACCCTTACATGAAATAAAACTATTTTTATCTAAAGATGACAAAATAGAGGACCCCGGATGACCAAGACGAGCATGCCACAAGGAAGGAGAAATGACTGAAAAGGCTGATGGCAGGGCTTGACTCGATGGACCAGAACCGAGTGTGATAGGATAAAGATCTCCCCTACTATCACACCTCATGAGAGGACTCCCCGTCTTGAAATCCTTCACAGAGAAACCACATGGATCAAATTCAATAGAAACAGAATTGTCAGTAGTGAATTTACGGACATAAACTATGTTTTTAATCAATTTGGGGGCGTGGAGGGTGTTTTTCAAGTTAAGAGGTGGATGAGAGGGAGATACCGTTTTATGACCATAACCACAAATTAAAATAGAATTACCATTACCAACAATTATACCGCGAGGGTTGCTCAAATTGGAATAAGACGATAGCGTACCTGAATCATATGTTATGTGGGTAGTGGCACCTATGTCCATATACCAATTTGGGTCCGGAGGATTTAAACCAAGCGTGTGCATTGCGATTTCGATGTCGGTAGGCGTGGGTACGCTGCGTGATGGGCTTGCGGGGGCCGAGGCCCAAGCACCCCTACTTGCGGTCTCGGCCCAAGCTGCTGACTATAGGTGGACCAGGCCGAATTGGGCCTGGACTGCTGCTGGGCTGAAACTGCCGCTGGGAGGCAAACTGATCGGGCCCAAACTGCTGTTGTGGGGCCCACTGCCACTACATAGGGGCCCACTGTGGGCCCCAGAACTGCTGCTGCTGCTGACCACCGCGATGACCCCCACCGCCACCACCATTTTGCCGGCTGCCGCCGCGGTTCTTGCCATTATTTTTCTTATTTCCACCCTTTTTGTCGCCACCGTTGTTGCGGTTTTGGCCCGAGTTGTTGGAACTGGTAGGATACACTGTGGACTCAGTCATCATGACTACGGGACTAGTATCAGTAGCCGCTCGTTTTGCCATGCCTGATTCTTCTAGTGTAAGCATAGAACGAGCCTGATAAAATTGCGGAAGCGAATTGCTTTGTCGAAGAAGAGTTCCAACACTATTATAGGCCTCATAGAGGCCGGAAACCATTTGGAGGACCAAACGATCGTTTGAAACCGGCGTACCAACGTTGCGAAGTTGGTCTGCCAATTCCTTTAATCTTTTGCAATAAGCCAAAACATTAGGGAAATCTTCCATATTGACGTGGGAGAAATCCTGCTCAAGGGTAACGACTCTAGAATTTTGATTATCTTGGAATATATCACGCAGTCTATCCCAAGTCGCATGTGTCGTACGTCAGGCTCAATAATTGTTTGCAAAAGGTCGGTAGATATGGTGGAATATATCCACTGAAGGACGGTAGCATCAAGGGTCGTCCACAACTTAGGATCATCCTCTCGTTTTGGCACCTCCGTATCCTCAGGAGCCGCTGGGATTATGTGATGGATGACTTGATGCGATCGTGCGTGAATTTTGAACAGTTCGGCCCACGTCGCATATTGGACGATTTCTATTTCAAGAACAAGAGGGATGTTATTCTTGATGTTAGAAACTGTAAGGGCAGGATGAAACATGTTCCGGTATGTAGACATATTGATAGAATAATATGTAATTGAGGGATTAGGGAGAATTTTTTTTGGAAGAAGGGGGTTCTCGTTGGCACGAAACCCGAGAGCAAGGTCTTAGATTATGCTAGGGATTCGACAGAAAAAGTTGGAGAATTTGGAAGAGAAAATAAACCTAGACTCTTGATACCATGAAAGAAATAATCCCTTGATTATTTTCATTAATTGAAAGACTATTTATACAAGTTACATATTTCCATAATAGGAGAATCCTATTCCTATTCTACTCCTAAAACCTTATTCTACTTGGATTACATTTATGGTAATACAATTATTATGGTAAGTGTACACTACTAATTACATTACAATATTACCTAAATATATACTCTATATACGGTAATGGCAAGGGAGAAACCGAGACAATATACACAATATACATATGTATATTGTGTATATTTAACAAAGTCAAACTAGGATAATTTTTTTAGGACGGAGGGAGTAGTTATCAACAACCGATTTTTTGAAAATTTTCATTCTTCCGGTATAAACTCCCCTATTTTGTACTGGTCTTTAATTTTTGCCCTCAAATGAAAATTATACCTTCCGGTATAAGTTCTTTGTGCGATCTTTGAAAATTTACATTTCTTCCGGTATAAGTTCTTTGCCCTCAAAAACCGATTTTTTGAAAAACCGAACCGAATCATGATTTAGTGATTCGGTTCGGTTTTTTAATTTTGGATACGAACCAAACCGAAAAAACCAAATTAAATATATAATTATTCTTATTTTTTATTTTAGTCTACTACTATCTCTTGAATCATAGTCATTGAAGTCAATCTATGAAGCTTTTATGGAAGTCGAATGCGGTATGAACTTGATTTAACATATCACGGAAGCATTGACATAAAATGTAGGGAGAAAAAGTAGTTGTAAATTGGTGAAACTTTAAATGGTCATAACTCTGCGTTCGGATGTCCATTTTCCCAATCAATTTGTGTTTTCCCCCAAATCGGTTTCTAATTTTCATTTTTCTTTAGTAAACATCTCACGATACACAATAGATTTCAACGTCGAAATTTCATGGTAGTGTAGGTGTGAATGTCAATTTCAGTTTTGAAAATTCTATTTTTTAAAAAAATAAAAAACTCCCAGACCCGGCCCACTAGAAAAAAACGATATAATCCGATACGTTCGGCGATATAAACCGAACATATCAGTTTTTTTTAAAAAAGTTGTATTCGGTATTTTTTTTTTTAAAAACGATTTTTATTTGGTTCATATTTTTCGGATAAAAAACCGAACCGAACCGATATACGTCCACCCCTAAGCATAAGTTCCATTAAAGCCCAAAAATTAAACATCAATACAAAATAAGGGGAAAAGTGCAAATGACCCTTTAACGCTTATTCTATTTTATCTTTTTACAAATTAACTAACACATACCTAGCAATCACAATAAGTTCTTTTAATTAAACATTTTTCTTACCAAACCTTATAATTGTCGGCATGCAATGCAATTCAATTTAAAATCATGTACTAATTTGGTCCCTACTTGTTGCCAATGAGGGAGCATGTTGCCTACTATTAAACACACACAATAAGCATTGCACATCCAATTCAAAACAACCAAATTAAGGGTAGGTAAACAATAACCTCAATTAGAGGATCTATAATACTACTCATGGATTCACGTGAATTTTGTAATTTTTATCAAGACTCTATATATTAATTTATTAAGAATTTCATTGAATATTATAGTCGGACTCCCTAAAGTTAGCAGAGTAACTCGCAAGATAGTAAGTACAGACCGTTGGTTACAGAAAGCGCTAGACGAGCTATGAGTTATGTACGTAGGTACTTAGTTTACAAGCATGTATGCACTTGCCTTCGGGATATGATGTTGCCTTCGGGCTATTGATACTACCTTCGGGGCTATGATACAGATTGCCTTCGGGACTATATAGATATGCATATTGCCTTCGGGGCTATACAAATACAGATTGCCTTCGGGGCTATATAGACGTGCGCTTGCCTTTGGGGATATACATATATAGATTGTCTTCGGGGCCATTCAGACACTTTCCTTCGGAGCCATGCTCTTACACACCGGATCCCTTGTGAGGCCGGAATATTGTGTTCAGATTGTATGCTATATAATAATGTAATAAAGATTAGAAATCAGAGGTAGTAAGGATAGTACATAGATCTGAGATAGAATAGATTATATAGATAAACAGAGGGGCCAAGCGGTTGACCAGGTAAGTTGACCGAGAGATTGTGGTCAGTCCACTCCCGTCTCTTCCAGTAGAGACTTCCAGCATATTTACTCATGTTCTTCAGCTTCAGAGTTTATTTATGTTCAGATTGTTTTCTGCCTTACATACTTGGTACATTTCTTTGTACTGACGTCCCATTGGTGAAGACGCAGGTAATTAGTTCGACGAGTTCACCCATTGGAGCAGATTGGGATTCAGTGAGGATCGGTAAGACTCCATCTCTTCCGGAGTGCAGCCGAGTCTAGAGGTCAGGTAACAGATATTCTGTACAAACAATGGGTAGGCCGGGTGGTGCCATCCACGCCTCACCTAGGTTGGGGTGTGACAGTCTCGGATCCTATATGGACAAATGTCAAATTTGAACCCATCTACTCAAATGATCAGTGGGTTTAGTGGCATTCCGAATCCATAAAGTTGAAATCTTAGATCCGCCTCTGTAAGTTGCAAGGATTGTTTAGCTTTTGTTAGTAACTACTAATTTCCCCAGAAAATAATTCTGGGCAAGTAGAAAAGATAAAGCACAGATTTCGTACATAGTAGTTTAATGATCACTTTAGAGGCGGTTTAAAGATTTAAACTTGATGAGTTCGGCCTTTTGAGGTTCTTAGGCTAACTCATTTGATTTTGAGATATTTCAGAATTTAATATTTGTTGGAAGTTTGGTGATTTTTACATATAGATCTATCTTTACTGTAGAATATACTGTTGAACCCATTGTATCTTCACTTATTCATGAAAAAAATCAATAGTTTTCTTGATTTTGTTTGCAATAGTGAAACCTTTTTGTGAATTCAAAGAGTTCTATGTTAAACTCTTTTTGTTTACTATCTTTTCAGGTTGTAGGACAAATATGATCTACAGTTTTATTATCAATACTTTCCTCTTTTAATTTGTGGGTGGTACAAGCTAACAGAGAAGGCACAGTTTTATGAGGAAAAAAAACGAGAAGGGATTTGAATCCAAGTTAGGAAGTTAAGCACTTCAGGGGACGAAACTACAAAGTACTAAAGTTATGAACTTGTAAAAATTTCTTGGACTTCAAATTTTTAACGTTGTGTGCACATAGCATATGCTTAGCTAGGTTGGTGACAAATTCATTAACAAAAAGGATATGAGTCATTATTCTTTTACTAGTTGGGTGTGTGCTCATTCTCATAATAACTACCTCGCGTTAGGGATATACTATTCTGTAGTTTGCATGTATTTACTCCAGTAAGCTGTTGGTTCTTGAGCACACAATTGAAATGTAGGTGGGGTACGACGAAGCTAAAAAATCAATTTAAAGGGGTTTCTCTCATTGTTATTGTCTCTTTGTAGGAGGTGGAAAAGTCTTCTCAAACCGTTGATGAATCATGAAGTTCCAACTCAGACTCTACAGTTTTGTGTATGTATTACAGGCTTACATTATGAACTGTATCAAATGACATGTCTGATCAGTACCGTGTAGCATTTTCATACGGAGAAATACATCAGGTTAAATCATATTCTAATTTGGAACTGCTATTGAGATTTCGAGTTTCTCTTTTAGTTTCGATTGCTAGAAGTCATTCTACTGGAAAATTGAGATTAAGATCCTCGCCGAACTCCCTCCTTTGTGTCATGGATACTAGGATTTGTCTAACTGACCACTTTGCTTCTCTGAACCCGCTCTGTTTCTCTTCCACCGCTAGTGTAGTATTTTTTGTTGTCAACTTAGTGGAAAGCTGTTAGGAAAAGATGCGAAAGTCTCCCTAAGAATTTCAAAAGGTAGAGGCTCATTAGGACTAAAGCGTAGAGATTTATTTTTAATGGTTTCAATATAGATTTCCTTAGTGAAATTTTCTCTATGGAAGGAAAATTAAAGAAGAAGTAGATAACAAAAAGACGCCATCCTTGAGCTTTTTACCACTTACAAGTAGGGCTGGCCAGTGGGCCGGGACGGCCCGACCCGACCCGACCCAACTTTTAAAAAAAAAATAAAAATTAACGGGGGCAGGACTCGAACTCGGGACGGGACGATGTCTCGTCCCGCCAGATCCGAGCCCGCCCCAGGCCCGCCCGACCCGACCCCGCCCCGAGCCCCGAGCCCGCCCGAGCCCGCCCTTTTCCCCCCTTTGCAAAAATGGCCGTTGCACCAACGGCCATTTTAGGCCACCCCCTCCCCCAACCCCCTTACCCCTTAATATTTATTTTTAACCCATAAGTTATTATATTTACACTTTAACCCAATTTTTCAACTATAAATAACTCATTTTCTCTTCATCTTTCTCACAAATCTTCCTACAATCTCTCTAATTTCTCAATATATCTCTCTACATTGTTTGCTAAATATTCAATTTTATTAATTCATTTGGGAATTGGGAGTGAAGTTGGCAACTAGCTTGAGGATTTTCCATCGAGCAAAGTTTCAATTTTCAACCTCTCGATTACACGCCGACGTTACGTCGGCGTTTGGTACATTCGTTCCTTCATTAAATTATTATTGTCTCCGTTTATTTTATATTTTTATTTAGCGCACTTAATTTTATTGTCTTTAATTATTTATTATCATAATTAAAATGGAAGGATTAAAAGGTATGTTTAAGGGTAAGGGTAAGAGTGCTTCTTCTAGTAGGGGCAACTGAGGCAATGGTACTTCTTCTAGTCATCTTATTCCTACACATGATGATTTTGTTGATACTCAACATTTTCCTACAATACCATTAGATTTAGACCAGGAGCTATTTTCTCGAACTCAAGAAGACTTTAATTTAGACGATGATCTAGATGATATACCCACTAATGTTGATGACAACACACCCACTAGTGCACCTTCAACTCGAAATACCTCCTATTCCCCCTAGTATGAGACGAGGTCCAAGAAAACGACCATTAAAATCGATGCATGGACATTTTTTGATAGGGACGTAGAGAATCAAGTAGCCATATGTAAAATTTGTAAAAATGTTTTAAAATTTAAAACTCGGAAAAGGTCACGGTGGGACGGGGGGTTTAATTAGACACGTAGTAAGTGCTCATCCAAATAGGTATGCCCAATACCAGGCTTCAAAATCGAGTGCGCAAACGCCGCTCCATCGGGACAAGGTTCACATACCGATATCGTCCCGACCAAGTACGGGGTCAAATTAACCCTATGACGGGGGAATTGTAGGCTCTAAATACAATAAACATAGAGATAGGGAAGCAATATCAAAATTAGTTGCCGTGGAGGGTTTGCCTTTTTCATTTCCTTCATCTCCCGGTTTTATTCATTACATTAGAGATATATATAATCCTCGCTTTTAACGATTTCCTAGATCAACTGTTAAGAGAGATGTATTTAAATTCGCGCATGAATATCAACAATATTTACGTTTTTCATTATATCATTTTAATGGCAAAGTATCTATCACGTCCGATATAGGTCGTAGTACTAACGGCCATGATTATTTAACTCGTAACTTGTCATTGGATAGATTATAAATGGTCTATGCAAAAACGTATTTTAGCGTATAGATATATAGATGATAGTCACACTGGTACTTTTATTGCAGAAAATATTTATCAAGTGTGCGATTATTACGGAATTACCGATAAAATTATGACTATTACATTAGATAACGCTTCTAATAACAATTACGCAATTACAATGTTAAAAAATAGTTTAACTCCATCTTTTCCAGACCATTTTCATATAAAATGTACGTGCCATATATATAACTTAATTGTAAAGGATGGTCTATCACTTTTTGAAGACATTCTTAGTAAAATACAATTTGCTATAAACTTTATTTTTAAAAGTAATAAAGTACAACGTAGAAAAGAATATAAAAAAACTTGTCACGATTGTGGACTATCTTATAGAAGAATTCCACAAGAAGTATCCACTAGGTGAAATTCTTTATACGAGCAACTACTTGTTGCTTATGACTATAAATTACCTATAACTTTATTTTTTAACTCTCATAATAAAAAGCCAAATTGATATGATTTTAGATAGTGATTGGGTAAAAATTTCCGAACTTATTGTATTTTTAGAGAAATTTTTTCAAGCAACAAAAGAATTTTCCGGTATATATTATCCTACTATTTCAACTATGTTATTTTATATAACTCTAATATTTTTATTACTTAGTGAATATATGGAAAAATCACTTATAAGGCAAATTATTAAAAAAATGTTTGTCAAAATTAAAAAATATTTTATTCCTATTCCCTCTATTTATATTATTGGTTCTCAGTATTAAATCCTACTATTAAAATAGACGGTACTAAATCACTAATTGAAACTATTTACGATTGTATAGAAGTACTACCACCTCCAAGTCCCAAAAATCTAAATCACCCACCACCTATTGAACAAACTAAAGAAGAAGCGGTGTCTAGCGTAGAACACCAATGCAAAAATATATATAGATTTTATCAACAAGAAAATGCTAGTAACTTACCGGCTTCCATACCATCTTCTTCATCTTCAACACAACCTCACAAAAGACATGCTTGTTTCGCGCTAGTATTGAAAGCCTCGTAAATAGAATGTGCGGCCGTACCTCTACTACTAACCAAATTAGCGAGTTGGATATTTTTGTTTTGCGGGTGTTCTGTACCATATCAAGAAGTTATCAATGAAGATGGACAAGAAGACTTGTCAAATACTGGAGGGGAATGAGAAGACCTTTCCGACACTTTCATTGATGGCTCGAGATGTTTTGAACATTCAAGCATCATCAACTGCGTCGAAAACGCTTTTTCTGCAGCAGCAGATATCAAATAGGAGACCACGACACTCATTGGCCGGACAACGGCTTGGAAATTGCGTATTATTCGGATATTGGATACGAGCGGAGCGGAGAAGGTGCGGTCAACCGGAGATCAACGAAGAAGATGATGAAAACTACAACGAAATCTTAACCGAAGGTAGTGGAAGCGACGTGGATCAATTTGACCAACAAATACCAATTCCAACCGAAGAACCACGTGAAATCATCAAGCAATTAGAACAGTTTTTTTGAAAATGTAATTTTTTTAAATGCAATTTTATTATGTAATTTGCAACTTTTGGACAACACCACAAAGTTGCAATTTAGATTTTAGACAATTGTATTTGTATTACAAAAAAATCATATGTCTATTAAATAATATAAGAGGCACAAAAACAACTTTCTTGGGATGTTTTTATTACACTATCTTGTTTTGTTTATTGAGTTTTTTTTATACATATGTTATTTAAAAAAAAAAAAAAAAAAAAGGAAAACCCGACCGTACCCCGCCCCGAGCCCGAGCCCGCCCCGACCCCGCCCCGCCCCGATACCGACGGAATCGGGATCGGGACCGGGACGGGACTGGAGCAGGTCCCGCCAGACCCGACCCCGCTAGGCCCGCTAGACCCGACCCCGACCCCCTGGCTCGTCCCGCCCCGACCCCGCCAGACCCGGCCCGCCAGACCCGAGCCCGGCCCACTGGCCACCCCTACTTACAAGAGTGTTTCGTTGAGGCAGATATCTTATCTGAATTTACAATTGTGAGCCTAAAAACAGTTACTTATTAGCTTGTAGTGGAACACCATTTTGTTGTTAAATTACTCTAGTCAAAGAGGAGAAACCCCCCCACAGTGAAGTGGGAAAAGCCGAAAAGGTTAACAACTCTAGGATTTCATCCCAAAACAAAAGGAAAAAAGAAAAAATGTAGTATTAGCATTGTTGTAGGAATTGCCAGTATTCTCTCTTATGTAGAAAGCACAGGTTAGAATATTTTGTGTTGTTTATTTAGGGCTTATTTAGCTGTTGTAATGATTTTTCCGTCTCCCTCACATCTTTTCTTGAAGATAAGCTCACATTTATATCTAATAGAGTTTCTCAATGAGCGTTCAACTCTTATTTAGAGGGAAAAGGTACTCTAAAAAAATATACATCGACTTTTTAAACACTGTTACCATTTCTTTTGGAAGAGTTGAGTAATGCTTTTACTTTTAACAGGAGCAAGCAATAGCATTGCATGCTGAGGAGGAATCTGAACTCAAAGCAAGTCCTCAACACACTCTAAATTACCCCCCAGTTGCCAGCAGAAGATCGAGGCAGAATTTGACTGAGGTACTGAAAAGTTTTAGTTACTTATCCTTGTATCCTTTACGAATATTGTTACTTTGTTGCTTGATTTTCTGATTGTCTCAGGAGGAGAAGGAAGAACGAAGACTGTGTCGTGTGTTAGCAAATAAAGAGTCTTCTAGGCAGACAATTCGCCGTAGACAGGTATGCTAATATGCTAATCTGAGCTTACTCTCTTCAGCAACATCAGTTTATTGTTGAGGGTCCGATTCCTATTTTCTAATATAGATCATCTTAGTGCAGCGTCTTCCCTCAGCGCACTTCTGTTGTTTTGAGCATAAACCTCCTTTTCAATCAGCTGTCTGTGGGTTATTTATCAACTAGCTGAATGCAAAAATCCCTAGGATTTTCTAGGTGTTTGAAGTTTTTGACTAGCGCGAATTCATCGTCAACTTGTTCTAGTTCACACCAGTACTTTTTCTGCAATTATGTCGCTCTCCTGGTTTACATTCCCTGCGAATGCTTTCAGGAAGTTATTCTCACTTGCTGTTTCCCAAGATCAGTCAAGGTAAAATTTGTGGAGAAGATGTAAAATGATAGCGTTAAATGGTTCCTTGTAGATCTCTGACTGTATCATTTACACCGTGCTGCTTTGTGACAGTATCGTTGACTATCGTGTGATTAATTTGGAAAGATCATCAGGCAATCGAAGCTTTATAAGCAATCTTAATGAACTAATGAGTTGTATGGTTATTGTTTATTCTCCTCCTGCAGAAGCTATATGTTAGAAATTACATCTGCATCCTGTTCATTTTCCTCTTAATAATCAACTTAGCCAGGCGTTTGGACATGAATTGCGTGATATTTGAAAAAAAATAGTATTTGAAGTTAAGTTGAAAAACGGTATTTGAAAGTTGAACTTGTGTTTGGACATGCATTTCACTTGAAAAAATGACAGTTTCGTGAGGGTATTATTATTTGTTTACTTGAAAAACTGGTCTGAATTATTTTTCAAGTTCGGGGTGAAAATTGAACCAAACAGGTTTTTGAAAAAAAAAAGAACTTGAACAAAAAAACAAAAAAATAGAAATAATAAAATGTCCAAACGGGCCCTTAAAGAGATGGCAAGGTCTTAATTGATGCAAGTGCAACAGCACTTTAATAGAATTTTCCTATCTCAGAGGGTTGTGCATTTCTTGTGTTTCATCAAATACCAGATCGTGGCTAACACAATATGTCATGCTCATTTAATTATTTCTTCTTAGGCCATGTATGAAGAATTGACAAAAAAAAATCAGCTGATCTTGCTTCTGAGAACGAATATTTGAAGAAGGTATGTGGGAATTCTTGTCTCATGTATTATCCGAGTTTGACAAATAACTTGATTGTTAAAGTAACATATTACTCGGTCCATGCAAACTTAAGTTATTTGTCCTACTATTACATTTCTTTTGTATAGTATTATGCTATAAATCTTTGCATACTCATTTTTTACTGGATGATATTTGTGACAAGTAGAAAAAGGAGCTGTCAGCTAAGGAGTACGAAACTTTGATGAACAAAAATACTAGCTTAAGAATACAGGTAAATCACATTAAATAGAATATGAACTTAGAAACTCAGATTATGAAAGAGATATATCATTGACCTGAACACATCACATGCGTAAAACTATAACGCATGACTTTGGCGTTCTGCAGATAGCTAAAATAGAGAAGGCCGAAGCAGAGGAAACAGATGGTGGTTCTAAGTCAAAAACTGTAGAAATCTCCTCTACAAGTACAGCTCCAACTCCAACTCCGACTTCTCTTTTTAACCAATCTCCAGTAACACCTTTCTTTTGGCCGTCCATCGTTGAACCTTTCAACGCTTTCCTGTTACAGTGTGGTACTCAAAATATTTCTGATATTACATCAATGTTGCCTTCACCTACTTCTAGAGACTTCAATTCTATCAACAGACGAGAGTTCCAATCCAGGAAATACCCTTCCCTTGCTTGATCCCATTTCATCCTCAAAACGATCCGTTTCTTCCTTGGTCCGCTACCCTCGGCAAACATGCCGAGACTTCCTCGGTCCATCAGTGTAGTACTTCATGTCCGAACATGGAGAACAATCAAGCAGACACAGATGCTCCTGATTCAGTAAAAGTTACACAAAAAGACTTCGTCGCTCGGTTTTCCACCAGATGGAGGTACATACCAGGGAAACCGGCAGCCTCGAGTTCTCACATACAGCAAGGTACCTCTTGACAAATTGACACACATCAACAAGACGACACCCCTGATATCAATGATGTTTCGTCTACTGTGGGATATGTAGGAGATACTTCAGAAAAAACATCACAAGAATCCATCGCCTCTGATAAGTCGGTAGATGCCATTGCAGCAACAGAGGCTCGGAAATGAAGGAAAGAGCTACTGAAATTAAAACGCCACCATCCTGATCAAGTTGGCTCGCACAACTGAGCTTCCTAGGCGTGAAGCTTGATGTGATTTCTTGATTAGATCATATGACTATGTGATTGGACCTCTCCTAAGACTTGACTTCAATGAGTTGATGGCCAAGCTCTATAATAGAGATTTACTCTCTTGGTTTTTATGTTTTTTTGTTCTATGTGCAGTATATACAGGGGCCAACTCATTGCAGAAAACATTGGGACTGCTGGAGTGTTGTAAAACTACTACTATCTGTTGAGTGAGGCATTTTTTGATTTCAGTAAGAGATAGAATACGATGTAAACTTCAACGAAGCACTACAAGTTTTGTGGGGATTTTGTTTTTGCCAAAGAGAGAATATTAGACGAGAAGGTTCTGTATTTTTTTTTTTTGAAGGGAAGCCTTGGAGTAACTGGTGAAGTCGTTGTCATGTGACCAGGAGGTTATGGGTTCAAGTCGTGGAAACAACCTCTTGCAGAAATGCAGGGTAAGGCTGCATACAATAGACCTTGTGTGATTAGGGTTGAAGCCGTGAAAATAGTCTCTTGCTTTAATGCAGGGTAAGGCTGCGTACAATAGACCTTTGTGGTCCGGCCCTTCCCGAAACCCAACACATAGCGGGAGCTTAGTGCGCGGGCTGTCCTTTTTTAATGTTTTGTAATTTAGCATTTTTCAAGATTTTTGAAAACTACTAACACCTGTATAGACTGTTTATTTCTAAATTCTTAAACAATTTAACTATAAAACTTTTCATTTTATCTTTAATGAAAAGTTCTTTTTGGTAATTAAAGAATTTTATTTACCAAGTAAACGTTATGTACAAGTGGTCAAAAACTCTTTAACACTGGACAAGCCCCAAAACTAGTATCAGAACTACCAGCTACCTCTTTACTAGCATTTCATGCTTCTACTACTCTTGACTAAACAAACATCTAGAAAACTGCTGCAAATTCAAATTATAGACAAATGCTAGGAATTAAGGAGAAAAGTTCATGACATTATCAAAATTCACCAACTAGCTAATTAGACTCGAGCCTCTCATCAGGCGGATACGTCCTTTGTTTCTTGGTCTGCAGGTTATTAGCAGCCGTTTTCAGTTGTTGTTCCCCTCCCAGGGACAACAAACTTGTATTTTTATTAACAAGAACATATGCACTTTGTTGGCAGTAAAGAGGTTATTCAATCCACTAACACATCAAAAGGAGCGCAACCGTTTTTGAACCGGAACAAGAAAGAGCTCGTAACTATTGTCTCAAAAGTCTTATAATTATATATCATGAATTTCAGAAGTCCTCGACTTAAGGCCACATAAAATGAAACAGAGGCAGGATCTGGTAAACTAGGTGTGTTTTTGTTGCAATGTAAATATCAGGTGCGAGTAAATTCTATTCCCTGAAGTAGACAAAAAGTAGGAAGAACAGAAACCAAAAGATTCAGAATCTATTGTAAACCAGCAAAAGAAATATGACCAAATGTATTTTATTGAACAACATCGAAATATTAATAGACATTATTCAACAATGGCCTATAAACTAAAATAGGACTTTTAACATTGGGTTTTTTCCCACTCCACACTAAAGAACCAGAAAGGTACCATGATTTTTCTCTAATGAACTTCCCCTTCAACTCAACTCTAAAAGATTTCTTCTCATTCACTCTACTAAATGACAAAACATTTGGCACTGCTTTTATAGAAAGACACTTTGGTCCCCTAACTTTTGCTTTGTACACAGCTTTGCCATTGCCAACATATGTCACAGTTCTATAAAAAATTGCAGAAATGTCACTTTCATTTGCATGTTGAAGTTGTAAGTGCATTGAGGGGTAGTTTAGACCATCTGCTCCTTTTGCTTTTGGAATGCTTGAACACTTGTACTTTTTGCTTCCAGTGAGTAAAGCTATGTTTGTGCTGTTATAACCTTCTTTGCAAAAATAACTTATGTATGAGTCAAAATCAAGATCATATATTAAACCAGGGTTAATTGCCTTTCTTGGATTTATTTGTCCTGATCCTGAGGCTAATTCAGCTCCCACTGGCCTAATCTTCATTGATTTAGCTGAAATGAAACCCAAAAAAGTTCGTTAACTTCTATATGACAACGGTATAGAATTTAATTTTTACACTATCAGGTCGCACAATGACGAAGCTACCATTAGCTGAGCATGGTTTGCTCGGAAATCATTCAATTAGAGGTTATTTGTTCAAAGATGTTCATGTCTATGTGTATCATATGGAGTAAATAGAGTTAATGAGAAAGATTAATGAATTTGAGACCCCTAAGGAAAGGGGTCGGATAAATAGTTGGGAGTGAAATAGGCTTTTGGGGATAGAAGGACTTGAACCCTCACTATGTTGTCAGTTGAAGGACCGAAAAATTGTAAAGTAATGCGTATGTATATAGGTCAACTATTATATTTTATACACATATATATATATATATATTGTTGGGTTTAAATGATAGATTGAATGGGAAATGGAGGGAGTTCCCTCTTGCACTATAAAATAATCATTTGTCCCACATCGGTAGTGGAAAGAAAAGTGGGAGTTGTCCCACATCGGTAGTGGAAAGAAAAGTGGGAGTTGTCCCACATCGGTACTGGAAAGAAAAGTGGGAGTTCTCTCTTGCTTTATAAAATAAGCATTTGTCCCACATCGGTAGTGGAAAGAAAAGTTCTTCTACTTATAAGTAGAATTACTCCTTCTTGTCAATAAAAGGGTTGAGGGGGCAAGGACCCCTCGCGCCGTCGTCGCTCGCTCGGCTTCGGATTCGGTCAAATGATCTGATTGATTGATAATCTTTTTGGACCCAATTTTCTTTCATTTTTAATTATTTAATTAATTATTATTTAGTTAAATTAATTATCTTATCCAATCCTACCCGTTAGTGACCCTGACCCGCGACCCGGCCAGATCTACGTGTCTGACCCGCGACCCGGTTTCTTTCCCACATTTAAAATTCCCACCAGTTTTAGTGACTGTTCAGAAGAGTTGCAAACCTTCAGAAACAGTACTTCCATGGCATAAATTCGTTTGATTCCTCAGAATTTTACTTACTAATTTTCTGAACTACAAAATCTTCTTCTTCTGCACGAATAAATTTTGTGTGATATACTACTGTTGAGTGGTTCGCCACTACCAGAGTTTGGAGTACTACTATTCTGGTAAGATAATCGTTCTATCCTGGGAGGGGATATTCCATCAACCTCGAGTACTGTGAGGGGAATAATTTCCTTAAGGACACACTTTGAACTAAGTGGGCTCGATTATATTCTGGAAAAATAAATTTTTATTTTCCAACACTGATTCTGTTTATTTTCAGTTATTATTGTTTACTGTTTTTTTTTGCAATACAGATTATTAACATATATGGAATCTTACATACCCTTTGTGAAACTATGAGAAAAATACGAATTAACTAGAGGATTCATCTCTAAATAGCAGGTAGGTGGTAAGTAACAATATTTTTGATAATCCGTAGCTAATCCGTCATTAATTAGGATTGGCGACAAATATTTTCTGTTTAGCGGCAAAAGTTGTCCGTCGCTAAGTCCTATTTGTTTTTCTAGTGTGAAATTCTTGGTTTCTCCGTGAAGGCCTCCTAAAAAGATAATTATATATAACCATCCATAATAAGTCGGATTGGTAACCTCAATTATATGTGTAAGTTTGAGACAGGTGTTGAAAATAGTACCAGTTGTCATAAGAGCGGATTTGATAGCAGCAGGAGACCAATCCGGATGAAAGGATTTAACATACGCAGCGGCAGCTGCAACATGTGGACAAGCCATGGAAGTGCCTGATTCAACATAATACTTCACAATTCTCTTGCCTTCAGAACTATCTCCATCGAGACTAGTCAATTCTGAATATGCAGCCAAGATGCTCAATCCTGGTGCGGCAATATCAGGCTGCCACAATAATAATAATATTTCATGTCAGAGCATTAGCGGAGCTAGAATTTTCACTAAGGAAAGTCAAAAGCAAAAATTAAATACATGAAGAAGCCAAGGAGATTTGACATATAGTGGATATATATAATTTTTTTAATCTATATGTAGCAATTTTCTAGCAAAGGAGTGTCAATTGACAGCAACATCCATTTTCAAAATTGATACTCCCTCTGTCTCAATTTATATGATGTAATTTTACTAGGTACGAAGTATAAGAAATAAATGAAGATTTTTGAATCTTGTGGTCTAAAAACTTTTCCGAAGTGGTGTCAGATGACATCAAGAAACCAGAGGAGATAGAAAATATTGGTACTCATTTTTTCACCTTGAGAATGTTGAGACTGATTGCTTGGGGTCCTCTAGATGAAAAAGAAGCCACAAATGGTGCAGTCATATTCACAGTTCTTGATTTGTATATTACAGCTCGTGGAAATCTGAAATTCATCAAAAACCCATTAGGAAAAAAAACATGGTTCAATTCAATGGCGAAACCAAGATTTTCTCTAAGAAAATTCAAAATATAAATTAGTAAACACATGATTAGTTAAGAAAATTCAAACATCTATTAAATAATTTATAAAAAATAGTTTTGACTTTATTTATACAATATAAATATCCGACGCGTGGCCGGCTCACGCGGCTCATGGTGAAAAATTATTGACAACAACTTTTTTCTTGATCAGTAATGCCTTTTCTATTTTCCTAATTAATTTTTAAAAAGTAGCAATTAGCATTATGGTAGAGCGGTTAGTACTCCTTCATCTTTAACCACAAGTCTCAAACTAGTTATGAAGTCACCTTTATTAGGAAACGCTTTATCCCTCAATATGGAGCTTCCAAACGAGAATTTGAATTTAGTTCGACTCAAATATAGACACCGACACTGAACAGAAAACCAAAAATATTAATTCACAAAATCAATATATAGGTGAAAAAACTTACTTTGTAGAATTTATGTACTTCTCAACTTGTGCAGCATATGTAGTGTTGATATTTGTTGCTGATACATATGTGGGAAATGCAACATCTGTCATCTTATCAGCTACTATAATGGCACCAGCTCCTTTCATGTATTCGATGGTGGAATCTTGCTGACTACTTCCAAGACAATATACTATTTTCCCCTTCACTTTGCTCTCCTCTAAAGTTCCCGCGTCACAAGCACTGAGTTTAAGGAAAAAAAATTATAAATTGCGAAAATATAAACATAAAATAATCTTAATAAACGAAGATGCTTAATAAGTTTTTACTCCCTCAATTTCAATTTAAATGACGTATTGTTTGACGCGACAAGAGTTTTGAAAAGAAATAAAGCATTTTGGAAATTTTGGAGTATTACATCTATGTACCTATAAGACTTATGAAAATTACTATCTTAAACTTGTTATGAACTCTTATGAAGCTATAAAAGCTTCTCGTTACGAAAGAAATTTGATTCTGTAATTTGGTTGTGGATGGAGTCTAGAGAGAAAAGATTTGTTTTTGAAAATTGCGGTATTAAACATGTTAAAAAGACTTTTTTGCGGTTATAAGATTTTTGAAATTTCTGATCTTAAACATGTTATAAATGTTATGTGGCTATGAAAGCTTCTCGATAAGGATAAAATGAGAAGTATAAAGTTAAATTATTCTAAATGTAGAATTATATTTTTTTAAGAACTAATAAAAAATAGTGTGACATAAATTGAAACAGATTTAGTGTAACATATACGTACCTTGAATTTCCATGATCAGATGCATTTTTTACCTCTGCAAGAACTCCCGTGGTTAAGGGAAACCATTTTTTCTTCGGTTCAAATGTGTTGATTGAAACTCCCTATAAAAGAAAAATACAATAATTGACCATATAGAACTTCAAAAAATAAGTGGATCATTAATCTGTTTAAAAATTACTATGGATGAGTCAAGATGGTTAAACAATGAGTCATAACTCCAATCGTGCAAGTTCAATCAAGTTTTAATTTTTGTATGTTTTCTTAGGCTATGCCAAATTAACCTGTCATGGAACTATGCCCAAATTAGCCCGTTCAAACAAGTCATATTTTCATGGATGATTTTTTCCCGTTCTGGAATTTCAAATTCAAAAGTGAAATTTCAGGTAATATATTAGAGTTTCACTTATCGAATTTGTAGCTCCAGAATATTGGCTATATTTTAAATTTTAACCCAAACAAAAAAGCATATAAGTGAAAGATGTAAAAGAGTTTGTGTAACTTACAGAAATTTTGACTCCATTTTCCAACATAACGTCGGTTTCAAATTGTCTATCAATACTACTAGCTGCCACTGTAAAAATCCATGGTGCTACATTTTCAATACTTCCCAATTCAGGCCCACTATTTCCACCAGCACAAGATGTCAAAATCCCCTTTTTCAGGGCATGAAATGCTCCAATAGCTATCGAATCGTTGAAAAAATCGCGGGACCCACCTCCGACGGACAAGGAAATAATGTCGACCCCGTCCGCTATCGCAGCGTCGAAAGAGGCTAAAATGTCGCTGTCCGAGCAGCCCAGGGACCAACACGCTTTGTAAGCGGCAATGCGCGCGGACGGGACCCCTCCACGTGCAGTGCCTTTTGCTAGATCATACAAACTTGCACCCGAGACGGGTATGCCACCAACCGTGGAAGCCGTGTGGGTCCCGTGGCCCTCGAAATCGGCCGGTGTGATCTGGTCAGAGTCGCCTACGCCTTCAAGATTGAAGTATTGTGCTCCGATCACCTTGCTATCCATTTGTAAAAATATTAGTATGGGAATAAATTTTTACCGAAAGATTGGCAGAAAGAGAGTGAGGGCATGACAATACTTACTTGTTGCATTTAGTGAAATTCACACCCTTGTCACATTTGCCTTTCCATTTGGAAGGTGGAGGCCCAAAGCCTTCATCATTGAAACTTGGGGAATCAATCCATACTCCTAAATCAAAACCATATAAGATGAAAAAATATTGTAAGTTGTTGGTTGCCCACACCCAATAATAAGTAATCAGTTTGTTTGTGCACACCTTGTCTAATTCATTGAGTAGAAATGAATTTAGAATTTTACATTTATTAGTTCTGAACAAATTACTGTGTTCTAAACAAATCATTTATACATATCTCTAGCTCCGCATATGCTACCAGACTATCTTTCACAAGTACAAATATTGCATGGAAAAAAATCTTAATTGTTTAAATATTATTTTTTATGACAATGGTCTTCAATGTGTGTATATATATATATATATAATGGTGTCCGTGATAATTATATTTAACAGCGGATATACAAAAATAACATATCCAGTGAAATCTCACAATGTGGGGTCTGGATAGGGTAGAATGTACACAACTTAACTCTATCTTGGTAGGTAGAGCGAAAATGAGTTTTGAATATATTATTTATACATATTTAGTATATTTCTTAACACAAATACTATTTTGCCAAAGTCATAGTTAGAACTCTAGCTCCGCATCTGTCATTTGATACATGCTATCTCTCACTACTACAAATACCGTATCGAAGAGTTTTCGTAATTGTTTAAACATTGAATACTAACCTGTATCAATAACACCAACAATGATATCACTTTCAACTTGTGGCTTTCTTTTAACATTTAAAGGCATGCCAATAAAATCCCATGATCTTGTAGTACGAAGTTGTCTAATTGTGTTTGGAAACACTGATATAACATCTTCTCTATCTGCAACAACAATGTCATATTAATTAAATCTAAAATTGATAAAAAAATTTAGACATTAATTAATTTCTTCAGTATTTGATATTATTTCATACGAGATAGAATATCTGCTTCTTCTGGCGACAATTTTGCCACGAACCCATTAAAACTTCTTCGGTAACTGTGTAGCACCCTCGATTCTCTTGATAGTCCTAAACTGAAAATCACAAAAATCGTTGAGAGAAAAATAAACAACATTTCGGGACTGAATAACCAATTTAAATTTGCTTTCATTTCTAGTGCCGTAGACATGTTTTTTCGTATGTCTACATTTACAAAAGTGAACAAATGAACAAATCGACATAAACTCATATTAGCAAAAACACTATTCAAACATAATTCAGGTAATTACTACAACTCTGTTCGACGAGTGTTCATATTTTGAAATATATTCATAATAGCCTTATTAGAAATGCTTCATCAGTGTATTCATTTTGAAACAAATAACAATAGAAGCAAAAGTTCACATCTTTAGCTACACTATACTCCAACCAATCACCAGCAAGCAGTTGTCGTAGAGTAGTAAATACTCTTTCATTCTTATTCTGCGGTCTCGGTTTCTAGTTTTGAGTATGAAATTGACTTTGTTTGTTAGAGAGCTCTTTACTCCCAATGTGGGACTTTCCAACACAAATCTAAATTTAGTGGGCGCAAATAACGACACTGAACACCAAGTGAAAAATCAAAAAAATATGTATACTCCAACTAATCATACTCAACAAATTAAACCATTGAGGATTAACAACAAGAAGAGCAATAACTACAACAATAATAATAAGTTCATAAACAAATATATGAAAATAGGAAGAAAAATATTTACTCTGATCCAATTGCTTGATTGAGAATCTTGTTGTGATTGTTAAGCAAGAAGCTGGTATCCTTTGGAAGTTCTCCCATATACACAATATATGACTGTAATTACACATTATAATAACATGATCATTAAAAAACATAAAATTTAAACTTCAAATATGACAAAAACAATAAAAATAACATCAATGCAAGAATTAAATTTTTTTACCTTTCTTTGATTATCATTATTATTTGCTTGAACTAGAAGACACAAATTGAAGATGAAAATCAAAGTACTTCTCCACATTTTCATTGATCTATTTCTCTAATAAGGTCTAAACTAAAGTTGAATTTTGATTTAACAGAGTTGAAAGTGTAAGTGAAGACTTAGATTTATATAGCTTTGAATGTGGAACTATTTTGTGACTCTAATTAATTTGTTCCATAATTATTGGGACCTCGTTGAACCAATCTCTCGGGTAATGGTTATTGGTTAATATTTTTGCTAAATTTATTTTTAAAATTAGCTCTAATTATGGTTGTGTATATTATGTAAAATAACATGTTTAAATTATGAGCTGTGATAGAAGATATGTTAAGTGATTACAGAGATTCCTCTATGTCTGTTTCCACTAATTATGGAGTTCAATTAATCATTTAGCATAAATTTATCTAAAGTTGTTATTTCCTTCCAAAGATAAGATTAATGTATATGAACATACTGTTTATTAACTTTGATTTTTATCCTTAAATTATTATTTAAGCCAAAGTATCAAGTATATTCTGTAAAATATTGGATCTGATTTTTGGTTAATTCTAAGATCGTTGTATAATATATCTTGATTTATAACTTTTCAAAAGGGCACGTATCGAGAAATTATGAACAAAAATGGAAATGTTACAAACATAATGGGAAGCTTACAGTAAAATGAAGCCCTAATATATTACTTTAGCTAATTTCAAATTTGTATTGACATTTGCTCTTTGATCCTTAATTTTCAAAAATTATTTTTCATCATTAGAAAAAAGTCTTATGTTTTGCCCTTGACCCGTGTCGGAACTTCAACTTGAGGTAATTTTTAACCAAAGTCGAAAGTTGATCGATAAATCTGACTTCTTTTTTTGAAAATACCCATTTTGTGTTGGATCACCATTAATAAAAAGAGCAAATAAGAAATAATCTGCTAATGAAAAAGATACGAATGAATCAAAAGTATAACGATTGACAAAATTGAACAATTTTCCTATCATACATCTACTAATTTGAACCTTTTCCTTCGATTTCTAAATCTTTTTTTAAAAAAAAAAAGAAGAAGGATTTTGGTTTGATCAAAAGCTTTATTAAGCAATGCAAGTTCAAATTAACAAAGTTGTGAATACATTAATTGCTATACTCTTTCTTCATTATAACATATTTTCTAAGTTTTAGATTATTAGTCCAAACGGATTGACGATAAATAACTAGGTAACATGTGTAATACTTTTTTTGAGTACAACAATCTAATATATGATTTTTATTTGTTCGACTAATTCAGATTTACATCGTGTAGCGTCCATTAAAGGAGATTCGAATCCCCTCAATGGATATCGTCCTCCGGGGCATATACCTTGTGGTAATTCCGCGCGGGCATGTTGCGGTTTTCGTTCCCCGCCAAGCCAAAAGAGGGGGTCAACCTTGTAGCATTGATCCGTTGGACGCAAACAGACCGACCACGGGGTGCACATCCCGCGATTTACCTAGTGGTAGGAGGTCCCATCATCCCCAAGTCTAGTACCGCATACGCTGCGGTACTAGCGATAGTTCCTCGAGACCTGGGTTAAAAAAAAATGCTAGTTCCCAAGAATTTCTTCCGACTCAAAACAAAGGCATCTGGTTAAGGGAACCATCCGTCCCATCACACATTTAATGGTAACCAACAAGTTCGATTGGATCGGGGATGATGTTCGTAATACTAACTTTTGGGTAGTCTTTTGTTTTAGAGATCAGTATATCTAGCATACAAACAGTGAGTGCACGTGTATCTACCGTGTGTATTTTATTTTTTGGTTGGTTGAATTGCACAACAAATAGGTTAGGAGGCAAATTGTAAATGATTGAAGGATGGGTGTAAATTAAAATTGTGAAACATACATTAGGAGTGTAGAATGCAAAGAACTCCACGTAAAATTTATCATATACACAAGGTTATTTTTTTATGAATATAGTAGACGTTGAATATTCTTGATTTTTTCGTGTGTTTGATTCTTTATATTTTAATTTTTTCATGTGTTTGATTCTTACCGACAACCTTAATTTAGTTTCAAAGATTTATTTTCCTTTTCATCTTTAAATCTAGACTTCTCATGGCCTTCAAAGTTAGTTCCGGACTTAACTTGGTTCCGAACAACTTAAACATTCGGTACTTCTTGTATCTGAAGCCTTAACTTTTTTGTTAAGGTTTTAATAAGGGAGGACCCTTATTTTTAATGGTGTTGCAGAAGATGACGTCTTCTTTTCATTATGGAACGGAATTTTTGATATGCTTAAGATAATAACATACATTTTTATGCTCGTGATGGCAAAGATTTATTAATCATAACAAAGAATTTTTTTTATTAATTCCTCTGACTTATAAATGTGAAGACAAGTGCAAGAATAATCTAGCTATCATATAGTGTTGTCAGTCCGATTACATATAATCTGAATATTCGGGCAGTTCCCAGTATCGGGCGCTTTCCCTCAAAGCGTTAAAATTCATAAAATTTTCTTCACTCCATTCCGGATTGCGGGTGTATATGACTCCCCCGATCTGGGAGTTCATGCTATGAAAACTCGGATACTAAATAGCTCTCCACGGTATCAAAATAACTAACACGCTTATTTGTGATGCTTCCTTATTAAAAACCTTGTCGGAAAAACCCAATTGGAACAAAAACAAAAGAAGGGAGAAAGAGTGCGCGCATGTTCAATCTTACTACACATAAGACTTCTTCAAATGACTTACATTCCAATTACTAGGAAGTTTATTTCCTTGTTGATATGTGAGTTGATAAGATCCCTTACCAGCGATGCCGGTGACCGTATACGACCTTCCCGGTTTGCACCTAATTTTTCTACGTTACGCTCTTGGGTACTCTGATTTACCTTCCGGAGCACCAATTCCCCAAGTTTGAAGTGTCGGAGATTTGTGCGCCGGTTGTAGTAACGTTCCATTCTTTGTTGTTGGGCTATCATCAGGACGTATGTCAAATCTCGACGTTCTTCGAGCAAATCCAATTGCACGGACATTGATTCCGTATTTGATTTATCATCATCCCGGATATATCTCAAGCTGGGAGTTTTTACTTATACGGTTCTACCGGGATCAAGGCCTCTGCACCGTAAACCAGGAAAAATGAGTTTCTCTGGTACTCGTTTTTGTTATGGTTCAATATGCCCATAATATCTCCGGCAACATAGACGGCCAGTTTCCCTTAGCAGATTCCATTTTCTTCTTCAAATTCTGAATTATAGTCTTATTTGTTGACTCTACTTAGCCATTTGCGTTGGGATGATAGGGACTAGAGGTGATCCGCTTGATGTTCAAGCCGTCTAGGAACTTCGTGAATTTGGCTCCGATAAAATTCTGGCCATTAAGACAACATATCTCCTTCGGGATGCCAAAACGATAAATAATGTGTTGCCAAATGAAGTCCTTCACCTTTTTCTCCCGTATCTTTGTATAAGTTGCGGCTTCAACCCACTTAGAGAAATGGTCAGTCATAAATATAATTTGACATAGTTGTCCTAGTGTCGTTGGGAAGGGTCCGACAATGTCCATCCCCCATTTCATAACAACCACGGGGATACCACCGGATGCAGTTCTTCTTCGGTCGGTGTAACAGTTGTGCATGACACTGACACTTATTGCATTTCTTTATAAAATTTTTTGTATCTTCTTCGATCCGGGGCCAATAATAATCGGCCCTCATGAGCTTTCTTATTAATGATTTCGCTCCCGAATGGTTTCCACAAATGCCTTTATGGACTTCCCTCATCATGTAATCAGCTTCGTCAGGGCCCAAGAACCGAGTTAGGGAACCATTAAAATACCTACGATAAAGTTTTCTATCTATGACACAGTACCGAGAAACTTTAGTCCTCAGAGCTCTGGATGCTTTCGGGTCATCCGGGAGCTTTCCGCGTACAAGATAGTCTAAGAATTCATTTCTCCAATCCCAAGTTAGATTGGTTAAATTTATCTCATCGTATCCGAAGGGATCCAGTGCCGAATGCAACAACTGAACAACCGACTCAATTTTAGAACCTTTGGCATGTGTTAGAGCCTAAGTTTGCGAGTGCATCTGCCTCTATGTTTTCTTCCCCGGGGATATGCAACCACCGTCCATTCTTGAAAACTAGACAAAAGCTTTAAGGCCTTTTAAGGTATCTTGACATGCGTTCTTCTTTGACTTTGAATACTCCATGAATTTGGTTCACTACCAGCAGTGAGTCACACTTGACTTCAATAATTTGTGAGCCTAATCCTCGGGCCAGTTCTAAACCTGCAACTAAAGCCTCATACTCTACTTCATTGTTAGTCAACGAAGGGTTGTGTATTGCTTGCCTTAAAGTTTCACCGGTGGGAGTTCGCAATACCACTCCTAGACCGGTCCCATTGACGTTGGAGACACCATATGTATAAAGTGTCCAGATCCCGTGGCAGTCCCCGAGACCAAAATAGCCTCCTTTTCTGCCTGGAGGTTACTCACAGATTGAAATAGTCCATAAAGTCGGAAGGACTTGCGATTTTATCGCAGTCTAGAGTCAATATTCAATGTCAAATTCACTTAGTTCTACCACCCATTTAGCCAATCGCCCGAAAGCTCGGGCTTATGCAACACATTTTAAGAGGAAATGTAGTTACTACGGCAATTGGGTGGCATTAAAAATACGATCGAAGCTTTTACGATGATATTACTAAGGCCAAAAGCCAGTCTTTCGAGTAACGAGTATCGAGTTTCAGCCCATGACATTACTCTACTTACGTAATAGACATGAAATTGTATACCTTTTTCCTCCCATACCAGCACTGCACTTACCTCTACCTCTGAGACCGCCAAATATATCAATAGTTATTCTCCATCCTTAGGCTTTGACATGAGACTGAGGGCTGGATACGTTTTCAGGTCCCGTAAGTCTTGCTGTCACTTAAGCGTCCAAACAAAGTCATTCTTATTCTTTAGAAGTGAAAAGAACCTATGGCATTTTTCTGAAGACCGGAGATAAACTTGCTCAAGGCCGCCACTCGCCCATTTAACCGATATATTGCTTTCACATCTTCAAGTGTGTCCGATATATCTTTGATAGCCTTTATTTTTTCAGGATTTATCTCGATCCCTCTTTGAGAAACCAAGAAACCTAAAAACTTTTCTCGGGGTTTAGCTTCATATTGTATTTCCTTATGTTTCCTGCAAGTGACTTAAATGGTCTTCTGCACGAAGACTCTTTACAAGCATATCGTCTATATATACTTCCATTATTTTTTTCTATTTGTTTTTCAAATATTTTATTTACTAACCTTTGATATGTGGTCCCGACATTTTTTAGTCCAAAAGGCATAACGTTATAGCAATAAATACCAAAAATAGTTTTAAAATATGTTTTTTCTTGGTCCTCCAGGTGCATCCTTATTTGGTTATACCCGGAGTACGCATCTGGAAAACGCATGGTCTCGTATCCAGCCGTAGCATCGATCATCTGATCTATGTTCGACAACGAAAATGAGTCTTTAGGACACACTTTATTCAAATCCTTATAATCAATGCACATTTTAAATTTGTTTATCTTTTTAGGTACTACGACTACATTTGCTAACTAGTCCGGATATTTTAATTCTCGAATTGATCCTATTTAAGTAATCTAGCTATATCTTCTTTAACAAACATGTTGCGGAGTTCGACGATCGGTCATTTTTCCTGCCTTACCATAGGAAAACTAAGATCCAGGCCCAACATATGAGTTGTGACTTTTGGAGGAATGTCTGTCATATCTTCATGAGACTATGCAAAACAATCAACATTAGACATAGGATATTTAAGAATCAAATCCCTGAGCCCCAGGGTTAACCCGATGCCCAGGTATACCTTCCTATCGGGGGTTTCTGAATGTAGTACAATATGCTCCAGTTCCTCTATAGTGAACTTGGTGGAATCTGATTCATCTAGTACCTAAAATTATATGGGTACTTGGTACATATCTGAAAACTCCTCATCCGGATAGGTTGATTCTTTTTCCACCGATAGAACCTGGTGAACATCTTCTGGTACCAGTTCCGCTTCTTGTAATTGTTGTTTGGTGTATGCGCCTCCTCTTATTCCTCTATGGCGTACATTTCCATTGCAGTGGGATGTTCACCCCGAATTTGCTGAATCCCATTTGGTGTAGGAATTTCCCCCAATAGATGCAGTATTGACATGACCGCCTTCATATCATGTATCCACGTTCTTCCAAATATTGTATTATACCTCATGTCCTCGTCGAGGACATAAAATTTTATCAACTTAATAACTCAATCGCATCCACCGGTAGATCCACTTCCCCTTTTGTGGTTTCGCTTGACATATTGAAGCCTCAGAGAGTTCTGGCGGCCAGAACTATCTTGTCTACCATTTTCATTTCTTCCACCACCTTCAACCGAATTATATTAGCTGAGCTCCCGGAATCAATTAGAACTCTCTTTACCTGGAAGCAATCAATAGGTACCATGACTACCGGTGCATCGTTGTGAGGGAAACTCACACCGGCGGCATTTTCAGCAGCGGCCTAGCAGCCTGGGAGCACAGCTGATGGGCCACATCCATCAGGCCCATTTTCCAGCAGCCAAACAGTCCACTCCAGGCCTTACCCAAACCAATTTGGTCCAGGCTTTCGACCCATTGACTCTCCAACAGCCCGATAATGCATGATATATGGATACAGCATCACGTCTCACCTCACAAAAAATTATGGTAATCTTCCTCAACTGCGCAATTTAAATAATCCTCAATCTATTATGGTTGGAAATGATCATCGCATTCCAATACAAGAGTTTGGTCACACACTAACCCACCACCGGATCCCCAATTCTCTCTTAAAACGTCCTTTATGCCCTTTATATTATCAAGAACCTAATCTCCGTTAGAAAATTTGCCACCGATAATTCCGTATCAATCAATTTTGACCCATTTGGTTTTTCTATAACAGACCTACATATGGTGAAACTTCTTACCAGATGCAATAGTGATGGGGACATCTATCCCTTCCTATCCACGCCCACTTCCCATGTCACTCCTCCCACCACTTTAGCTACAATATCTCCATCAACGTGGCATATTAGACTTGGTCATCCGGGTGCTCATATTTTTTATTCCCTTAGAAATCGAAATTTAATCCAATGTAATAAAGGAACACTTTCCCACAGTTTCTCCTCTTGTCATCTATTGGAAACATGTTAGACATCCATTTACGCCTTCTCTAAGTATTACTTTCTCTCCCTTTGATATTATTTCTCGCCTGATGTCCCGAAGAGCCTATAGAAGCTAAAGCCTAAGAAAGAAAAGCCTGGAAAGATGAGTGACTCAGTAGATACAAAAACTCATGCGGATTATGGACTTCTCCTATAACTAGCAACTTAGGCCATAAAATATTATTTGGTGTTCTTGGATGATTTCTCTCACTTCCATTGGGTCTATACGCCTATACTCAAATATCAAGTGTTCTCCAAATTCCTTGAATTTCGTACAATGGTTAAAACACAATTTGAAAAAGACAACAAAATGTTTCAACGTGATAATGATCGTGAGTTCAATAATTCCCTTTTTCATAAATTTTGTGCGGCTAATGGCATGATCATTCATTTCTCGTGCCCCCATACCTCCCTTCAAAATGGTAGAGCCGAAAGGATTCTCCGCACCATTAATAACATGATTCGTACCCTTTTTTTCATGCGTCTTTCCCCCTACCTTTTGGGTATATGCATTAAAATGATAGAACATATTCTTAACATCTTACCTACCCGTGCGATTCAAAATAGGACACCCACCGAAATTCTCTACCGTCGGATCCCTACCTATGATCACCTTAGAATTTTCGGTTGTCTTTGTTACCCAAATTTGACATCCACGCCCCCCACAAAATTAGCACCTCGATCCACTCCGTACGCCTTCCCAGGTTTCCCGTTGAACCATATGGGGTACTTGTGCTATGAGCTATCCACAAATAAAATCATAATCTCACGCCACGTCACATTTGTTGAGTACATTTTCTCGTTTGACAACATCCAAAAAATTTATGTCACTGATTACAGATTCCTTATTGATTCGGACACCTCACCTCTAGTCCAAAATGCACTACACAACACACTGCCTGCCGCCGTCCCCGACACCACCCTCTCACGCTGCCACCTTCGAAATCTGTTGAACCTTTCCCCTACAGAGACGACCCATCCCGTCTTCGTCTCCCCGATCCACCGGCTATCCTCTTCGCCAGACCCATTGTCACCGCCACATGCCGCCCAATCTCCCGTCAGTCAAACCTGCCAAGCAACCGCCCCACAACCACCTAGTACTCCAACCCAGTCACCGTCAGCATTCCCGACACCGACCCACCTACAACCCATCCATCTCACCCGATACCCAGTCACACCCAACCAGTCCCATCACCGGACCCGAACCCCACTCACCCCTCACCCCTACCCCGTCGACCAGTCTAGACAACCTTCCATTACTGTCACTACCTCGACATCTCAATCCTCAAATTCCAGCCCTAACTCGATACCCCACTAGCCACTACCCTACCCAAATACCCAAACAACCCCGACCCCTACGCACCGAATGGAAACCCGTGCCCAATACGGGATTTTCAAGTCCAAAGTCCATTTTAACCTTTCCACACAAACTATATCCCCAATTCCCAAAAACCTAAAATTAGCCAAACTTGACCTGAATTGGAATGCAGTCCATTCGTGAGGAATTTAATGCTTTAACGAAACAACACACTTGGAATTTGGTTCCTAGATCGGATGGGGTTAATGTGATTATATGCATATGGCTATTTCATCACAAATTCAGAAACAGTGGTGACATATAATGCTATAAGGCGAGACTTGTGGATAATAGTACTAATCAGTAGGAGGATATTGATTATGGTGATATGATTAGTCTGGTGGTTAAACTGGATACCATTCGCACAATTATGAGCATAGTTATGAGTAAGCATTGGCCGATTCATCAGCTTGATGTCAAGAATTTATTATTACATGGGGACTTGAAAAAAACTGTTTACATACACCAACCGCCAGGCTTTGTCCATCCGTAGGCCCCTCACTATGTTTGTCATATTCGTAAGTCACTATATGGTTTGAAACAGCCCCCAGAGCGTGGTATGCACGCTTTGCTAATTACATTATGCAAATTGGGTTTGTATGCAACAAGTATGATCATTCTCTCTTTATATTTCATCGCGGTAGTAACATTGTATACTTGTTATTATATGTTGACGATATTGTTCTCACTGCCTCTTATGATGTGTTGAAAACTAGAGATCATTGCTATGCTGAAATCCGAATTTGCTATGACTGACTTGGGAAAGTTGAGTTATTTCTTAGGGAAATCAGTGACTAGATCTGCAGATACTATGTTCCTGTGTCAACGTAAGTATGCATAAGAAATTGTGTACATGGGCTAAGATGGCGAGCTGCAAGATCATGCCTACTATGGTTGACTCGAAATCGAAGATTAGTGATGTTGACGGTGATCCAGTGTCTGATCTCACTCTTTATAGGAGCCTTGCAGGTGCACTTCAGTATCTTACTTTCACCAGGCCTGATATTACTTATGATGTTCAACATGTGTGTTTGTTTATACATGCCCCTAGGGAGCCTCATTTTACAGCTCTGAAACGTATCATTCGATACGTTAAGGGCACACTTGATTATGGATTGCATCTCTACCCCTCTGCACCAACCATGTTGTTATCATATACAGACGCCGATTGGGTAGGTTGTCGGACACGCGACGCTCCACCTCCGGCTACTGTGTGTTCTTAGGAAATAATCTCATTTCATGGTCTGCCAAGAGGCAAGCCACCTTATCTCGATCGAGTGCAGAAGCAGAGTATAGAGGCATTACAAATGTTGTTGCTGAGATCTGCTAGCTCCGAAACCTTCTTTTGGAGCTTCAGTGTCCCTTGCGTAAGACGTCTATGGTATACTGTGATAACATATCCGCGATATACTTATCTCATAACCCGGTTCAGCATCAGCGAACCAAGCACATTGAGATGGATATACATTTCATTCGTGAGAAGGTTGCTATAGATCATGTTAAGGTGTTGCATGTGCCTTCTTCGTATCTGTATGCAGATATCTTCACCAAATGACTTCTTAGACAACTATTCCTAGAATTCAAATCCAGTCTCAACGTCCGGCGTCCGGCCTCCTCCCGCTCCGACTAAGGGGGTGTATTAGTAAATATTACAATATATTCACCATATAATTTATAATTAATAGTAGTGTATAATTATAATAAATATAGGATCCTTATTCTATTAGGACTCAATATTGTATACACTATATATATATTGGTATTAATAAAAAAGACTGTCCAAGGGAGATTAATACAATTTTACATTAACTACTTACTTTTATTAGCAAAGCGTATTCAAATCAGTAATCCAAAAAAAAAAAAAATTGTTGACCAAATGTGGTCCCATAAGATGAGATAATCTGATCTTGAAGTATGGTTACTAATTAATTAATCAATCTTATTCTAATTAAATTATGTTAATCTCATGTATGCTTTGCTTCTATTGTTGTACCACTATATATAATGCTAAACAAGACCTTTTTCTAAATCATTCCAAAGTTTATAATATTTTATTCTTTTAGAAAGTGCAGTAGTAAAAACAAATATGGCCAAAATTGTGATGAAGTCTGCTTTGTTTGTTGCTTTGTTGCTGATCACAATGGGTTTGTTTCTCAGTTCTCATTAACCTTTCATTAATCCCTTCACATGTTATTTTATTTTTTTGTTTTTTGTTTTTGATTGGAACAACGATAAAATTATTTCCATGTGATTTATATATAGGTTACACGTTTCAATTGTGAAATCAATTACTGATATTTGCATCGAACATAAACTGCACACATCCTATACACTCCCTTAGAGGGGGGTGGGGGTCGCTCATATATAAATTCACTAAACTTGCAATAAACAGTAACCCGAACCCATAATTTTTAAAAAAACAATATATTCAATGCTAAGAATCTTAATAGTTGAACAAATATAACTTAAATTTTGATTCCGGCCCTTGTTTCTCATTCCTGAACCCTCTGTGATCGTATAATGCTTCGCACACCCCGCTATGTACGTACCCTTTTTGTTGTAATATATATAGCTTGTAGCCAAAGAGAAAAATAACAATCTTATGTGAAGCTAATATATAATCATGAGTTGTTTTTAATTATTTTTTTATTTATATAGTTGCAGATATTCCATCCTTTAAGGTTGAAGCAATTCATGAATGTGATAATCCAAAGGATTGTGAACCACGTTGTCCAAGAACTCTAGCACCTGTTTGTGTATTTCATAGATGCATTTGTTGGGCCAAGAATAAGATGGAGGTGGCTACTACACAAGGAGTGATAAATCCCAAAAATTAGTGTATTTTATTGAATTATTGATATGTGGACTCTGAGATCTTGAGTAATATATACATCTTGCAATATCTATGAATTTGATAATTGTCTTAATTGTTTTATTAGACTACTTCTGATCAGTTTGCTACTCCCTTTTCCCCGGTTTATATGATACCATTGGAATTTCGAGATTCAAAATTTTAAATTTTAACTGTAAATTCGGACATAGAAGCTTTAAACTTTTAAAATAAAATTTATATATTTAAAAAATAAGTAAAAAGTACTATAAATCACCATCATTAACAACTTAAAATATTTTAAAAAACATATAAAGAAATTCATATCAAAGAAAAACTTGGTTGACTCTAGAAATTCCACCTGTACCACATAAATTAGGACAAATGGACTACTAAGGTTTTTTTTCCAATGCATTAAATTGTGAACTATTTGAGTTTTAATGGCTCCAATAACGATGTCAGGATTTTCATCAAGTGAGTGCATATATATATATATATATATATATATACGATCTGATTTTATGGCGAAAAGATTCGAATCATACGTTCCAGCTCTTTCACCCCATTAGCTCCACCCTTGAATGACCCTCAACACATACTTGAATAAGTTCGAATGATCTTTCAATGTCCATTCTTCATTATGATGTTAAAAGGATTTTAATTTTTCCAGAAAATTAAACCATAATTGTTAAGTTAGTTTAAGCATAAAAAACATGAAGGTGTCGTCATAGGATGTAGAGCGATAGATAGGATTCATACATTCTTAAACCGAATTTTGGGGTCCGAACTCCGTGAATAGAAAATTTCCTACTAACTAAGGTGTCTTACCTTTAAGCCCTATGTGTCGCGAATGTGGATGAGTCGAGCAAATGACCAATATTGAGTGCTTAATATCGGATCGTTAATCCAAAAAATAAAAAGAATATGAAGCTAGATCTATATGTTGGGCATGTGAACAAAGTCTCACATGAAAAGTAGAAAATAAAAAGAAGTTATTTATAAGATGTTGAATATACTTCTAATGGTATTAACTCAAGGCGGACAATATTATATCACGTTAAGAATATTTTTGAGCTGTTTTAGCCCAGCATTATATTGTCCGGACTCTAAAAATTGTACTGCAATTAAAATATATATGGCCAATATTACTTTCTTGAATTTTTTTTCTTGTTGCCTCGTTGCTAATGACAAAGGGTACTCTACTCTTATTTTTTTCCTCCACTCTCTACAATTTGATCCGTGAATATTACTATAAGAACACAAACATGAAGTGTATGCCATTAACAATACTCAAAGAAAATTACTTGTAAAGTTAAAATAACCATATCTAAGTAAACTCTATTTTTAATATTTCAACCATAAAAATTACAATAATTAATCTGAACTCCTAGACGATGGAGTCCTGTATACTAGAATAGGACTCGTCACACCATGTTTTTAAGCGTCATTCCACACAAGTGAACTACTAATGTAAAAGGCCTTTGTGTCTACAAATTTCCCACTCAAAGAAACTTGAAAAGATAGTTTCTCATTTTGCCTATTAAACGATAACGTACTCGGTTTCACGACTATTGAAACCCCGTCGGGCGACTTAACCGTCGAATTATAAACAACTTTCCCAGGTCCAACGTTCGTGACAGTACGAACAAATTATTGAAGTGTGTGACCATCTGATCTAAAAGCTTAAGCTGTTAGATAGAACACACTTGTAATATTTGATTATATTCTCAACACGCCCCCTCACGTGTTGACCTGATTTCTTTTCATGGTCAAAGCATGTGGAAATTCTTTTTTGAGAATGGGTGGCGGTGAGGTTCGATCCCAGGACCTTTGGCCTGCTTTGATACCATATTGAAGTGTGTGACCATCTGATCTAAAAGCTTAAGCTGTTAGATAGAACACACTTGTAATATTTGATTATATTCTCAACACAAATGTCGCGGAAAAATTGGTCGAATTTTCAGGTAGTTGGAGGTGCATTGAGGGGTAATTGAGACCATCTGTCCCCTTGGCTAATGGGAAATTTCTGCAATTGTAAGTTCCATTTCCTGCTAATTGTGCTATGTTTGAAGTGTTGTAGCCTTCTTTGCAAAGGAAACTTATGTAGGACTTTATGTCAATGTCATATATTAGACCAGGGTCTAATGCACCTGTTGGATTTATTTGTCCTGAGCCTGAGGCTAGTTCTCTTTGCTTTGGTTGGATCTTCATAGGTTTGGCTAAAATGAAGAAAAACAAACAATGTAATTTTGATCAGAATTTAAATGTGTCATATGAGTCAAAAGTGTTACATTTATGAACAATATATAGTACATAAGAAAAAAATGGTTTTAGCTACGAAGTTCGTCGCGATTATGTCATTAAATAGCTAATAGAATCACGACGAACTTCGTAGCTAAATCCATTGCTAACAGAATTTTATAATAGGTTATTGCTAATCTATCGTTAAATAGAATTAGCGATGAATTTTGCTGTATAGCTATCGAATTTTTCCATCGCTACTTCTAATTTTTTTAGTACTAAAACTGTGTGTATATATATATATACAGAATTTTATGGGAGTGGCATCACGTTATTATTGTAACTCGTCTTTACAAATTAAGTAATGAAATGAATGGATAATTAAGGAGGAAAATAATCTCACCAGTGGTCATTAAAGCAGATTTAATAGCAGCAGGTGACCAATCAGGATGAAAAGTCTTAACATAGGCAGCAGCACCAGCAGCATGAGGACAAGACATTGATGTTCCAAAAAGTATGTTATATTTTCTTAATTTTGAAAATGCAGCTAAGATACTTAACCCTGGAGCAGCAAGGTCAGGCTACACAAAAAGAAAAAAAATTAGAGACGTATTAGATACTATAGAAAATTGCTAATTTCCAACGTATGTCGCATCGGTAAAGGATATCCATTGATAACGTTACCGACGAGCCAAATTCCACTGGAAATTAGTGATTTTCTGGTAAGGGGAGTAGAATAAGAACTTTTAAAATTCAAATTCATAGAATTGATGAATTAAATTTGTCATGGAATATGCACAAGTGGTCATCAAACTCAAGTACAAATGAGTTAAAAAACTGTTATATATAAGTTGTTGAATTCTCTTGATATAAGAAAAAAACAGTGAACCAACAAATGAGTTCAAATATTGCTGCTTTCGATCAATCCCCTTGTATAGAAAACTCAAGAATATATAGAGAGAGGGGACCAAATAATGACGAATCTGAGCTATTCAATTTACACCCTCGTTGAAAAATTACAGTCTATAATAGGGCAAAATATTTCTTATGTATATATACGATATGTTGAATCTCTTTATAGAGTACTATTTTTTTAGTGTAAAATCCAGGCTCCACCATGAAAATAAATATGACAAAGGAAAATCAAAGGTAAGAAGCAAACCTTAAGTATGTTGAGACTGATGATTTGGGGTCCTCTACTTGAAAATGAAGGTATAAATGGTGCAGTGATGTTAATGGTTCTTGATCTAAATATTGTTGCTGTTGGTGACCTGCAAATTAATTGTCACGAATAAATAAAAAATAAGTGTAAGAGCCAATAACAAAATGATACACTAGCAGCGTAATTTAACTTGTGATTACATTTTAATTATCAATTAATCACGCAACACATACATGCCTATTATAGAGAATTATCTATGATTATCTGATATGTGATCTGATTGTATAAATATTTTTTCCTTCGTATGCGAGAGAAAAGGAAAAAGACTCATTCATAAAATAGATATTAGTAACTTGAAAGATATATATATATATATATATATATATATATATATATATATATATATATATATATATATATATATATATATATATATATATAAAAAGAAATAGGAGGTAGTAGGTGAATATATATAGCCCTTTACGGTTTGAATAAAAGAAGATGGTCCTATAAAGATCTCTTGTATATTATTTTCATATTTTTATTTTTATATGTAAAAGTAATTTTTTTTTAAAAAGACATAAAATTAAAATAAGTTGTAAAAGGTTACAAAACTATTTGACTCCCTAGCTACTTGGCGGAACATATTAATATTTATACTGAAAATGTGAAGGGTCTTTATACTATCAATAAATAGATAAAACCTCTAACTTTTTTTTTTTTTTTTTACAATTGAAAAGTATTACTCCAATAAATTGTTGAGGAAATAGAGATGAAATAACATACTTAGTGGTGTTGATATAGTGATTAATCTTGTCACCATCAGCTATATGAACATATGTTGCTGGTATAACAGTGGACATTGCTGTGTCTGAAAAATCATCTGTTGACATAATAGCTCCAACACCTCCATATTTTTTTATGGTGCCATCTTGATTTAAATTTTCAAGGCAAAATATTATCTTCCCTTTCACCTTGCTCCCATCTAAACTACCATCATCACAGAAACTGCATAATGATTTAAGAACAACATTAGTTTTGAAATTCCAAACCAAGGCTATAGCTCGCTAAAATTATACTCTTTTGAATAAAAAAAATTGTGTTCTTTCAGTTTCAATTGTGTCACTAGTTTAACTCGACATGAATTTATGTTTTAAACATGTCATGACATTTGTGTGAATGTAAGCATTTGAAACTTGTGATATGTCATAATATTTGAGAAAAAAACATGGGGTAGTCATCCAAGTATTAGTTTATTGTCGAAAAGTCACTATTCTTTGTTTTGTCACATAAAAGTCACTCACCTATTCACCATTCAAAGTTGAAATATTTCGTGAATTGATGAATAGTCAAGTGGTTTTTATGTGACAAAACAAAGAATAGTATGTGTGACTATTTACTAGTGGACTAATTGTTGGATAATCACCTATGAAATTTCCTCCATAATATGTGTGACTATGGAAGTTTTTTATCAAGAGTAAAAAAGAAAGCTAACAGTTTGATTTGTTTTCAAATATATAAATATTTCATTCTTAATAAAAAAAAAAATAATGTCATATAAAATAGAACAAATCGGAGAATACCTGGGATCTACATCACTTAGTGCACTGTTATTTTTGGCCAAGATTCCACTTGTCAAAGGTGACATTTTTCCTTTTGTGTCAAATAGGTTGAGAGAAATTCCATAAACCAAATATACATGGGAGCAAAAAATTATTAATTTAACTTGTATACACTGATAATATAAAACAAATAATAATCGATAAGATAATAAAAACTTACAAAAAGTTTTCGCCATTAATTCAGCGGTAGTCTCAAATTACCTGTCAATACTAGTAGCAGCCACAGTCATAATCCAAGGTGCTACCATTTTCAACTTGTAACAAATCAGGCCCATCATTTCCAGCTGAACAAGAAGTCAAAATCCCCTTTTTCATTGCATGAAATGAATAATGATCCAATAGCCATTGAATCTTAGAAAAAATTCTTTGATGGGCCTCCAATTGACACCGATATAATGTCCACGCCATCGTGTATTGCAGCATCGAACGCTGCTAGGAGATTTATGTCCGAGCAGCCTGAAAGCCAGCATACTTTATATGTGGCGATTCGAGCCGATGGTAAGGCCCCGCGGGCCGTACCACTGGCGAATCCGTCTAAGTTGGCACCAGGGACTGGGACTCCAGCAGCAGTGGAAGATGTGTGTGTGCCATGGCCTTCAAAATCATGCAGATGCTGATTTGTCCAAATTGAAAAATTGGGCTCCAATCACTTTGCTGTAATATAAAAATTTAAACAAATTCAGTATTTGTAGCTTCCGATGAATTTAAATGGACAATATAGTCGGTGAAGATTCTATAGTTGACCTCAATTTGTTTGAGACGGACGTATAGCTATTTTTGTACGAATAAAAAGAGGGATGGAGCATGGGTTCAATAGGCCCATTACTAGAAACACACATTTTTCTGACAGATGCTCTCATCGGAATAGGAAACAGTTTCCAACGACCACATTTCCGACAAATTTCTAACTGTATCCATGCTCCATCCACTTCTGGACCAAATACTTTTTGGCACCGACAATAAATATACAGGTGAAAATTACAATTTTATTTATAAATATCATATGAGTTTACCTTATATACACCGACAACATTAGAGATTTTTACACTATCAAAAATCTATAAAAAAAAAGATGAATACAGGTAATAGTTGAGATTAGGGACTTAGAAAATAAAACAAGTATCTACTACAATAGGGTATAGTCTACTAACAGTGTAAAAGTTACACCAGAGTATCAAACTCCAAACTCGTATTTTCAAGAAGTGCAATAGGCTTAGTGATAAGAATTTTAGATATTGAACTCGTTAAGTTTAAATCGTGAATCGGCTTCTGAATGAATATACATATTTGAACAATCATTTAGAAGCTTTTAAAAATGCTAGGAGTATATATTAAAGTAGAAATATTTACTTGTTACATCCAGTGAAATTGACCCCTTGGACACATTTGCCCTTTCATTTAGCAGGGGGAGGCCGGAGGTCCAAAGCCTGTGTCATTGAAGCTTTGTGATTCCATCCATATACCTATTAACACCAAAATTAAGCATGAATTAATTATTTACATATATTTTCAAGTTACATATATAATTAATTAATTAATTACCTGTATCAAAGACTGCAACAATTGTATTACTCTCAGCTTGGTGATTTCTTTGTACAGTCTTAGGCATTCCAATAAAATCCCAAGATCTTGTTGTTCAGAGCTTTCTCACTGTATTTTGAAATACAGACACAACCCCTTCTTTTTCTGTAGAATATATGGGAAAGATTCAGTTAGTATATAGAACGAAACAATTTTTATTTTGACATTGTTAAAGTCAATAGACTACTTCTTCTTCTTTCGTTTCAATTTATGTGACGTTGTTTAACTCGACACAAAATTTACAAGAATAAAAGAAGAAATGTGAAACTTGTGGTGTTAAGCGGCAACATTTTTGTGGTTTTAAAAGTTTCTCATAATTAATACTCTCTCCGTTCCATAAAAAGTGATTTTTTAGCTTATGCACATCCTTTAAAAAATTGTTTACTCCTAGACAATTAGGAGTATTTTTACTAAATTAACCCCAATCAAGGTTTACTATTTTTAGAAAAAGAAAAGGTAGTTAATAAAACTTGACTATTTAAATAAGGATAATCTTGGAAGAATCTGCCCAAAGTCTCTTTAAAATCCTAAAACACCACTTATTTTGAAAAAAATTAAAAAGCTTAAAAAATCACATATTATGGAACGGAGAGAGTAGTAAAATAAAAAGTCAAAATTTTAAATTGTTTCAAATATAGAAATATGTTTTCTTAACATTTTTTTCTAAAAAAAATGACCCGGTGAATAAAGCATCCCGCGTTTAGGCAGGGTTCGAGGAGAGGCCTTATTCAAAGTGGGTGTAATGTGGACATTCTATATTCTGACGCAAGCAGAGGGGAGCTAGGATATTGAGTTTATGAGTTCTGAATTTTAGAAAACATAATTAATGGGTCCTTGATAAAAGCATATTTTCAAATGCATATACAAAGTTTGAGTCAAAACTAGTAGTTTTGCAGAATCCATAGGCGAATCTGAAGCTCCGCACCTGGACGCAAGCATCAATAATAGCTTCAACTAGCTATTCAAGTCCGTGACTTATAAGTCACGGGAAGACAACTTTAACTGTGTGCCAACCCTACTCATTTTTTAACAGATTGATTAAAAAAAGTCAAATAAACTCAAAACGGAGTAGTATTACGTACGTGATAATCTATCTGCTTCATCTGGTAATAGTCTTGCAGAAAATGCATTAAAGCTCCTTCCATAGCTATGTATCTTTGATTCTTTTGCTATTGCCTCACTGAAATGAAAGAATCAATGAATAAAAATATAACAATTAGAATTTTATTTTAATTGTTAAGGAAAACGAAATATATTTGGATTTAATTGAAGAAGGCTTTAATTATTATTACTCTCCAATTGCCTCTGAAAGCAAGCTATGATGATGATCATCCAACAACAAGGTTGAATCTTCCGGTAAATCTCCCATATAAACTATGTGTTGGAAATTAGCCTTTGGCGGGAGTTGCGACCGACTAACTTTAACGGCTTAAACACTAGTGTTACGCATATTGGAGAATTCGGTTCTTCACACATGCATGATCTACTAAGTACGTAGATAACCGTAGGGCCAAGAATCGTCAAATTTCATTGAGAAATGAAAGAGTTATTGGTTCACGAAGTAAGGTGTTTGAAGTATGGAAAGTGTGGTATTGTGTTCAATTCTCCCTCATCGGTAGAGGAAGAAAGAATTGTTGTGTATATCAGACTCGAAATTGGTTTGGGGTTTGGGACCCCAAGGGGTATCCCATGTGTTTAAAGGAGGGAGGACCTAGATGTGCTTCGGTTCGAGGAAAGACCACACGCACGCCGCCGCCCGTTCGGTCCGGTTCCGGGTTCCGGGCTCTCGGGCTGTGGGCTGTGGGCATTCTAATATTATCTTTTTGGACCAGAATTCTTTCAGAGGTACAGTTTGGTCCCTGAAGTTTTCGTAAAATCGAATTTCGACGGTCAGAACAGAAACGCCAAGCACTCAATTCAGCCATTTATTTTGGCTGAATTACTCCTCCTATAATGGCCAAATCCGTTGGTCTTTTTCAGTCCCCTCCCTCACCTATATAAACACCTCCTTACACCATTGTTGAGCAACATATATGACTACGAATAACAGTTTATACAACACACGAAAATACACAACCAAAACAGTTTTCTTCCTACAACTTTCAAGCATCATTTCTTTACTCAATATTCTTCACGGTAGCATTTGAGTTTCCTTTGTTCAAGTGTTCCATTGCTGTTTTATCTTGGGAGACAAATTGTCCAGGACGTATAAAGGATACATACGGGGCAATATTGTCTTAAGGACAGAGTGCCACACTCGACTCAGCAAAAACAGTTTCCATTTTTCCGTCTTCAACAAAATTGTAATTTCGATTTGTGGTTCAATTGTAATTTCAGATTTCTAGTTGAATTATTCAATCTTTGTTTATCCTTTCGAATACTTGTAATAATAATATACTTCCCGTACTGCTTTATAAAGTACCATAGAGCAAAAACTCCCAGCACTATGTATATCTGTTATACATAATCACAATATTGAGAAGAAAAAAAATGTTAAGTTAGTAATCCTTAATAATGCCATACAATAATGTTTATGATACACCTTTAATGATCCATATATGTTTTACCACAATTATGATGTATAAATGCGGTAAAAATCATACATGTATCGGGTGTTTACACTAAAATCCTAGTAATTAGTTATCATGGTTAAGTTATAAAACTCATAAGTTAAGGTGAGAATGTATACTAATTGACTATAATCTAGTGATAAGTGTGTATATGTAAATTATTTTCTTTTCAAAAAACAAAAATAAATTCGTAAAATAAGGAGGATATGCACTTTTCTTTCATCTGTATTTGATCCATTGCTTAGTGCAATAAGCAGACACAAATTGAATACAAGAAAACAAATGCACTTTGATACTTCCATTTACTCTTTAATTTTCTCTACTATGATTGAATATGCAAGTGAGGAGAAGTATATATAATATAGGTGAAATTGCATAATAAATTATTTGCCTGATAAATTTTATTTGAGTCAAAATGTAAAGAAGTAAATTAAACCACACAATAAAAGTTACTTTTAGAAAAAAATAAAAAATCATGATCTATCAAAGAATTGATAGATTAATTAACTGTATACTGAGAAAATCATCTTTTTTCGTTTTGATTTCCTAATTAGCCAGACTTCAGGAATCAGTGGTTTGACTTTGACTTTTTAAAATTGATATCCTAATATGTTAAAATTTATGGGAATATATTTCCAACGTAGATCCTATATCATAGAGAATATATTAATATTTTCCATCTATTTTATAATTATTATTCTAGTGTAATTATGTAAACTGAAGATCCTTCTCCAATTAGGTTTGTAAATTGTAAAAACACCTATAATAATTGAATTAATGAGAAGCCTCCAACCAAGAAGAATTACACTATTCTACATGGTATCAAGAGCCAAAACCCTAATACCCTAAAATTCTTTCTCTTTTTTCGGCAGCCACCCCTCCCTCCCTCTCTCTTTCCGGCGGTAACCCCCCGATCCCTTCCCTAGTTTCAACAAGGCCCGGTCACAACTGATCTTGGAGGAAACTAGGCGAGCCAAACAGGACGAACATAATCAAAAGGCTTTGATAGTTGATGCACCGGTGACCACCACCACACCCGTCGGCCAGCCGCATCACACGGACAACCAACAATCGTGGGGCGGCCGCGGTGGCAGCAGGGGCAGATGTCGCGGTAACGGCCGTGGTGGCATGGGAAAAGGACGCGAGGGATGATCCAGTTTCGGCGGCCAACCACAGCAGGCCCGACACCCATCTCAGTGGGTCGGCCCACTACCTTGGCCTATTTTCGAAACTTGGGCCTCGCCCCCATATTCCTACCTGAATGTCTCGGCCCAAGGCACTACCTAGTGGCAGCAGCCCAGTGTTCTAGGCCCTCCTACAGACCAACGTCTGATGGCCCATCCACAATAGGCCCACTTCTCGGTGGCCCAACAACAACAACCGTACGACCTCCTTACCCCTACCGAACTGGGCCAGGCCTACATCACCGTGAATTTACAGCAGCTCGATGATGTCTGGTATATGGATACGGGCGCCACATCCCACCTCACTCGTAACTCTGATAATCTTCCTCAACTGTTTAATTTGAACAATCCTCATTTTATTTTAGTCGGAAATGACAATTGCATTCCAATTCAAGGTTGTGGCACCATTCAAACTCCACCACCGCACCCTCCCATTTTCCCTAAAAAATGTCCTATATGCTCCTAACATTAGTAAAAACTTAATCTTTGTTAGGAAATTTGCTAGTGATAATTCTGTATCTATTGATTTTGACCCTTTTGGATTTTCTGTGAAAGACCTACGTACGGGAACAACTCTTATGAGATGCAATAGTGTGAGGGACCTATATCCTTTCTCTTCCAATTTCGCTGCGAGTGTCAATCCACATACATCTCTAGCTGCAATCTCTCCTTCAACCTGACACAGTCGACTTGGGCACCCAAGAGCACCAGTTTTTAACTTTCTTCGAAGTCACAATTTGATTCAATGTAATAAAGTGAAATTTACCCACAACTGCTATTCTTGTCCACTAGCAAAAACATGTTAGACTTCCTTTTAAATCGTCTTTGAGTGTTACTTTCTCTCCATTTGATATCATTCATGCAGATTTATGAACATCTTCCCTTACTAGCAAACTGGGTCATAAATATTATTTAGAACTATTAGATGACTTCTCTCATTTTCTTTGGGTTTATCCGCTCAAATATAAGTCTAAAGTCTACTCTACCTTTCTTGAATTTTGATCCTACATTAAAACGCAATTTGAAAAGAACATTAAATCATTTCAAAGTAACAATGGTCGTGAGTTTAACAATCCCACCGCCTCCTTACAAGCCCACTGCCTGAGCCCCATCATCCCATCACTGCTCCACTGCCCGAGTCCTCACCCACCATAAAACACCCAAACAGTCCTTATTCCAACGCACCACATGGAAACCCGTGCCTAACACGAGATTTTCAAACCGAAAGTACACTTGAACCTATCCACTCAAGCCATCTCACATATACCTAATAACCCAAAATTAGCCAAGTTTGATCCTAATTGAAATGCGGTCATGCGTGAGGAGTTTGATGCGCTCACTACACAACAAACTTAAGATCTTGTCCCAAAACCAGATGAGGTCAATGTGATTAGTTGTATGTGGCTATATCGTCATAAATTCAGGTACAATTGTGAGTTTGAATGCTATAAGGAGAGACTTGTGGCAAATGACATAGGGTAACAAGAGAAAATTGATTGTGGTGAGACCTTCAGTCCAGTGGTGAAACCAGCCATCATCCGCACTGTTTTGAGCATTGCTATGAGAAAGAATTGGCTGATTCATCATCTTGATGTGAAAAATGTATTCTTACATGGGGATTTGAAAGAAATCGTAAACATGCATCAACCACCTGGCTTTGTGCATTCTTCGGCTGCTCAGTATTTCTGTCGTCTTCGAAAGTCACTTTATGGCTTGAAATAAGCCCCCAGGGCTTGGTATGATCGCTTTGCCACTTACATTTTGAAGATTAGGTTCATGTGCAGTAAATGTGATAACTCGCTTTTTATTTTTCATCGAGGTAATGATACTGCATACCTACTGTTCTATGTGGATGACACTGTCTTGACTGCCTCCTCGGATGTGTTGAAAAATGAGATTATCACCATTCTCAAATCAGAATTTTCCATGACACACTTGGGTAAGTTGAGTTATTTCTTGGGGATTTCCGTGACTAGATCCAAGAATGCAATGTTCTTGTGTCACTATAAGTATGCCGAAGAGATTGTTTACAAGGCTAAAATGGAAAACTGCAAGATCATGCCCACTCCAGTCGACTCAAAGTCGAAGCTTAGCACCGATGACGAAGATCCGGTTCTTGATCCTTCTCTTTATAGGAGTCTAGCTGGTGCACTTCAGTATCTTACCTTTACCAGGCCTGATATTGTATATGTCATTCAACAGGTGTGTTTGTTTATGCATGCTCCCAAGGAGCCTCACTTTACCACTCTTAAACGTATCATTCGGTACGTCAAGGGTACTCTTAACTACAGATTACATCTTTATCCATCTGCACATATCAGTCTGATATCTTATACGGACGCCGATTGGGGCGGCTGTCCAGAAACGTGTCGATCTACTTTCTGCTATTGTGTATTTTTGGGTGATAACCTCATGTCATGATCTGCAAAATGACAAGCCACGCTTTCCCGTTCGAGTGCAAAAACAGAATATAGAGGTGTTGCGAACGTTGTTGCCAAAATTTATTGGCTTAAAAACCTCCTTCTAGAGCTTCATTGTCCCTTACGTAAGACATCTCTTGTCTACTGTGATAACATATCTGTTGTTGACTTGTCTCATAACCCGGTTCAGTATCAGCGAACCAAACATATTGATATGGATATTCATTTTGTTCGTGAGAAGGTTGCCATGGGCCATGGGCCATGTTCGGTGTTACATGTTCCTTCTTCCTATCAGTACGTAGATATATTTACTAAGGAACTCCCTCGGCTGCTGTTCCTTGACTTCAGATCCAGTATCAGCTTCCGCCTCCTCCCGCTCCGACTGAGGGGGTGTGATAGAGAATATATTAATATTCTCCATATATTATGTAATTATTATTCTAGTGTAATTATATAAAGTAGAGATCCTTCTCCAATTAGGTTTGTAAATTGTAAACACCTATATATATTGCATTAATGAGAAGCTTCCGACCAAAGAAAATTACACTATTCTATACTATAATTAAAATTTTACTTTTTTTAATCTCTCCATTTTTGTAACCATCAAAGGTGTTAGACATTATAAGTAATTATGTTTACACCTCGTAGGGGAGTGCTTCTCCTTTATGAGAATTTGGATTAGCAGACCGAGCTGGTGGATATATATATATATATATAACAACAATATATTCAGTGAAATTCTACAATGTGAATTCTGAGAAAGATAGAGTGTACATAGACCTTACCTCTACCTTGGTAGTCAGATGGTTATAACAAAAACAAAGATGGCGGCAACACTACTTTAACCTATTATATTTTAACCATATACTAATAATAGGTGTTGGATCTAAGATTTAAACTCTATATCTAGCAAAATCAAAATAGCTAGCGAAAGTCTTGTCTATCTCATAGATGGTTTCAAAAACCACGTGTTTCTATGGATCATCATAGAGTACTTCCACAAATCCACTTAGATGAAGCTCTTTTCATAATGAATGACAATGATATCATAATATGTTAATATACGAGGTAGATTCGGATGATTGATGAAAGAAACATCATATGTATCCCAAATTACCTCTCACTCCCATCGGCCGGATGGTGGTAATAATATATAGATAGACTAGGAGTATAAAATTTTGGGTTCAAACCTACAACCTAATTATTACAACCTTGCACTCTAATACTAATAGAATTAGATAACAATAAAACCTGGTAAAACTAAAAGATAACCATTAAACTGTAGAAAAGTATAAATTTACTTCAACAATTCAAACAATCTAATAAGTTAACAAAACCATACAACAACAACAACAACAACAACAACAACAACAACAACAATAAAAATAACAACATATCTAACATAATTTCACAAGTGAAGTCTGGAGAGGATAGAGTGTAGGTGTACCTTGTACCCTACCCCGAGGAGGGTAGAGTGTAGGTAGACCTTACATCTACCTCATACATGTGATGAAACGTTGTTTCAGCAAATCAAAGAAGTTATGAAATAAGAAATACTATAGTGAAGAAAACATGACAACTATAAGGGAAATAGTGTGATAACCAAAACATAATAAATAACATATACGGGGACATAAATCAAAGAACAAGAAACTACAAGAATAAATCGTAACACATCCAATTTGTCAAAACACTATACTTTTAATCATCAGCTTATCAAAAGTTTTGATAATTCCCTTAATTTTAATACCAAAAAATATACTATAATACTCCTAATAAACCAAAAACAAAAAATAAATATTTCATTTTTTTCTATTTTCCTTTTGCTTGCAACTCAAGTTTCCTCAAAGTATCTCTTGTGATATCCTCACACAACGTTTCACCTTCACAAACTCAGCCCTATTATCCCTCCATTCCTTCGCCGCACAACATTCGCCCGCGACTCATTGTTCGGACTCGTAAGCATCGAAATTATAATATGCTAATATACAACGTAGATTTGGATGATTGATGAAAGAAACGCAATATTTCCCAAACTTCTCGGTAATATATAGAGTGACTAACGAAGTATGAAATTATGGGTTTAAATTTATTATTTATTGCAATTTTGCAGATGACAATAAGACCTAGTAAAACAAAAAGATAACCATTAAACAACAATAACATACCCTGTAATTCCATAAGTGGTGTATATGAAGGGTAGGATGTACGCAGGTCTTAACCCTAATTTATGTGAGGTATAGAGACTATGACCCTCGGCTCAAAAGAAGTAAAATCAAAACACGATTGGAAAGAAAATAATGGCAACAAATAACAAAAGGTATAATTATATTTAAACAATCTAATAAATCAAACCATAATACTTTAACAATATTTAAACAATCTAATAAACCAAACCATAATGCATCCAATTTGTCAAAACCCTAAACTTTTAATCATCACCGTATCAAAAGTTTTTATTCCCTTAAACTAATTTTAATACCAAAAAAACATAAAAATACTTCTAAAAACCGAAAAATATATATAAAAAAAGTTTCTATTTTCCTTTGCATGCAACTCAAGTTTCCTCACAGCATCTCTTGTGACCTCCTCACACAACGTTTCACCTTCTTCACAAACTCAGCCCTATTATCCCTCCACTCCTTCGCCGCATCAACGTTCGCCGGCGACTCATCGTTCGGACTCGTAAGCATCGATATTATACTCAACATAATACTCTCCACCGTATGTACCGGCGTCCATCTCTCGCTAGCCAACTCATAAAAATTCGGATCGTCACCGGGCGGGTGAAGGATCGATATGCAAACCCTACCATCTTCGTAAACGTTAGGATGCCATATCTCCGTCGTGAATTTGACGGTTGGAGGGTTGTTAGGGTAGTCTTGAGGGAATGACATGGTGGCATTGAAGAAGCCACCATCAAAGAGTGTTTCTGGTGGACCGATGATTGTTATGCTCCATTCGAAAACGTTGTTTTCGTCGACTAAACCGGCAGAAAATCCGTCAACCGGATGACGGTTTAGGTCTTTGAGTTGTTTTTGGAGGAGAAGAGCGGCTTGTGATGCCATTTTTTTTTTTTTTTGTTTTTTACAAAGAGATAGAAGAGAAAAGAGTTCTTCTATTGGGAGAATTTTTGTTTGTTTGCATCGTGTATATATAGGTTTGGGATTTTTTTTTTTGTTTTTTTAAAAATTTATTTGAGTCCGTGAATAAGTGGGAGACGAGAGGTTGAAAAAAAGGAGATATTATTGGTTGTGTTAAATTTTCCTAGTTTGTGTTAAATTCCATTGATTGTGACCTTTTCTGTTTTCCAAATTTGTGTTGAATTTTGTATCAAGTTTGATGGTGCATGCACGTAATTTCCAAAAGTAATTTTATATTACTTTCCAAGTGATATAATATGATTCAGACACAAAAATTTCAGATTTTTTAAAATTTATGACTTGCGAACATGTCATAATATTGATATGTATACAAATTTTTAACTATCCGGGTGATCCGTCGGGCTCGGGTCGGGATATGGCGGGTTTTTTTTTTTTTTTTAAAATAACATATGTAGATAAACAAAACAAGATAGTGTAATAAAAACATCCCAAGGTCATTTTTTTTGTATATTATTTAATAGACATATTTTTTTTGTAATACAAATACAATTGTCTAAAAAAATAACTTTGTGGTGTTGTCCAAAAGTTACTTGCAAATTGATCTACGAACATGTTGTTCACCTCGAGGAGTTGCCTTTTTCAACAAGATTTGGAGTAGAACCCCCGCAAAACAAAAATATTGATACGCTAGACAATACTTCTTCTTTAGTAATACAATTTTGTACCGTCTATTTTAATAGTAGGATTTAATACGGAACCAATAATATAAATAGAGGGAATAGGAATAAAATATTTTTTTATTTTGAGAAACATTTTTTTAATAGAATAAGTGATTTTTCCATTTTTAACTATTGATAAAATGAGTAGTTCAAAGTAAATTATTTTTAAATATAAAAATATATCTTTTTATGAAACCGACGTATAAGAAAATAATGTCTCATAAATATTGTAATTTGGGGAAATTTACCAGGAGTTGCCTTTGGACTTTGGAGTAGACACTAGCACGGGTAAGTTGTGTACTTTTGTAGTTACCGCGTAATCATGACGTCCTAATTCTTTTGTTGGAAAAGAAAGAATGAAAGGATCCTAAGTCCTTGATACGAGGGTCAAATCTTTGGAGTAATATTTCTTCTCAATCAGACATTTGATTTTTTAGGCAGAATCTCAATACGAGTACGGAACATCTAATGACAACCAAAAAATAACTCCTCAAATGGTAATAATAATAGGAGTATTATATAAAGTAAAATCGAATTGAGTACAAAAAATCCATAGTGTAAAGTTGATGTCAATCTTAATATATATGAATCCACCCAATTAAGGATCCAATTATAATTTATTCATGTCACAAACAAAGAGAAACATCAATGCTCCATCTTTTTTCTTTCCTGATAAAGCAGAGATATTATTTATTAAAAACTAAGCACTACACTAGGTAAAAACTAACCCGCATCGAGTGTTTACAATTACAAACACAGGAAGGTAAAACAAACGTGGCTCATAACATATCCTAAAGCTCTCAAGGAGGGGTAAATGAAAAATGCTCAATAAACCCCAATACTTCTCTTGAAATTGCTAATATACATACAAAATACACTATTTCTAAGGGGATAACTTAAAAATAGTGTATACATTACTGATTTAATACTAATACAAGCCTACGATCTACATCCTCCCTTCATAGTTGGTTACTCGAACAGTCTATAAATCAATATGTTGACAGCGTACCAACCCGGCAGTTCCTCCGTAGCATAGCCATCTCTCACTACCTTTGTTGATATTCCATCTTACTCGATTGATCGACAAATTTTTGGGAGGTAACGCTTCAAATTTCTCCTTCAATCTTTTTGGCTCTTCTTCCTCAGCTTCCGTACTCTTGCTCATGTTTTTTGATTTTGTTTTGGACGTTTGATTACTCTTCTGAGCCACTAACTCGTCATCTGATCCTCCTTCAACATTCGGATCATTGCCATAACATAGAGCTGCAAGATGACAAGATGAACCATGCAGTATGGGTATCGTGGAGTTATAACTGAGGTAGCAAAATATGGGTAAACGAAAATCAGTAGAGAAGTTCAAAATATTACCCAGGGGCTGTTGATCTGATTGCTCTATCGTTCGGTTGACACCATGTGGAGATCTCGGGATGGCATCACGCCACTGTTTCCCTGAGTAGATCATTCGGAAGGGAATATTTGGCACTGGAGTAACGACGCTGATACCTGATTCAGCCTCGGAAAATGATCCGCACAGAAAATGTGGGGTACGATTCCTCACAGCATCATTCTCCATTCTGCTAGTCATCTGAGTATAATAATGGTACTATAAATAAGGTCTCCAATTGAACAAACATACAATTTACCTCTCAAGTAATATTACATATTTGAAGTCTTTCTTTACGTGCTAATATACAGAGAGACTGAAGCTCGTCAAACACAAAATATGTTCAAAAGCAATCACGCCAAGCATCATCATGATTCAAGAAAAGTGCCATTGAATGAATGAGCTAACATTAAATACTCAGAGAGACCAGGCTGCCGAATGAGATACGTGGCTATTGCCGCTGTAAAGCTAGCAGATTGTATCGGGAGTTAAATTCAGAGACAGTGAAGCCTTTGGATATTCTACACGAAACCTGAGTATAATGTTGGGTGTGCACCATGCATTTTGAGACCGGTCAAGTGCTTTATTGACATTGTACTCTCGTTTCGGATTGTCTTCTTTAAATTCATGAGCAGAGAAACTTGAAACAGCAACGTCTAAGATGTTTGGAGATGATAGATCAAGGGTTTGAAAGTTGGGAGTTAAAAAATACCCTTAGGGTCATTGAAGATGCCAAAAAGCTGTGCCATCAGAGAATATGAGCTGTAAATAATCAAAGTGATCTGTATAGAATAAACAGAGAAAGACATGTTGACTTTGTGAAAATGTTGAAAGGATTTGTAACTAATCAGGTGGCTGATATAGAGAGCATTGAACGAGTGGACGAAACTTTCAAAGGAGACAATTTGTTATTCAAGAGAGAATGCATAAAGTGTACGCTGTAGAATCAAATTTTACCTTTTCCTTCCATTTTCATGTTTATTGATGTATGTATACAGTGGGAAATCAAAACATTAGAAGACACATCTATACTCTTAAAAATTTGCTGGAAAAAAAAAAGAAAGAAAGAGAAAAATCTGAACATGGTTATACTGATACGAGGTCTGCATCTTGTGCTAGAACTAAGGCGGCAAGGCCATTGAACAAGGGATTGATTCTAGGGGTAAAATTTAACTAAAAGGAAAGGAAAAGACAGATTACGGTACTAAATCGAGAAATATTGTAGTTCCAGGCAAGTTTAATGAAAGCACAGATGTCAGTGTCAATGGACAATTTATCTTTAGAAATATCCTCCTCGGGAAATTGTAAAGGTTTCATTGTATGTTTTAACATATACTTCTTTAGTGTAACTTTTCTATCCCTTCTCGAGATATATACGACCACAGTAACAATGTCAACCCAAGCCTTCCGAATATTCGATATAAGAAGAATATAGCAGGAAAAATCATTAAAAAAAACAGATGTAACAAAAAATCATCTTAACCAGTACACACCTGAAACCAAGCAGCTGTACCATCTGCCCCACAATATGCAACCATGCCTAGAGCTCGCAAAAAAATTGAGGAAAATATCAGACTGGATTACAAGAATATAAGTTAAAATTCAAGGAAAATGTAACTTTATCTATTGATATCAAATATGCTTTTCAGAAGCACAACACTCCCACCCCCAACACCGTAGACCTTAGAATTAAGCTTCCTTCGTTTTCATCCAAGCTGTGCCACTATGCATAGAGAGTTAAGACTGCACTCCTTCTCTTTTACCCTCTCATACACCCCCCTTAACGAAAACAAAAGGTGCAAGTTGTAGACAGAGGGCACATGAAACAGTATACAACTCCCCCCCCCCCCCCCCCCCCCCCCCCAAACAAATTCAGTGTCATAATGCTAACGCTTGTTTGATCACTCACAAATATCTCATTTTGACACTACTTAAGTCTATGTAAGCTGTAAGATCTTTGCAGATGGAAAATATAACAGATCTTTGAAAAGTTGAAACCTGTTACTGGAGAAGCTTGCACACTCCATATAGCAAGTAGAGACCGAGTGAAATTATGGAATCCCTGTTGTTTAGTCCCAACTAAAAGGTTTCCTGTGACAGGTACATCATATGCAGCCTTCGGCAAGCTAAGGATCTTTAGTGTCCCATCATCACATGATATTACGATAAATCTATGAACATTAACGAATGCAATTTGAGAGAAAGACGTCAAAAGTAGATATCTAAATCAAATTCGTTAGCGGAATATGCTCATACCTTGGCTCTGGCAACCAATCCACACCGCTTATATTCACTCCCTGGCCTACATTATAATCCCGCAAAGGACGGAAGGGATCCCTGTAAGAAATACAAGGTAGGATATAAGAAAAATTTAAAAATATATGTATGTATGTATGTATGTATGTATGTGTGTGTGTGTGTGTGTATTTATATATAAAGGCAAATACAACAAGTAACTGATAGGGGCTTTGCAATTTAAATATTGCTTGAAAGTCCCGTAATAAAATAAATCGAACTGGCAACTGTAGATATCATATAGCATGGTTGACCACTGTGTTCAAACCATGTTTGCCTTATGTTACCGTTAGCAAAAGAATGAGAAAGTACTCTCACAATCTGAGGATAAACAATTTTCAAAAAATCGGCAGTCCATATCAATTATCAGCACATGAGCAGAGAACCAAATAAAGGTTTTTCATTAGAAACTACAGCAAAGCAATATAAAAGAGGACATATCCCATTATTGAATACTGCTTGAATCTACAAAATGTATAGTTCACAAAAGTATGATGATCCCTAGGACTTAACATACAACATATAATGCAAAGTAAAGCTTAAATATATAATACACACTAATCAAAGCAAACATATATTTTTTTTAAATGTATTTTTTCAAGGTAAAAAGAACACATTAAATCACAGAAAAGGAAAAATTGCAACTAAAAATAAAGGACAGCCCGGTGCACTAAGCTCCCGCTCTTTTATTTAAAAAGCATTGATGTTCAAGAGACCAAGTGGACTGAGTGGGAAGAAATACAGAAAAATGTGTATGGATTACTTTGTTTCATTATGCATCTCTTCTGCTTCTTGCTATTCTTTCAGCAGGATGAAAGTAAAAGGGTATAATTACCAAGGGAAAAAATCACAATGATAGAGACTATCAGAGCATATAGAAACAAGCTTACCTCAAGTCCCAAAATTTCAGCCCCTTGTGACCAGCTGTGATGATAATGTTTGCACTCCCGGAATCACTGCATACAACATTGTATCAAGTAAACCAATCAACAAACCAGACAAAATACAAGAGAAGCTTAGACAGTCAAATTCTTGTACCAATAAGAAAATAGTTGGCATTGAAAGATACACATCACAACAAACCCCTTCATGCTGATTCACCCTACAATTTTCATATTCCGACTTATGTTGAAACAAATTACAAGCCACAAAATAACTAAGTAGCCACCAACTTTACCAGTTACAGGATAATGCAATTAATGCCAATTTACGAAAGATTAAAGGCAAGTATAGGTAGACTGCACAAGACATGGTTAATTCAAATGATGGACCCAAAGCAACATGGCCTTTGTGAATCGGAAGAGAAAATGAGAGGAACTCAGCTTGATTATTCCCTCAAGCTATTGGGGTTTAAATAGCTAAGTTTACATGTTCTAAAAAAAGAAAAGGAAATCAATACAAATCAATTCCTAATTACATAATATTCCATCATAATTACAGAATATTTTATCTACTATATTTACATATATGCTAGAATCTTCACAGATTCGAACACTCCCCTCAAGCTGGTGCATACAAATTATATGTACCAAGCTTGCTACATAAGTAACTCGTTTTGGGACCGGCTAGGGACTTGGTGAATATGTCTGCAAGATGATCATTTGACTGCACGAACCTTGTGATGATGTCTCCTAAGAGTACCTTCTCTCTAACAAAATGACAATCAATCTTTGTGTTTGGTCCTCTCGTGAAACACTGGATTCGATGCAATGTGAAGTGCAACTTCATTATCGCACACAAGTTCCATTTCTTTAATTTCTCCAAATTTCAACTCATTCAGTAGTAGCTTGATCCATATGAGTTCACATGCCGCTTGCCGCTACTATCATAGCCTGATATTCTGCTTCTGTACTAGATCTAGCAACCACATGTTGTTTCTTACTTTTCCAAGACACTAAATTTTCCCAAACTAAAACACAATATTCAAAAGTGGATAGTCTGTCAGAGGGTGACCCTGCGTAGTCTGCATCTGAATAGCCAATAATTTTCTCATGTCCTCGATCTTCATAAAGTAGTCCTTTCCCTGGAGCAGATTTTATGTATCGAATGATGCGAATAACTGCATTCCAATGACTACTGACTTACAATACTAACCGGGAAGGTAATATCAAATCGAGTCACTGTGAGATAATTCAACTTTCCTACTAGCCTTCTATATCTTCCAACATCGCTAAGAGGCTCCCCCTACCCAGTAGAGTTTAACATTTAGATCCATTGGAGAATCAATAGTCCTACAATCTGTCATCTCTGTCTCCTCCAGAATATCAAGTGCAGTGCATATTTCCTCTGTGAAATGACAATTTCGTGTTTTGGATTGAGCAACCTCAATGCCCAAGAAGTACCTCAATCGACCAAGATCCTTAGTCTGAAAGTGCTGAAAAGGTGATGTTTCAATTTAGTAATTCCCTCATCATCATTACCTGTGATGACTATGTCATCAACGTACACCACCAAATACATGCACAAACCTGGAGCAGAATGACGATAAAACACAGAATGACCATCTTCACTTCGTATCATGCCAAATTCCTGAATAACCATGCTAAACTTTCCAAACCATGCTCAAAGAAACTGCTTCAGGCCATAAAGTGCTCTTCATAATCTGCACACCATGTTACTAGACTCCCTTGAGCAACAAAATCAGGTGGTTGCTCCATATATACCTCATCTTCAAGATCCCCGTGAAGAAAGGCATTTTTGATATCTAACTGGTAAAAAGGCCAATGGCGAACATCCATAGATAAAAAGAGACGATCAAGCAATCTTAGCCACAGGAGAGAAGGTATCAACATAGTCAAGACCAAAAATCTGTGTATAACCCTTGGCAACTAGTCGAGCCTTCAGACGATCAATATGTCCATCGGGGCCAACCTTCACTGTATTTTTAAACCTAAAAGAGTGGTTCTTGATGTCAAAATTAGGTAGAATTCTACTTACTTGATGCTTAATACTGCTTTGCCTTTTCAAGATGTATTTGCTAAGTTAAAACGTATGAATAAGAAGCTCAAGTTAGTTATTCCTAGTGAGAATGATTGGATGATGGCAAAACTTGTTTGTGAGAAGTTGGAAATTTTCTACAAGGCCACTACTGTTTTCCGGTAGAAATTATCCTACTTCTAATTTGTTTTTTCGAAAAGTGTGTGAGATAAAACTTGCTTTGAGGCGTTGGGTGGAGAGTGATGTTGAGACCATTAGAATGATGGCTAAAAATATGATTGACAAGTTTGACAAATATTGGCATAATATTAATGAGATGTTGGCGGTTGCTTCAATTTTAGATCCAAGAGCCAAGAACCTTTTTCAAGAAATGTTGGAAAACGAGGAATTTCAGAGTCTTGTGATAATGATGAGGATGAATATGCTCAAGCTAAAAGAACAAAGAAAAGAAAGATGAATGTGAGGGGTGAGGTAGAGCATTACTTGAAGGATGATCCTATACCCGAGAATGATGATTTTGATGTACTTAATTGGTGGAAAAGGGATCAAATGAATCCTACTTTACAGAAAATTGCTAAGGACATCCTTGCAATTCCCGTCTCTTCCGTGGCTTCGGAAAGTGCCTTTAACATGGGTGGAAGGGTGATTAGTTCTCATCGTTCTAGACTTCACTCTAAAACGGTGGAGGCATTAATGTGCTTGCAAAATTGGATGATAGAAGACATTAAAGGTATCTATTATTTATGTATTGATTATTCTCATATACGTTAATATCATTTTATTTTTCTAACATGAACCTCCTATTTATTTTTCAATTTCTTTCAAATAAAGGTACTTTGGAGGGCACACATGTTTGTTCGATAGTTACTGAAGATTCTGAAGAAGAAGGGGAAGTAGTTGACTGTATTGATATGGTAAATGATATGTTTAATATAAATATTTATTGAGATGAATTTTTTTAGTTATCTCTTTTTAATATGATTGTTTCTTTGTTATTTTAGGATGTTGATGACGTTGAAACTAGTGACTTCGAAGACTAATTTATCAAATTTGGCAGAAGGTTATAGAAGATGTTGCTGGCATTTTAAAGAACATTGTTGTAGACTTTAATTTCAAGACCTTTGTAATTGCAGTGTTTTCCATGATGTTGTTATTTACTTACTTTGCTTCATCGTCTTTATTTTCTTGTGATGCTAAAACTTCGTTCATTATTTTGGAAGAATGGTGTCATGTTTGTGTAGGTTGATTGAATGAACTCAATCATTTTTTTTTCAATCAGATTGAGTTTCATTGTCAAAAAAAGTTCCAACAGGTGGAAATATTATTCAAGGCAAAAAAATTTACATGTGGATCCAGATCCGATCCGATCCGATCCGTGGATCCGGATTTGGATCTGATTTTTATGGACCCGATGGATCTGGATCCGGATCTGGATCTAGTAGGATCCGGTCCAGATCCGATCCGTTGCCATCTCCCATTCGCTCCCATCTTTTTCAGCAATATCCTTAGCATGTTTAACGAAGTGGTCCAGAACACCTTGTCCCTTACACCATAACTGAACAGAGGAAGACCAAGATAAGTAGTTCGCACTACCAATCAAAGGTTCAGTGGTGATGGAGTGGTTCAGGTTGCTGGAAACCATAGGTTTAGAAAAGATATCTGATCCGAGCGACATTTTTCTCAAATACTAGGTTAAATAACTTCAAAGATAAGAGCAAAAGACTATTACCAGAAACTATGACAGATCTGAAGTGCGGAATAAACCAGATCTTGCCTAAAACAGTGAATAAAACGGACTGTTTTATCGGAATCTGGTCCGTTGTGTGTGTGTATGGGGGGATTCTCCGAAAAGTGTCAAATAGTGTAGTCACCAGAAAAGTCATATCTGACCGCCGGAAACCCGCCGGGATCAGGTGGAAATTGGATGTATAGGGTCAAACAACCAAGAATTTTTGCTGGAAAAAAATGATCTGGTCGCCGGAACCTCGCCGGAATCAGGTGGAAAAATTCTGAATTTAAAATTTTCTCTTTCTATGTCGCTGGGCTTAACCAGGCTTTGATACCATGTGAATCGGAAGAGAAAATGAGAGGAACTCGGCTTGATTATTCCCTCAAGCTATTGGGGTTTAAATAGCTAAGTTTACATGTTCTAAAAAAGGAAAGGAAATCAATACAAATCAATTCCTAATTACATAATATTCTATCCTAATTACAGAATATTTTATCTGCTATATTTACATATATGCTAGAATCTTCACAGATTCTAACAACCTTTATTTTAGAGAAGTTCCATATAGATTGCTTTTGGAGATGACATAGAGAAATCATAGCATCAAATAAGTTTAGCACCACAAACCTTTCAAAGGGTGCCCAGGAAAGTGCCCGAATAGGACCTGTATCTGCACTGAAGCAAAGCAAAGGCCTCGTGTCTGCAGGCAAAAAGACTGTAACATGAAATTACATTTGTACAAAAAGCACTAACCGAGGAGGCATGGTGATGACATGACTTGAGAAAAGACTTTTGGGAAGGAAGAATGTGACTCAAACATTAAACACAAAACAGCATTCAAGTCATGTTGCACACATGACCTGAACTAGAACAAGAAAAAAGAGGAATAAGCTTAGAAAATAGCCACCTCATTTAGTTGAATCTTCTGAAACCAAAAAAAAGTGCAATAGAAAAGTTAGTTAATACCTTTAGATGAATTATTGGCTGAAAACTTCCACAAGGCAACCTATCCAAAAGCATATATCAGTTTCACAATGATAAATAATAGAAGTCCAGTCCTTATAAAAAAAAAATAATAGAAGTCCAGTGGACTTGTCCCCAACTCTCGACCTTTTGTGAGTGCTGAAAATGTATTTCACATGAACAGGATATTGATTAGAGATAATGACATTATTATACTTTGCAGCAGCATGTCTTCCAGAGTATGAAATAAGTGCAAGAATATTGGACAAACTCACTCCAACATTTAAGATTTGAAACAGGTACTTTAGTTTAGGGATGCAACAGGATATACCGTTGCCTATAGAACTATTTTGAAAAAGTAAAGGAAAACAAAAAGAAAATATCAGAACCAGTACCACTCCATCATGATATCCAACGAGAATCATATCATGCGGAGGTGAAGCAGACCACTCCACTGTTAACGGAATGCTACAAGAGATGGAAACAACGAGAGAGGTTAATATAAGAGAGATTAAAAGATCATGTAGAAAGAGAAAATGCTATAAGCTTTACAGTAATAAACAAGTTGCACACTAAGGACAATGTTAAACTTGTAATACAGATAATTTAAAAGTTACGAAGCTTTCATACCCAATACAGGCTTTATAAGATGAATGTTGTGGGGGAATGGAAGACTACTAGCAGATATGGTTATGCACATGTCATACAATGTGACAAAGTTAATAATGCAGAAAGCTCAACCAATACAGAGAGATGCTGATCGTCTACTGTGAAGTTGGAACACTTATCTAAGTGCCAACTTTGAAGTCTACAACCCCATATCCATTCACACTATGCTGAATCGTGAAATCTATTCGAATGGCACTGTTGAAGAATTTTCCTGATCTTAGTTCGACATGTGACACATAATCCCAGCTTCATCAAGACAAAGAATGTTAACTACACTACAAGTCATAAAGAAAGGAATGCAAATGCATGCAGAAAGTAAGACTTCTTAAGAAATCATATGTACAAATCATAATAAATATGCCACAGCAAAGTTATTTTAAATCGTCAAACAGAAAGAAAGAGCAATCGAACTCTGAGCTGTAAAATACCTTTGCCCATCACAGCACGTCAGCCTTGAACATCTGAATACAGGTTGCAATTTCAGGAAACGAGGGTCAGTACCCTTCTTTTGAAGTGAAGGATAAATAGCTTTAATTGTATGAAGAAAAGGAACCTCCCACCTGCATTAGATGGTGAGGATTATGAGATTGCATAACCGTACAACATAGAAGACAGGGCATTCATGGTGGGAGAAAGACGGAATGTAAGCAGCTCTACAAAACTAAAAGAAGTACTTAATATTGAAGAACAAGAACAACATACAACAACATACCCAGTATATTCCCACAAGTGGGGTCTGGGGAAAAAAAATCATGACTGACTATACAAGCTATGAAAACAATCATGACTAACTATACATCCTTTCCACATTTTTCTTTTGAAGTCCATCTAGAAAGCTTTTTTGCTTTCTCATGTCTAAGATATTCAGCAGTGCTCCATCTATGGGCCTTGTGGAGCGAAGGAAAGGAAAACTCTCATGTGTTACTTCTTCGCCAGTTTCCATGACTTATGTAACAAAGGAAAGGAATCCTCGTTATCTTTTAGAAGGTGAGGATAGAGACACCAAGGAAAGGATTAAAAAGGGGCTTGGAAATGGGTTTAGTTTAATTCATGTTCACAGTTCCATTGTGTCGCACTCTCATCATTGAAGCTTCTAATAGGTTATAAAATTGGTGGTCTATTCCTTTCCAATTTCAAAATTTAAGGTGTTACACACAAACTAATTTCATCAAGTGGATTCTGTTCTAAATCCCACCAGGAATCCAGAACAAAATAAAGATTTTCCATGAAATTTTAATATAAGAGCAAAATGTTTAAAGGGAGAACTTACACTTCTAAAGCTCCATTTCCCAGTATCACAGCAAGATAACCCATTCTATGTCTGGAGACATCATGATGATTTAAAGGCCTCCATTTAACATCCCTTGCTACTTTTCCATTGTGAGCTAAACATAATACCATTCTAGGTAGAGAAACATCCGTTGGTATGTGCTGCATTACATGAGAACCATTCTCATCAAACTGTGAGGAAACAATGCCAGGGCTCTCAGGTATTTGGGACATGTTGGGACATTCTTCATCCACATCTTGCGTTAGCAAGGGCAAGGTAGAATCATGGGTTTGGTTTTCCGTTCTTTGTTTTCCTTTTTTTCTTCTCTTTGCAGAGGCACCACTCTCATTGGACCCTGCTGAAACAAGACCATTGCTAGCATATGTCTGGAAACTCACAACTGGAGACTCTTCAGCAACATCTTGTATTAACGGAGTCACACCAGAATTCTCAGTTTGACCTTTCGATCTTGCCTTGTTTCTCACCTCTCTCCTCTTTGAAGCAGTAAACTGAGAATCTAGAGATGCCGCATTAACAGATCCTTCTTGATTTTGCCCAAAATCTACTTGGGCTTTAATCATATTTCCACAAGACAAATCTACAGGAAGTTCAGTTGATTTCTGCGGGTACTCTATGGCAAGAGGTTGTAAATTGTGGTCGTCACAATCTCTATCACCTAAAGATTCAGTTACAGGTTTCTTTCTCGGTCTGCCTCTTGGTTTTCGAGGTCCGGATGCTTCTACCTTAACTGCTTCATCAGGGTTCTTTCTCGGTCTTCCTCTAGGTTTTTTAGGTCCAGATGATTCCCCCTTAACTGCTTTATCAGGGTTCTTTCTCGGTCTTCCTTTAGGTTTTTGAGGTCCAGATGTTGCTCGCTTAGCTGCTTCACGTTTTGTCGGATCTTGATTTGTCTTTTTGTTAGCCTGAGCTAAATAATCTTCTTTCACAATTGAATCTTTTTGAATGAGATCTAACAGACACCATATCTGAATCACACCTCTGCCGGTAAGTGGGGCACCAATCTTGTGATGTGATGAATCAGGAGGATAAGGAGCAATTGCAACAAACTACAGAATCAATCGAAAAAGCAAGAAATCAGTATGGATATCTGAGTATGCGTCCTTGATATAGTTGAAAAGAGCAGATAAAAGTATGACCTTTCTTGATAAAGTAAATCAACATGAGACACTCGGTAACAGAGTGAGTAAAAATTATAAATGCCAAAGTAATTACATTTCACTGATTAAGTTGATTCAATTTCCTTCCCCCTCTCTATGATACTCCCTTGGAGCGCTAAGACTGCTCCAGACATAATAACTTCTGATGAGTAAGCCGTCATATTAAATGACACACCCGAAACAGCTGCATTTCCATAAAGCTTTTTAAAAGAGTTAATGAGAGGAAGAATCAAATAGTTCCTGGACAAATGCCACAACTAAAGCGAAAAATTCCCTGTGCTACTGTAACTTGAAGATAGGATCTATCAGTTCATTGTTCCCTACTCATTCACCTGATTTTCTCTTACATTGTTACCTTATCATGTTTCTGGACAAATCAAGATTAGCTTTCATTTTCTGTAGTAACCGATTGCTCTCAAATAAACAATAATGAATGTGGAATGTCTGCTTAGAATAGTCAAGTGTCAATGACAGATCTTTTATTTTTATTTTTTCAAAACGTTCATTAAACAGTTCAGTACTGGACATGGAAGTCATGTATGAGTACAAGCAATTAGTATTCTCTCTAGAACAAAAGAGAAGATACCAGAAAAAGAATTGGAGATGAAACAGACTTGTCCATTTGACATCTCTGATTTTTTATTATTTTGAGGAATATAAATAAACGATCAAAAAGTAGAATTATAAGAGAGTACCTCACTTTTGATATGAGCATCCCTATTTTCATAAGCTTGGGGACACCAGTCCATCCCCCACACCAGACCTCCAACATACATTACAAAGTCTTTGCTGAAAAAGATACAATGTAGACACCAGTCTAAAATATTTTGCAAACCAATCTATAAATAAATTGAACAGTGTGTAACCAAAAACACAATCAAGTCTTGTCCAAAATATTCAAGAGATCACAAGCACAATCTGTAACAGAACAAACATGAGAAAATGAAAGATGAAAGACAGTTTACAAAAAGTCAATGTTCAGAAAATAGATTCAATAACCAACTCTAGTACTATGAAACAACAAGGAGAGAAGAAGACTTCTGAAACAGGTAATGGATGGATTAATTCTGCATTAAGAAGTTGTCTATATCGCACATACTATATGCTGATGACGCGTTGCTTTTATGTGAAGCAAGTAGCTGGAAAAATTCAGAAGATAGAGAAGAGCTTGAAGCCAACTTGAAAGACCATTCCGATGTGCATCATGTCGACTATTTGGTTGGAAATGATCAATAGCTGTTTTGAGGGGGAAAACAACAAATTTCTTTAGTTAATTATAGATACAGAACTTATATGTGTGGTGTAGGGGCAATGTTCTGGAAAATCCAGCTTTTCTTTTGAAATTGTTGGAAACCTTGATGCCATAAACTGTGGAGATTTTCTGGTTTGGATCTTTTGTACTTTAGAAGTACCTTCTTGGGACTCTTTATTAATAAAATCACCTTACCTTATTAAAAAGGACTACTAATACAGTAACTGCAAATTTGGTGGTCAAAAGAAGGGATTGTTTTGATTGAAAAGTCACAGGAACAATTGCTTTGCCGCCAAAATTGTCACCGGAACAGTCATGCAACCACCAATAGTGCTGTTGATGGTCACCGGGAAAAGGGACGGATTGTGAAACATAGAAAAGAAAGAAACCTATAGAAGGGTTGGATGCATAAGCCTACCTTCCATTAGATGGAAGCTATGTAAATACTTACCAAGGTCGAAACCTTTTTACTTTTTTGATAGGAAAAAGTAAAGATCTACTGAAAAGTACGGAGAAGGTACATAAAAAGTACATCAGAGAACAAGATCATAACTTTTTATTGACTAATGGAATGACAATGTACATAGTAGCTCCGCATTCTGAATGGTGAAACATAAAAATCCAAGTCAATTCTCTAACATAACTTGCTCTCCCACCAACTTAATATCCATATGTAAATTTCACCATTTTATAGATTATTCACATGCAAACAGGATGAAAAACATAACTAGTTCCAGTAAGATACAAAGCCAGGGCATATGCAACAACAACTAAGCCTCAGCCCCTAGTAAGTTGGGATCGGCTATATGAATTTACACTATACAAAATAAAATAATAACTCGGCCTACCTCGATTCCTTCGGAACTGGCTGCTCGTTCACCAACTGCTTCTGCAAAAAAAAAATATCAACTTTTACTTTGCTTAATACATAAACTAAACTTATTTCATCAAAACTAAGTCCAGGAAGAAATAATTAAACATTGAAATTTCAGCAAAATATCAAATAAATGTACCTTCGGAACCTCCGCCGAAGAGAATTGAGGCAAACTTAACTCACCAATCACATCTTTTCCTTTAGAATTCTCATTCTCACAAGCAAATTTAACTTCTCTTCTTTCGTAATTCAGATATCTCCATTCTCTGCATGTTACGAGATTAAAAAAAATTATAAATATTTTTAAATCACAAAAGTTCAAAATTCATTGTATATGAGCAGGAAAACTAATTTTGCAACATGCGTTAAGAATGTTATGGAGGAAGCTAAGCGATTAATCTCAGCTTTAAGAAATTACATGAAATTAACAATTTTCACATCACAACAACATGCCCAGTGCGTTCCCACATCGTGGGGTCTGGAGAGGGTAGAGTGTACGCAGACCTTACCTCTACCTTGGTAGGTAGAGCGGCTATTTCCGAGAGACCCTCGGCTCAAGACAGATATGCACAAGCAAAAACAAGAGGAAACAGTCAGACACGGTCAAAAATTTAAAGCAGTATAAAATGTTGGTATCAATAAGCGAATACGTAATGATAGCGCATTTTGAAAAAAAAAAAGCAACAACACATAGCAGTGGAAATCAAACTACGGGGACTATAAAGCAATACTACGCATATTCATATAATATGCTAAATGGACCTACCGTAATAACACTACAACTACATGTCTGTAAGCGTAAGTAGACTACGCTCGACTACCTACTACCATTCTACCCTAATCCGTGTCCTTCACATCTAGGGTCATGTCCTCATTCAGTTGCACTTGTGTCATATCCCGTCTAATCACTTCTCCCCAATATTTCTTCGGCCTACCTCTACCCCTCTTGAACCCTCCATAGTCAATCTCTCACACCTACGTACTGAGTCATTTGTGTCTCTCCTCTGCACATGCCCAAACCATCTCGACCTCGCTTCACGCATCTTATCCTCCACCAAGGTCACTCCCACTCTGTTCCGGATATCATCATTTCTAATCTTATCCCTCCTTGTATGCCCACACATCCATCTCAGCATCCTCATCTCCGCTATTCTCATCTTTTGGATGTGCGACGTCTTGACTGACCAACACTCCACCCCATACAACATAGTCGGTCTAACCACCACCTTATAAAACTTGCATTTAAGTTTTTGTGGCACTTTTTTGTTGCACAAGACTCCAGATGCGAGCCTCCATTTAATCCACACTACCCCAATACGATGTGTGATATCATCATCAATCTCTCCATTCCCTTCTCTCTATTCCCTTGGATAATAGACCCAAGGTACTTGAAGCTTCCTTTCTTCGGAATGACTTGAGTACAAGTCTCACCTCCTCGTCTGTCTCAGGCTCGCTCCCGTTGCTGAACTTGCACACAAGTATTTTGTCTTGGTCCTACTCAGCCTAAACCCTTTAGACTCCAGAGTCTGTCTCCAAACCTCCAATTAGCGTTCACTCCGCTGCGAGTCTCGTCAATCAGGACTATGTCGTATACACCATGTCACCTCCCCTAAAAATTACATGAAACTAACAATTTTCACTTCACAAAATAATTCAGAAATAAGATATCGCCATTCTCTGCATGTTACGAGATCAATAAAATACATAACAAACAACAAATTTTCACATCACAAATACTTCAAAATTCATCGTATTTGAGCAGAAAAACTAATTTTTCGACTTACGTTAAGAATGTGACGAAGGAAGCTAAGCAATTACACGAAATTAACAAATTTTCACATCACAAATACTTCAAAATTCATCGTATTTGAGCAGAAAAACTATTTATTTCGACTTACGTTAAGAATGTGATGCAGGAAGCTAAGCAATTAATCTCAAAATTACATGAAATTAACAAATTTTCACATCACAAATACTTTCAGAAGTAATTGTTTTCGACTTACTTTATGAATGTGACGGAGGAAGCTAAGCGATTAAGCTCATCTTTAAGAAATTACTTGAAATTAAAAAACAAAAAAAAATACTTCAAAAGTAATTTATTTTCGACTTACGCTAAGAATGTGATGGAGGAAGCTAAGCGATTAAGCTCAACTTTATCAGTATCGTCAATTTCTGGTACGCCGGTGAGCTTAGAAATTGTATCAACTGCTTTGAAGTGATTCTCAACTGAATAATCGAACAATGACACTGAAATTCCCGACGGTGACTGAGATTCGCCGCCGTGAACTTTTTCCGGCGCGGTGGCGGAAGATTCAGGAATATTGTTTTGTGATTTTCGCTTTGTATTGCGACGCCTCAATTCCTCGTCGATTTCCATGACTTTGTTGGTTTTTTCTTTCACTTCTTGTTATGCGCAGCAAAAGCGCGCCAGAAATCGGAAGGGATTTTTGGGATTTTGCTGCTGGGAATCGAACCCTCGTTTTGTAGATATGTAAGGGGATGACAAAACGATATAGTTGTGAGATCTATATGCCCTCATTTCGTGATGATCTTTTAATTTTACCCTTCTCTTTTTTTGGCGCGATATAATTTAAATTTCGTACGGCATAATTTATGTATAACTTCAGTCATATATATAATAACATTCATATATATATATATATATATATAAAAATTATAATTTGTGATTTCGATATGCATAATTTATGTTTAATTTTAGTATATGTATCATAGCATCCACCCAAATTATATCAGACAAGGCAAACTTTCAATAATCAACATAATCTGTTTAACTTCGACATATATATTATAACATTCACACAAATTATAACATTCACACAATTTCAACACTCAACATAATCTGAAAAAATACTATAAATTTATGTTGCACAACTATATTCCTACATAAATTATGCCGAATAAGATAAAAGTTCAGTTTTCAAAGATAAAAATATTATGAAAACTATGTTTGCGAAGCAGATTTAGATATTTTTATTAAATAAGTAGTAAGGGCTAAACTTAAAAGACAGACATATATGAGGGACAAAATTTAAACGCTGGTACGTTTAAAGGGAACTCCATGCGAGAAAATTGTATTTTACACATTTAGTTAAAAAATAATTATTGATGGGAACTGTTATCGTACATAAATGGGCTGGTATCTACAATTGGGCCTTCAGGATGTATTGGGCCTTCCGACGTATGAATTGCAGCCCGTAACTAGTTTCTATCCAGTTATTTAACGTATATATAATTTTTCCAAATTTACTAATTTAACCACTATTGCAAACTTCAGCATTGTACTGCTCCTCTGCTTCTTTTTCTTCTTCTTGTATAATAATAATTGGCATAAAAATCGGATATTTCTACGGGTTTTTTTTGTTGTAACTTTAAAAATTACCTTCATTTACATGTTGTCCTGGGGTGGCTTTTGGGTAAAGCGTAGGTTTTAGGCCTCTCATTTTCTTGGGGTCTCAGTTTCATCAACATAAGTTATATTTTTTTCTTTTTTAAAAAAAAATTAAAAAGTATTATGAACTTTATGTCATTAAAGGAAATAGTTAACTCATTGACAGAAAAGAAGATCTCTAAATAAATAAGTAAGTAACGTATATATAGTATAAATATTCAATCTATTTTTAGTATATTGATATAAAATATGGCTTCTATTGGTTTATCTATGACACTTAATTTATTTTTAGTTTTTTCTCTAAAATTTTAGTATACTTTTACGCTTTTATATTTCTTTATTTTTTCACGAGAGTCTTTGACAATTGCTCTGAAAGACAAGAGAGCTATGAATTTGCTATTTTTGTATTTTCTCGAGTATTAAATATTGCAAGAAGTATATTGAAGCACCAAACAAGTATTCTCAAATCAAGTTATCAACTTCTTGAATCAAGTTCTCTTATTTCAACTTTTTAGTATTGTTTCATCTAAACTTACTTGTTTTGATATTTTACTACCTAATATATATTGTAATTTTAACTATTTATTAAAATATAAAACATATCAATTAGAAAATATGAATGTGTTGTTCAGAACTCAAAAAAAAAAGAGAAGAATTAAATCTTTGGTAGAATCTCAAATAGAAGCTCGTGAGAAGTTAATGAGATGTATATGTGACATTGATCCTCAAAAAGTAGACTTCAAATGAAAAATATATATGAATTGTTTTTCTCGTTTTTGTGATAAAAAAAAAGTTAAGACCTCTCATTGAAATTTGACTTTAAGCCCCCAACACTATTGAGCCGTGATGTTAGAAAATTTAAAATAAAAAAGGATACAGTAGTTACCTTCGTGGACATGACCTACGTTTCAATACTGACATGATATCAAAGTAGGTAGAGATTCTATTTTCGGGTCTCACCGTCTCCCATAATTAGAAAGATTTTTAATGTGTTTGGCCTCAAATGAATTTATTGAAGAGACAATTAAATAATGAAAGAATGATCCCTATAATATTTTAATTAAATTGTCATTCGAAAAGGTATTTGTAACATATTCTTTAGCCACACATATATGCACAAAATATTACTTAGACCTCCTCAAATAGTTGATAGTTACGTGGAATTGAACCACATGATGATCACAATAAGACAAAAAATTGAAATAATTAGATCAGATGGTTTGTCATTCTTTTAATCCAGTGACTTAAAAGCAAGACAGATTGGCCAATTAGTCATTACAACTACAACAGCAACAAAATCCCGTGTGATCCCATGAGATAGGGTCGGAAGATGATAGAATGTACGTAGACCTTACATCTACATTTATGAGGTAGAGAGGTTGTTTTCAATAGACCTTCTACGGTTCAGAAGAAAAATATATGTGGTAGAAATATATAAAAGGAGAGAACAAATAACAAGATATCAAATAAATGTGAAAACATATAGTAATAACCATCTAGAATTATGCTAGGACTGCTCCCTGTGATCAACATGTCGTCTACATACATGCATATCATAACGAACGAGTCAGAGTTACCTTTCATGTAGATACATTTGTCACATTCATTAATGGCGAAACCCTTCGATAGTAGAGTACTATCAAATTTTTCGTGTCATTGCTTCGGGGCTTGTTTCAACCCGTACACAGATTTGACAAGCCGACAGACTTTCTTCTCTTGCCCTGGAACCACATACCCCTCGGGTTGGTCCATATAAATTTCTTCTTCCAAATCACCATTTATGAATTTCTTGACATCCATTTGATGTATCTCAAGGTCACGCAATGCTGCGATCACAATAAATACTCGTATGGACGTCATCCTAGACACCGGGGAGTACTGGTGCATTGGCTCCAACAGGATCCATACTTATGAAGGTAGCCCCAATAAAGCCTTCCATTTAGTGTTTCTTCTTTACTATTTTGGTTATTATCTGTGCAGCACTAAACAAGGCTGTTTTCTTTGGCCTTGACCATGTTTTTTTGTTATTGTTGTTTCAAGTGGTGCTAGCATATGCATTTCCCCCCTGCAAAAGTTTCATCTTAATATATCATAAATTGTTAGCTAAGTTGGACTGGCTGCAAAACATGTCTAGAATGTACACAGAGTAACTAAAAATCTTATATTAGAACTTACATACAATTAGACTACAGTAAGGAGTACAAACAAGCATTTTAAATTATAACCACATTGAGCCCATAAAACTTAATAAAATGCACCTGAAATATAATTAATACCTACAAAACTAGTACTTGGAGCTGACTGCATCAATATTTTGCGTAGTTTGGACATATCCTTGATTAATGCTACTGAATAATATGTGTTCAATCATCTAAGAATCTCAACAGTCCCCAGAGGAGTTCTTGAAGTTAATAACAGTTGGCACGCTTCTCACCCTATTGACCAGTTCCCCTTCAGTTATATGCATTCAAAACTAGGCATGGCAGAGTCCATCGCTTCAGTTTTCTTCTTCTCCTCCTCAAAAACATACAGATGTTTTCGGTGCTTTTTGCCATTGCAGTGTAATGTGAAAGTTTCTTCATTCATGCATGGAATTTGACATAATTCGCACCAGAATTGCTGCCCATTCTCATTTTTAATCTTCTCTCCATGTTCCAGCACATGTTCTTTAGCCTTGTGTTTCTTACCTTTAAGGTGCATCTCCAATAAAGTTTCGTCCTGGCAATAAATTTCGCACAAGTCACATCTCACTCGCTTGTTTCTTTCCTTGTTACTTGGATCTCGCGAGCATTGCAGTTTTACTTTGTGCTTTTCACCTCTCAAGTGTATCTCATAACATAGAGCTCCAGCGCAGTGTACTCCACAGTCTTTACAGTAGTGCATTATGTTTGGCTTATGCTGCTGTCGAGGTGACCGTGACACAAAGCCAGAGTTGCTGGAATCTGCATTTTTCTTTCTACGCGAGTAAGTAAATGTAGGGCTTAATAATGGACGTGGTGGCAAGGTCATACTTGGAAAATCATTTGGCAGTAGCGATGCATTCGGGGCAGAAGATGGAATTTCATAATTTACATTGATATCATTATCATTATCATTATCATTTTAAAAGTGAGGAATTGAATTGGTTGTGGAATAAAAACTCTTGAAGGGAGAAAAGATGTAACAAAAAGTTGTAAAAAGAAAAAACATAACCCTTAAAATAGGACAGATGAATCCAAAATCCACATGTTAAACCATTATTACAGCATATCTGATGAATTTATAAAGAAACACACACACCAGGGAAGAAAAAGGAATACTTTTGCTGCATAAATTAAATTAAAAACAAGATAAAGCTATATATGATTGCTATTTCTAGAGTAATCAAACTCCAATTACAAAAATGTTAGATTCTGCTTTCTGAATTTATTTATGTACAATCATGACTCAATGGTGGTTCCCCACAGAATTTAGTAAAGTTGGACTTTTCATTAAATTTTAAAAAAAATCCCCAAAAGAGATGTTTTTGGAAGGATTCAAATGAATTTTCTAACAAACACTATCATGGCTAATGTCATGAATGTAAGTATAAGATACAATTACTTTAGTGAAAAGCTAATTAGAGCTTCTCAGATTCCGAGGATTATGGTGGGATGAATAGAATTCGTTCATTTTTAATTAGAAGTTTCGAATTTGAGCCTTGAAAATGAAATAAACTACGGTAGAAAACGCTTCTTCTTTTGATGTGTCTTATGCTATACGAACTCGAATTAATCTGAACCCCAACACAAGTATCAAACATCGGGTGAAAAACAAAAAAAATTAGCACTTCTCGAGAATAATTTCAAACCACATAAAGCTAACTGTTCTTAATACTTTATAGTAAATGATTTCTGCAGCTACAAGGAGTAATATTTCATCCGAACCTTTTTTTCTTTTTGCATGGCATGATCATGCTTCAAGAGTATTTAAAGGAGCAAGTTAATTATTTGAAGTTAGAATAATGTCCATGTATAAATGTGTTATCTCATTAATTACTATACTATAAACACTTTAAAAACTAATACAACATGTTAGCTATAGAGAATTATCCTTAATTTACAGAACAACTGCTCTTTTGTTTAACAAAATAATAAACTCAACATGGACTAGTTATAGGCTAATATTATATTAATAAATACCGGATAAGGGCCTAGTGGTGAATGAAATAAAATTGAAAATTATGGGAGATCATAATCTTATCCAATAAAAAAACACAAAAAAATCGCTATGCAATGTCTTTTTATTTGTCTAAGCTTTGATATATAGGAAGCATAGCAGGTATCTGGTTAAATAATCGAAGTATGTATGAGTGCACAAGATGATCTGCTATGGTACATAAACTTATCAACTCTGTGTGTTTCAACTATTACAAACATGAAAAGAAATAGAGAGAACATTTCATGATCAGTAAGTTCAGAATTAACATGATCAAACTATATATGTATATATGTTAAAAGAAATGAGTTCAATAATATCCGCAGAATCCGCGTTAGATGCATATATGGACTATAGAAGAGGAATAAGATAGCATTTCAGTTGATGTGTAAGCAAATGCATTAGCCCATTACAAGTGCTTTCCTTTGGTACTGCATATATTGATTGGACTCTTAAAAAATCTTAATGACTCGTGTCATATTCTTTAAAAAAGAATATTCTTGAATGATCCGATTATGAGTACGGTAATTAAAGATTTCGAACATCATAATTAAGTTACATATTATTCTTCTCTTTTCGTAAAGAAAGAATTATGTATCTTCATATATGTTGGAACTTGGAAGTTCCCTTGGAGTTTTCTCTTCAATAGGGACTGTCTTGATTTGTTCTATGGAGTGGTTCAAGATTGGATAACACTATAGGTAGATGAGACAAAATAAAGGACTGCTCGGTGCATGAAATATCTCGCGTTCACTACTATAAAAGTAGGAATTAGCGATGGACATATTCTATAGCTAAAAAACAAAATCCATCGCTAATTCTATTTAGCTACATATTAACGACGGATTATCGTAACATTTTGTTAGCTACGAGCAATGGATTAGCAACGAAGTTCGTAGCTAATTTTAGTTCTTTTTTTATCATGGTTCACGCATGGTTTGCAAAAGAATGGTACCTCAAGGAGTGTGATGTAGGCCCCATCTTACCCCGACCAAAATATATATCATCCGCTAATTTTACAACTCAAACCCATAATTAAGTTATATAGGGATAACTTGACCGTTGCTCAAAAATTCCCTCGATAAACAAGACAGAATCTATAGTTAAGGTATCATTGAGTGTGTTGACAGGGAATTTTAGTCATGTCAATAATCTTAAAAAGTTGAAACATAAAATGATGCAAGTTTGTTCATTAAAAAAAAAGGATAATTCGGTATACTAATCTCTCGCTATGTGAGGGGTTCGGAGAAGGGTCGGACTATAGGGGTCTATTGTACGCAGTCTTACCTCATATTTTTGCAAGAGGTTGTTTCCATGGCTTAAATCCATGACCTCTTGGTCACATGGCAACAACTTTACCGGTTACTCCAAGGCTCCCCTTCAAGTGTTGTTCATTGCATTGCCAAATAAACATGTTGGCCACTATCAAAGGGGGCCATTGCATGACATCAATTTGCAAATTAATCTTTTCTCCTCTAAGTTTTCATATAACAAAATCATGTGATTCGGTTACAAAATTTTCCTAATGACCAAATGCTTGACCACTGTTATTTCAGCATGTCTGATGCAGTCGCACTGGGTTGAGTGTGTTAGCTATGAGTTCACGAGAATCATTAATTTATTAAATTGCTATAAAAAATTATAAACTTTAAATTATGAGTCCGCTTCTCGTATGATGAATTCAAAAAGAAAAACACGCCCACCTAGTGAAGGGTACATGTGGAGGGTAGTTTAATGATACAGGCCATGAATAAATTAAGTATTACTCCTATAAAAAAAATTAGGACAACAGACAATCTAACGTCTGACTTCATAAATTTAAAACAAAATAAAGCTATGTTTGCTATTTTTATAGTTATCAAACACAAAATTACAAAAATGTTAGATTCTTTCTTTTCTGAATTTATGTACAATCACTGACCTAATGGTGGTTCCCCCACAGAATTTAGTGAAATTGGACTTTAAAATTAAACTTAAAAAAAACAATTAGAGATGCTTTGGGAAGGATTCAAATGAATTTTCTACCAAACACTATTGTGGCACATTGTCATGAATGAATTTAAGGTATAAGATACAAATATTTTAGTGAGAACTAACTAGAGCTTTTCAAAAACTGATTACAAGTTGCAAGGACTAATATTTTATCCTAATCTCTTTTCTGAAGAACATGATCATGCTTCAAGAGTATTTGAAGAAGGAGCAAAAGTTAATTATTTGAAGTTAGAATAATGTCCATGTATATCTTATCTCATTACTTATTATACTAAAAATACTATCAAATATTGGACATATTTGCTTATTATAGGTTAATGTTATTAATAAACACAATGTATAGCCTGGTGATGAATGAAATGAGATTGAAAATTACAAGAGATCATGGTTCAAATCTGGTAAAAATGGAAACATTATGTAATTTTGTTCTCATTTACTTAAGTCTTAATGGGACGAGTTACCATGTACCTATAAGTCGGAGGAAATAGGTATTCGATTAAATAGTCGAGATACACACAAACTGATCTGAATACTACTGTTATAAAAGTAAAACGCGTCACAATACATAAACTAATCAACTCTTGTGATTCAATTATTACAAACATGAAAATAAATACAGAGATCTTCTCATGATCAACCTAGCAAGAATAATTGGAAGAATGATACAATCTAGAGAAACAAATAAATTTTTTGATCAGGACCAAAGTTTATAAATCAGAAATCAAAGCATATATGGAACTATAGCATGGGCGAATCAACGGCCGATTTTACTATTCGAACCTATAATCTATAGATTATACAGGTTAACTTTATTATTGTTCCAACGTTCCTTTATAGACAAGAAAACCTATAGTTATGAAGTATCATTGAATGTGTCTTAACATGGAATTTTTTAATTAGTCATGTCAGTAATCTTAAAAAGTTGAAACATAAAATGATGCAAGTGTTGTCCATTGCATTGCCAAATAAACATGTTGGCCACTATCAAAGATGGCCATTGCATAGAAAATTTGCCTAATGACTAAATGCTTGACCCAATTGGTCTGCCATATTTATAAAAGATAATGGCTGGTTCACGCAAATCATTAAAATTTTATTTCTATTTGTGCAAATATAGCCCTTGGAAAATCACTATTCCAGACAACGTTAGACTCGACTATGATGTTTGCTCATATATTACTCCATCTTACAGATAAAACATTATATTATCATCTAACATTTGGAATAACCTACAAAATATTAGACTATAATCTATTATTTTCTCATAAGATTTTTAATATTCTAAAGGAAATCTTTAGACTAGGAGCATTTACAAAAGAACTGTCTCAAAAAATGACAACTGATGAAAATTGACACAAAATCAAGGTTTTAAGATTGTCTTAGCAGCACTATGAGTCTATGACCAACATATACATCATTATCCACTACTCAATTAAAGTCCTGTTTCATAATTAAAGTTAATGTAATACCAATTTCTTAGCATTCATCAACTTACACCATCCTTAGGAAAAAGAAAAGAGTTTCCACTACTCAACAAAACTAATTTATAAGACTTTCCTACTAATTTCTTGGCATTCAGCAATTTAAACCATCCTTTCTTAGGAAAATCCAATAGGAAAAAGAAAAAAGTTTACACTGAACAAACAGAGAGAGAGCGAGAGAATAAATCTTGATGGAATGATGAAAGTATCAGACATATTGTAAGTCCCTACTATATAAGTTCATATTTTTTAATAGAAGTATATGAATAAGCTGGCCAAGTTTAATAAAGGTCAGTTCTGGTATTAAACACCCATGTGACCTAGTGATTAATTAAGTACGGAAAAATCATAAAGTTCCAAGTTGAAATCGCAACAGAGACAAAATAAAATACTAGGTGATTTCTCCGTGTATACCCAAATTTTGGTGAGCAGGCGCAAGTTAACTAGCTAGAACATCACCGTCATAAAAGAAAATTACTACTACTAGTATTATAAACAAGTCTTTCTTTACCCATTAAAATTAGTTAAAGCGACTTGGAACTACAATGCAATAGAAGCCTTTCTTTTTTTGACTCCCAAGTACAAACACTCTAGGACTAATAAAACATAACAAGCATAAAAACAAACTTTCTAAGCTAGAAATTACATTTTTGTAAAAACACTAGAGCACACAAATTAACACACCTACCAAAAAAAAAAAAGAGTTAAAAGATTTTTTGAGTGAGAGTTGATTCCAAAGCAGTATAAACAGCATGCCATCCAGCTTCAGTAGGGTGAACTCTGTCCCAGAAAAATGCAGATTTTGGATCATTGCACACTGTGTACATCTTTTCACCTTTCTCATTCATACTTCCACATCCATATTCATTGCTTATTCCCATGCAACATGGCTTCAATGGCGTCTCAAACCTCATACTTCCTGCTTATAACAAAATTAATGAGTTTATCGGTACGATAAATTCAGAGACGGATCCAGAATTTTAAATTTATGGATTCTAAATTCTAGGCAGGGATGGAGCTACAGGAATAGAATGTTCATTTGAACTCCCTTCATCGGAAAACTCCACTATATATACAAGATTATTATGTTTATCTAATAGATGTTGAACTCTCTTTGATTCTTTGTGTGTTTACTTCTTTATATTTGAATATCCCCTTTTAGTGAAGATCTTAACTCCGCCACTGATTCTATGATAGAACAATTTACTGGATTCGCGATAGATTATTTATACATATTAAATTAAGTTTGTAATACAAATTATGTAGATCCACTCTTGATGATAATATATGCAATTGCAGAGTTTCTAACTTTCACTTTTTAGTAAACAATAGGAGTAACATTTAAAGAAGCGAGCAAATGAATGATTCATTGTAACCAGATCATATTAAAGACACAATCTTAGACTATATTAGTAATAAAACACAATCTAGACAGGGATTGCATAGTGTACACTAGCGTCAATTTATGTCTATAATTTTTTTCTTATTTTTGCATAACGTATATTCAGTATAATTTTTCGACCAAGCAATATCGCGTGACGTACCTGGCACTTCTTTGCGATTCAACACACTGGTGAAAGAGCTAAAAAGATCAAGAATCACAAAAGTTGAACCCATTGTCTCGTTGTTCAATTTTTCCACAGCTTGTTGCAATAGTGAATTGTGAAAATCCACAGCAATATTCTCAGTGGCATTGCATTGTTGGAATGAATTAAAAACAGTGCTTTGTGGAAGACATCCTAAAGGCTCCAATGCTGTTACTGCTACTTTTTTTGCTCCCAATTCATTGACTCTTCTCATGTTTATAACTAGTTGATTTACCACACTAGTTATGAAGGCAGGAAGATCCTACAAAAAAAATTCCATATTTATAACATCACTCCATAAAATCTGTGTTGTTCGGACTCTCGAAAAATGTTGCAGCACTCATGTCAGATCCTCTAAAAATGTGCTACTTTTGAAAGATTCAACATGCGCATAACAATATTTTTGAAGAGTTTGAACAACGTAGAGTAAATGCATATTATAACATCACATGAACAGAAAATCAGTGTTGCTTGGACTCTCAAAAACTATTGTCGCACTCGTGTTAGATCCTCCGGAAATGCATTACATTTGGAGGATCCGACATACACACGACGACATTTTTTAAGAGTCCGAAGAAAATAGAATAAATGCATATTAGAACATCACATGTACAAATTTATATTGCTTGGACTCTTCAAAAATGTTGAGACGCCATTTTCTTACTATCAATTTGGCTCAAAATGAGTAACACACATTTATGGGAAGCTCTTACTTCAACAAAAAAATTATGACATGTTAAAGATTATAAGTTTCATAAAGTTTACAGTCACATAAATATTATAACATGTTTAAAATCACAACCTTTAAAAGTTTTTCGTTCTTTTTTAAAGTTCATGTCGGGTTAAACTATGCCAAATAAATTGACAGAGAAGAGTGTAATATTTATGTGTTAGCCCTGTTAATTAATAGTTAGACATGTTTTAATGATGTTGTTAATGTGCAGGAACTAAAAAGGAAGCACACCAACAGGATGGATGATTCGGAAGAGATGATGGAAGATTCTCTCAATAAGAATCTCAAATCAAGGAATCGGGAAAGAAACCAAGAAAAGGAAAAGGATGCACTCAGAAGGAAAGGCGGAAGATTCTCTTAATGAGAATCTCAAATCAAGGAATCAGAAAAGAAAAACCTAGTTGGAAAATCATAAAGACCCAGACGTACAAAAATACGCTGAGTCAATAAATGAAGACCTCAAGTCATGAACCAACTAAGGAAAGAAGACACCAAAAGAGATACAAGATCAAGACCATCGGATTACAACAACTCATAAAAGATCGCGAGCTCTACAAAACAACAAGTATTACATAAGACCAATCAGCAGATTACACAAGACCAATCAGCGGATTACTCAAATCGCTGATTAAGGACAAACTCCCTTGGGTTACCTTAGAGCAAGCAAATCAGAATCAATCAAAAGGAAAAGATTGATTCACCATTCGTCTCAAGATCTGAAGCAGCTAGCTATCATCATTATAATAGAAGACCTCACAAGCCTGAAAAACTTACATCTTCACTTGAGCAAATTCGTATTCACTCTAAATCTTGTAAAACACTATATTCACTTATGTTTATTAGTGTAAGAAAAAGAAAGAGAGAATAGGTAGTTATATGGGTAGAGGTTATCAACTACAAGTATTGGAAGAAGTCATTGGTTCAAATCTGAACCACATCTATACACAAATCATTCAAAAGCTCTAAGGAAACCCTTGTAACCTAAGGGGACGGGATTAGGCACCACATGTTAGGATTTGAGTCTCAAATCCTACCTAATCATAAAACAGTAAATAAGCGAAGAACAAATAACACACACAGATTTATAGTGGTTCACCCTCAATGCGAGAGCTACGTCCACTTTGCCGCTGCATATTTTACTATAATCAAATAAGGAGTTTGAGTTTACAATTCTCTGTTTCTCTCTTGCTCGACCTCAAAGAAAGAAAAATGGAGCCCTAGTCTATATATAGCGAAAACTAGGGCGAACATAATACAAGCCTAAAATTTCCAAAATACCATCCACTAAATAACCTTACATTAGCGTTCCACACTCTGTGTAGGGTCTTCATAGTGTCGGCGATGAATTAGGATCCACAACTCAACACTTTCTTGATCTATGTCACCACCCTCTCTGTATGTATATCGATGACTTTGAACAACTTCCAATTGCGAGCTCTCCATGTTTGATAAACCATTGCCCCCAAAATCGCTACAACCACCTTCTTCAATCTCCCACTCGGAGACTAATTTCAATCTCCCATTTCCGATCATCGTTCCACACTCTGCGTAGGGTCTTCATAGTGTCGGCGGTGAATTAGGCTCCACAACTCAACAATCTCCCACTTGGAGACTAAATCATCTGTCTCCATCTGCAGCGACGACTTCGATCCTCATCCAAGAAGTCCAACTGAAGTTGCACACAACTTCAGTTTATCATTCGGCACAGCCTTCGTCAGCATGTCTGTTGGATTCTGACTTCCTGGAATCTTCTCAAGCACTAATATTCCATCTTCCAAAGTTGATATGATGAAATGGTACCGGAGTTGTATGTGCTTTGTGCGAGCATGGTAGACCGGGTTCTTTGCCAAATGAATGACACTCTAGCTATCACAGTATAGCACACTCCCCTCGTGGTCCTGATCCAATTCTCGCAGAAATGATTGTAGCTACATCATCTCCTTCGTGACCTCCGTCACAGCAACGTACTAAGCCTCGTAGCTAGAGAGAACTACTATCTTCTGCAACTTTGAAACCAAGCAAATCGCAGTACCTCCGAAGGTGTAACCATACTCGGATGTGCTCTTTCTTCTATCAACATCACCACCATTGTCAGCATCAACATATCCCTACAATCCTGTCTCTAACTTTCGGAAACACAAAGTTGAACTTGAGTTGCCCTTCAGATACCTGAAAATCTACTTCACAGCCTCCCAGTGTTGTTTTCCCGGATTACTCATAAACCTGCTAACAACTCCCACTGCATGTGCAATGTCTGGCCTCGTACATACCATCACGTACATAAGACTGCTAATAGCAGAGTCATAAGGTACCTTGTCCATATACTCCTTCTCGTCCTCGGTCACAAGCAACTGATCTTTTGACAAACGAAAGTGTCCAACCAATGGAGTACTGACTGGATTGGCATCATCCATGTTGAACCTTCTTCACGTATTCTTCTTGTGAGAGCTTGAGGCCCTCCTTACTTCTGATGATTCTCATCTCGAAGATTTGGTTTGCGGCTCCCAGATCGTTCATTGCAAATTCTTCTGACAATTTCTTCTTCAACCTATCAATCTCATGTAGGTCTGCTCCTACGATCAGCATGTCGTCAACATAATGGAGCAGTATCATAGGGGAGTCTTCAAATCTCTTGAAGTAACAACAGTGATTTGCTTCGCACCTTAGAATTCGGCTTTCTTCATAAAGTTGTCAAACTTCTTATACCACTGTCTTGGAGCCTGTTTCAGTCCGTACATGCTCTTTTGAAGCTTGCACACCAGCATCTCCTTCCCTTTGACCTCAAATCCCTCAGGTTGCTTCATGTAGATTTCCTCTTCTAAGTCACCGTGAAGAAAAGCAATTTTCACGTCCATCTGTTGAAGATGCAGATCTTCCTTTGCTACCAGTCCCAGAACAGTTCTGATTATCACCAACTTGACTACGGGAGAGAAGATTTTCGTGTAGTCAATGCCTTCTTTCAGTTGAAATCACCTCACAACCAACCTCGCTTTATAGCGCTTACTTTCATCATGTTCTTCCTTTATCCGGTAGACCCATTTGTTCTGCAATGCCTTCTTCTCCTCTGGTAACTTAGCTAACTCCCATGTATGATTTGACAATAGTGAGTCCATCTAATTTTTATTGCCAGCTCCCACTTGATCTATTCATAAACTTGCGTCGCAACATTCCGGCTGCCCTCTGTCAGTGAACAGAATATAGTTGAGGGACGGAGAGAACCTGTGAACCAGCTTACCGATCCTGGATAATCTGCGTAATTCTATGATCGGCGTCCGTTGATTTATTTTAGAATCAGCATTTTCATCAACCTCGCCATCACTGACTTGTCGGCCTTCTTCTAGTGCTACTTGTTCCTCTGCCGCAGTAGTACCTTACTATAGCTCGGGTGCCGAGAAGTCTCTCAAATCAAATGTTTCTGATTCCTTGTTCTTAGATTCTGAACTCTCCCGCAACTTGTCATTGTACAACACATGTTCATTGAAGACGATGTCCCTACTTTGGATGATCTTCCGATTTTGGTCATCCTAGAATCGATAACCAAACTCGGTGTCACCATAGCCAATAAAATAACACTTCTTAGATTTCGGATCAAGTTTACTTCTAGCAGAAGCATCAATATGAAGATAAGATAAGCAACCAAACACTTTCAGAAAAAAGAAAGATTTATCTTTTTTCCACTCCAAGCCTCTTCTAGAATTCTGAAACCCAAAGGAGCAGACGGTCCTCTGTTAATCAAGAAGGCTGCGATATTGATTGCATCTGCCCAGAATGTCTTAGGCAGTCCATCGTGTATTATCATGCTCCGTGCACGCTCATTCAATGTTCGATTCATCATTTCCGCTATTCCATTTTGTTGGGCGTTCCAGGAATAGTCTTCACCATCTTGATCCTATTATCAGCACAATACCATTTGAAGTCACCATCAATGTATTCTCCACCGTTGTCAGACCTCAGGCTCCTCAGCTTGAGGTTTGTCTCATTATCGACCATGGTTTTCCACCTTTTGAATACAGTGAATACGTCAGATTTATTTTGTATAAAATAGACCCATAGCTTCCTAGTTGAATCATCAATGAAGGTCACGTAGTAATGTGATCCTCTGAGTGATGGGGCAGTAGCAGGTCCCCACACATCAATGTGCACCAATTCAAGTTTCTCAGCTTTCAATTCTCTACCTACACTTGAAAAACTTACTCGCTTCTGTTTTCCATGAATGCAGCTCTCACACATATGATGATCCACCGACTTTAGCTCCGGAATCATGTCGTTAGTCACTAGAAGCTTCATCCCTTTCTCGCTCATATACCCCAGCCTGCAATGCCACAACTTTGTCTTCTTGGTGTTGTCAACAACAACAATTATATCACGACAGCTCGTCATCATATAAAGAGTACCAATTTTCTTACCTCGACCAACCACCATAGCACCCTTCGTCACCTTCCAAGACCCATTACCAAAGTTAAGATCATGTCTCTAATCATCAAGCTAACTCACTGAGATCAGATTACACTTCAAATCCAGCACATGTATGACCTTTGTGATCTTCTACACGTTTCCATTTGACATCTTCAAATTAATGTCAACAATACCAACAACGTCTAAAGGCTTACCATCTGCCAAATAGACTTTTCCGAGATACCCAGCAACGTAATTCTTCATTATATCACGATGTGGGGCGGTGTGAAAAGAGGCCCATAAGTCAAGCACCCAAGAGTCGATCGGCTGTCAATAGACAACAACAGCGCATTATCAATGTCTTCAGTGGTAGCATTGATTCTACCCCCTTGTTATCCTCCTTTTTCGGTGCCCTGTAATTCCTCTTGATGTGACATGTACACTCAAGTGTTCGCCCAGATCTGGATTGACTCCTGCCATTCCTTGACTTCGAATTGCCCTTATTTCGGTTATAGTTTCTGTCATAATTTCTGCTTCTGTTCTCAACATTCAAAGCAGAACTTGTAGATGCCTCACCAGAATCTATCCTGCGAACCTCCTCAGCAAGGATACGATCTCTAACATCGTTGAATTTCAGTTTATCATTGTTGGCTTTACAGACAGGACTGACCTGATTGGACTGCTTTCTTCATTACTAACCCTTGCTTTCATCGGCTCCCAACTGTTCGGTAGAGATGCCAACAAAATTAGGGCTTGCACTTCATCGTCAAACTCGATTGCAACAGATGACAATTGATTGACAATCGTGTTGAATTCATTCACGTGCATTGCAACAGAAGCACCTTCCTTCATCTTTAGATGATAGAGTTTCTTCATGAGAAATACCTTATTGTTTGTCGAAGGTTTCTCATACATGTCGGACAGAACCTTCATCACGCCAGCAATGGTCTTCTCATTCGTCATGTTGTGAGCAACGTTCTTCGACAGCGTCAATCGAATGACTCCCAAAACCTGTCTGTCAATGAGATTCCACTCTGCATTATTCATCTCCTCTGGAGTCGGACTCAATGGTTGATGAAGCTTTCTGCCGTACAAATAATCTTCAATCTGCATTCTCCAAAATGCATAATATGTACAATCGAATTTCCTGATGTCGTGTGCCGAACCATCTTTGCCTCCCATCGTTTTCTGAATCGCAACACAATCTGTCACTATGATACCAGCTGTTAGGATTTGAGTCTCAAATCCTACATAATCAGAAAATAGTAAATAAACTAAGAACAAATAACACACACAAATTTATAATGGTTCACCCTCAATGCGAGAGCTTCGTCCACTTTGCCGATGCAGATTTTACTATGATCAAATAGGGAGTTTGAGTTTACAATTCTCTCTTGCTCGACCTCAAAGAAAGAAAAACGACGCCCTAGTCTATGTATAGCGAAAACTAGGGCGAACATAATACAAGCCTAAAATTCTCAAAACACCCTCCACTAAATAACATTACATTATAAATAACCTTACATCAGTGTTCCACACTCTGCGTAGGGTCTTCATAGTGTCGGTGGTGAATTAGGCTCCACAACTCAACACCACATCGGTGATCCGAACCAGTATAAAATTCTCTGTGTCGTTTATTTACTGCATTACTTTCTTTACATCTTTTTGTCTACTAATATTGTTCTTAAGATCTGCAGGGTAATCGACTAACCAATCAAGCGAGTCGACTGGTTAACTAAAATAAGAAAATTACAATTAACCCCCTTCTCTTGGTTTTCATTATGGTTAGCAATGGTTCACAAAAACCAATAAATGAATTCAGCTAGTTTATATAGTGTAATAGGTATAGGCCCAATATGTAATTTGTTCCAAACGAAACTGTACATAAAAATCCAAGAAAAGTAGTTGGTCAACATCTAAATTCTTCCTACTAGTGTCGGCATCTGTTAAAATATAAGAGGCCCTTCTATTCCAGATATCAACAATTCACTGAACAATTCAGAATTCATACTACAAGTGATTTTTCATAGAAAATCCACAGTCCACACCAACCTATTGAGTCTTTCCACCCCAAGAAGTAACTCAATGGCCCTAGATCTTTCATAGAAAACTCTGAGCTGAGAAGAGACATGATAGACTTGCGAATAGCATCAGATGAAGCAATTAATATAATATCATCCACATACAAAAGGATGTAAGCTATATCATTACCCTGATGGTATATGGAGAGAGAATGATCAGACATGTTGTTAGAAAACCAAATATTAGAAACATAATCTGCAAACCTCTTGTACAATGCCCAATGAGCTTGTTTGAGCCCATACAAGGATTTCTTCGGTAAGCATACATAATTAGGATAAGTGGGATCTCTGTACCCCATGGGCTGATACATGTGCGTTGTTTCGTTGAGTTCTCTATGCAAGAATATTTTTTTCACATCAAGCTGATATAGAGGCCATGCATTCGAAAGAACCATACTTATTACCGTGCGGATAGTGGTTGGTTTGACCACCGGACTAGAAGTCTCACCGTAGTCCACACCAACCTATTGAGTCTTTCCATCACCAACAAGACGGGTTTTATGCCTCTCAAATGTACCATCAGATTTTTCTTTATGACTAAAAATCCACATAGACCGAATCACATTAACGTCAGGAAGACGAGGCACCAAATCCCAAGTCCTATTATTAATAATAGCATTATATTCATCATCCATAGCCATTTTTCAATTCGGGTCATTAAGGGTAGACACAAGATTATGAGGTAACGGTGATTTGGTAACATGGGTGTGAAGACCATATTTTTTATTTGGTTTGAAAATCCCATGTTGACTATGAGTGACTGGCCGTTGGGTAGGAATTGGAGTTGGTTGGATAGGGGAAGTGATATTGGGCTGACGTGTGAGTCCGGAGGCCGAGTGTAGGGGGAATGGACTGCCCGAGAGTGGGCTTGCACTTGCTGGGCTGCCACTGCCTGAGGCTGGGCCGCCACCCAGTGGGCTGCCAGCGAAAGGCGTTGTTGGGCTGGTAGCCATTAGGATCGAGTAAGCAGGCCCAGTTGGCTGGGTTTGGGGAGGATGTATTTGGGTCGAGCTGCCAGAATTAATTGGGCTGGCCGAAATGGTTGGGCCTGTTTGCGAAGCCAACTGGTGGACCAAATACGGAGGCATGCTATCGTCAAGAAATTCGTAGGTAGGAGGCATGGAACAATGCATTTTGGCAAAGGGAAAATTTGATTCATAAAAAACTACGTGACGACTCACGACGGTTTTATTAGAGGATAAGTCGTAACATTTGTACCCACGATGGTTTGACGGATATCCCAAAAAATACACGGAGTAGAACGAGGTTAAAATTTATTGATAGTAGTGTAAGGAAAAAAGAGGATAGCATAAGCACCCGAATACCCGTAAAAGAGAGTAAGATGGGTCCTTTAGGTATAAAATTTTGAGGGGGGATTGATAGGCTAATTGTTTGCTTGAAAGTATGTTGAGGAGATATGTTGTCATTTGAAATGCATGATGCCAAAATGATGGTGGTAGAGAGACATGGGCAAGTAAGGTTCTAATAGTGTTATTAATGGTTTGGATTTTTCTTTCCGCTTTTCTATTTTGAGATGAGGTATGTGGACAAGAGAGACGAAAATATAAACCATTAGCTTTGCAAAAATCCCAAAATGGCCCATTATCAAATTCTCTACCATTATCACATTGAATATTTTTAATGTCCCGTTCAAATTGAGTGCGGATGAATGCTCTAAAGGAGAGGAATGTGAAAAAAACTTGTGACTTTTTAGACAAAGGAAATGTCCACAAAAAATTAGAGTAATCATCCAACAGAAGAAGATAATATCGATGGCCCGAAGAGATCAAAATAGGAGATGTCCAAATATCACTATGGATAATATCAACAGGCATAACAGTGCATGAATTAGAAGCAACAAAAAGCAATTTAACATGCTTTCCAAGAGGACATGAGCGACAAACATGAGAATTACGAGTTCTGGTACACTTAATAAATTTATTTTGTTTAAGGGAGGCAAAACAGGTGCTCCCAGATGACCCAAATGTTAATGCCATAAAGAAGGAGCTAAAGCTGCAAAAGTGGATGGTAACGTGGCTTGATGTGTGGTTGTGGTGATTAGATATAGCTCGCCCCGACTATCACATCTCATTTGATGCATCCCCATTTGAAAATCCTTCACGGAAAACCCAAAAGGATCAAATTCAACAGAAACTGAATTGTCAGTAGTAAATTTTCGAACTGAAATCAAGTGCTTAATCAATTGAGGAGCATGAAGGACATTCTTTAAAGCTAACGGCAGGTTCGGGGGAGACTAGTTTGTATTACCATAACCACGAATTGGAATTGAATGACCATTTCCGATAATTATACCACGATTATTGATCAAATTAAAATAGGATGAGAGATTACCCTGTGAGGACGTCACATGAGAAGTTGCTCCGGTGTCCATGTACCTGTTTGCGTCGGGCGGATTGAGCCCAAGAGTGTGCATCGCGGCCTCGATGTTGGTTGGAGTTGCTACTGCCGAGTGGGCCTGCTGCCACTGGTTCGGATGTGGCCCAAGTGCGTTGGGTTGCTGGCCATTGGCCAGTGTGCCTTGGACTGGGCTTGGACCAATTTCCTGAAGGAAAAGGGCAGGGCGGAACAGCCCAAGGCCACTGTTATGCCCAAGGTGTCGGACCAGTGCCCCACTAGGCCCGTGGCTACCACGTCTGGCCGGACTGTTGCTGCTAGCCATCGCCATTGTCGCTACGTCGGTGGCCACCACCGCGATTTTACTACAATTTCATCCCCTTTGACCACGATTTGGTGGCAAATTTTCAAATTGTGAAGAGTTATCATCGGACTGAGCAATAACCATGGCAAAATTCGACACGGTGGCTGTCTTTTTGGAAAAACTTGTTTCTTCTAGTATGAGCATAGAACGGGCTTGGTAAAATGGTGGAAGATGGTTGCTTTGGCGGATAAGTGTACCAACTCCACTATACGCATCAGTGAGGCCAACAACAATTTGTAAAATGAGTCGATTGTTAGTTACTGGCGCCCCGACGTTCTTAAGTTGGTCCGATAAAACCTTGAGCCTTTGACAATATACAGATGCATTGGGAAAATCCGACATATCAGTGGTGGAGAATTCTTGCTCAAGTGTGACGGCCCTGGAATTTTTATTATCTTGGAATATGTCACGTAATCGATCCCAAGCCTCCATTTCTGCGGAGTCGGATTCAAGAATCGTATGCAACAAATCACTCGAAATTATGGCATAAATCCACTAGAGAACCATCGCATCGAGGGTCAACCATAATTCATTTTTATCGTCGATTTTCGGCACCTTCTCCTTGACTTTTTCCGGCAGAATTATGTGATGGATAACTCGGTGTGACCTACAATAAATTTTTAAAAGCTCTGCCCATGTCGTATAATGAACGTTTTCCATCTCAAGAGTGATGAAGATGTGGTATTTAATGTTTGAAACAACTAGGGCTGGATGAAAATTTGATTTCGAGTCATACATGACTGACGGGACAAAGAAGATGAAGGAAGTGGACGACGGCAAGGGGGGATACACATACCATATACAAAATATACTATGTACAAATCACAATTATGACTAAATATTCTATCAATTCTATCAAATATGATATGTTACTATCATATTTCAAAACTTGAAGACACAAAATTGGCACGGAGAGCGTTTTCTAAAGTCAATGTTCTTAGGGCTTTAGTCTAGGAGTAAGATCACAACACACGGCGTGTGTTACATATGTTTATGAGTTCGAGTGCTATTACAAATAAAAGTCTGATATTTAACAAAAAAGGGTAGAGAAAACTTTATAATTAGTTCAAACTTATCTTATGAAAAAAAAACTAGGTCCTTAGGAAAGGCGCGTTGAAGACATAAAATATGTAATTAAGAGTGTTATCTATAACATCTTAAACTTTAGATGAGATGGTCACACACAATAAGGGTAATCAAGGAGATATAAAAGATATAAATTGATCTTTATCTATGACGCTCATGATCGGGGGAGGGTTAATGAGGGTGGGTCACAGATAGACTGACTTGACTTCTAGACTAACAAGCTTCTGAAAAAGGGATTCATATGAAATCTTAAGCCAATCCCTAATTGAAATGGGAGATGAAAGTGAAGAGTTTTATAGGGTATATCATAAATTCATAATGGTACACATGTTTTTGGCTCGATGATAACGTCGTCGAAGGGATAAATTCCTCAGTGTTAAGAGTCACACATCGGAAATGGAATGGGAACATGGACTCCTTATATGGACTTGGACAATCCTCTCCTTACGAGCTAGCTTTTTGGGTTGAGTTAGGCCCAAGATCCATTCTTTACATGGTATCAGAGCCAGACATATTTCAATTCTTTGTTCACCGATGTTGGGTTCCCAAAATTATGTCATCCACGCTCCAGTTAACGGGGTCTGGGCGATCGGGGGAGTGTTAAGAGTCTCACATCTGAAATGGAATGGGAACATAGACTTCTTATATGGACATGGACAATCCTCACCCTACAAGCTAGCTTTTGGGGTTGAGTTAGGCCCAAAATTCATTCATTACAATCCACGCTCCAGTTAATTGGGTCTGGACGTGTAGGGGAGTGGTAAGAGTCTCATATCGGAAATGGAATGGGAACATGGACTCCTTATATGGACTTGGACAATCCTCACCCTATAAGCTAGCTTTTGGGGTTGAGTTAGGCCCAAAATTCTCTTTATAGGAGTCTCGCTGGTGCTCTTCGGTATCTCACCTTTACTAGGCCCGATATTCCACATGTTGGTCAACAGGTGTGTTTGATCATGCACGCTCCTAGGGATCCTCACTTTACCGCTCTTAAGCGTATCATTCGTTACGTTAAGGATACTCTTGACTATGGACTACATCTCTATCCCTCCGCACCGTCCATGTTGATATCCTATACGAACGCCGATTGGGCAGGCTGTCCGGACGCACGTCGGTCCACTTCTGGCTATTGTGTATTTTTAGGGGAAACCATTATCTCGTGGTCTACCAAACAGCAAGTCACGTTGTCCCGTTCGAGTGCAGAAGCAGAATATAGAGGTGTTGCGAACGTTGTTGCCGAGCTATGCTGGCTTCGAAACCTCCTTCTAGTTATTCATTAACCCTTACGTAAGGCATCTCTGATTTATTGTGACAACATATCTGCCGTCTACTTGTCTCATAACCCGGTTCAACATTAACGAACCAAGCATATTGAGATGGATATTCATTTTGTTCGTGAGAAGGTTGACATGGGTCATGTTAGGGTGTTACATGTTCCATCTTCCTATCGGTAACGCATATATATTTACTAAGGGACTTCCTCGGAAGCTGTTCATTGACTTCAGATTCAGTCTCAACGTCCGACCTCCTCCCGCTCTGACTAAGGGGGTATGATAGAGAATATATTCGTATATTCTTCATATATTCTGTACTTAGTATTTTAGTGTAATTATGTAAAGTAGAGATTCTCATTCAATTAGGATTACCTTTGTATACACCTATATATATATTGTATTAATGAGAAGACTCCACTAAAGGAGATTTACACTATTCTACGTGGTATCAGAGTCAAGCCCATTCAAATTCTTTGTTCACCGATGGCCTCTCAAATTATATTATCCACGCTCCAGTTAATGATGTCTGGGCGTGCGACGGAGTGTTAACAGTCTCACATCGGAAATGGAATGGAAACATGAGCTCCTTATATGGATTTGGATAATCTTTCCCTTACAAACTAGCTTTTGGGGTTGAGTTAGGCCCAAGATTCATTCTTTACCCTCATGGCCAAATCGAACAAGTGTCATGAGCTTGGTCGTGACAATCTCAACTTAACCACAAATTTTAATTTCTTTTGTTGTTTCTTGATCTGGCATATCAGTGAAACCAAGAGCATAATTTTCATTGAGGAAATAAGTATGTCACCTAATAATGAGAGCCAAGAAAAGAATTAAGTTTTTTTTATGGTTAGCAATGATCCACCAAATGCAGCGACGAATTCAGCTATTTTAGTGTGTAGTAGCTGCAAGGTCCAGTATAATTTGTTTCATATGAAAATTGTACATAAAAATCCAAGAGAAGTAGGTTGGTCAACATCTAATATCTTCTACTACTAGTGTCAGCACTCATTAATATATAAGATGCCTTTCTATTCCAAGGTTCAACAAATAGTGTACTACATAATTTTTTTTTCAATCTATAATTATTTGGTATTCGGAGTCACTGGTTCGATATATCTAAATTCCCACCACCTAAATTTATTGTAGGGAAAACTCTCCTTACTCCAGGATTTTTTTCTACTTACTAAGAATTAGAATGTGAAATCTCTAGTTAAGAATGTAGGGATCCATGAATAAGTGGACACTTCATATTTTCATCCCGCCGTACCCTTGGTAGCACTATCATATCGAGTTTAACTTATATACAATTTTAGTATAAAGATCTTATATAGTCACGTCATACAAAAGATATCTATACATACATCTTCTTAAGATGTGAAATTTGTAATTTCAAAAAAAAAAAAAACTGCTATAGTAGATAAAGATGACTTTGATGATAAAAAAATTATTTACTCTAAAAATATATAACACATGGAGTAATTCATATTGAATATGATACACAGTCAGTCCTAAAGTTTGCCCATCTTATCTCGTTTCAAGAGTTATAGAAGCTCAGAACCAAACATTACAATCACATTTATTACCGGATGATATTTTAAGAAGATAAAATAAAACGATGTCCACATAAATAAATGCAGATATATATAGAGTGTTTCTAAAGTTTGTTCAATGTTATATATATCAAATCTAGAACATATGCCATTTATTATTTATAACATATTGAATAGAACGCGTGTTCACAATCAATACTCTAAAACTTAGGATACTCTTACTATAAAACTAGTACTAGTAGTAATGTACTCATTGTACACTATAGAACAACGACAAAATAAATGCTATGTTACTCGTTTCTTGTCAAGATTATATATCTTTACTTAAATTTAGTTGACACCTTACAAATTAACAAGCTCTACTTGCTATTTTTGTAATTATCTATCCACTCAAAAATTATAGCTTAACGATCATAGGTGAAAATTATAAAATTGAAGATTCAAAATCCACCTCACACAAAAAAAGACTAAATCATTTAATTTTTCATGAATATTTAAATCGGATGCGCAAAGTCACCCTATATGTGAAAGTAACAAAATACTTATATAGTGGAATTATCGAGGTAAGCACTAGTAGTGGAGTCCGCATTTTCACTAAAGAAATTTAAAATATAAAAAAAGTAAACACACGAATAAAAAGTCAAGAAAATTCAACATCCACTATATATACATACAAAATAATTTAACCTATTATATAGAGGGTTCGGATAAACCTATTATGCCCCTAGCTTCACCCGTAATAAGTGCAAGGTGTGCCGTTATATATTTTTATAAAAAAGGTTCTACTAGCTAGTGGATTGGAACACTAGTTAGTATACTCTACACTCTACACATGTGCACTAATAATGATTGAATCTTAAGAAAGTACAGCAAATTAAATATTAGGTGGGTTTTTTTCATCCCTGGACAATTAGACATCCAATTCGTAATCGCAATGACCCAATTATAAAATTTATAGTATAGTTAAAAGGTGTCGCTTCAGACACTCCCTTCCCAAGTTTTGATGGATAAAGTTATCTAATACTCATACCGATGGAAGGTAGCAGATATATATCCTGTAAAATTTATCGAGGTGCGTGCAAGCTGAACGAATATAACAGTAGTAAGATAAAGTATAGTAAATTAATATTAAATTACCTGAGCAGTACCACCATTAGAAAGGTAAGCACCATAGTCATTTCCAGCAAGAGAGAGCAAGAACAGTGAAGATTGAGTATCTGCCTTTGTGTACACTGAATCAGCCATCAATTTTTGGAAACAATCTATTTGAGTTGTCATGTTTGGCTCTGGAACTAAAGTATTAAAAACACCAGTTCCTCCATAGGCAAAATTTATTCCATATCTTAGCCTGTTTGTTGCATATTTCATCCATCTATAAGGTACTGGTGACTTCACTCCCAAGAATTTTGCTGTTTTGTGCATGTCAAAAGTGAGAGTCAGTATATTAGTAATGCACTTGAAACACTAAAACCAATTACTCCTATTATTTATAAATTCAAAGTTTACTTCTATAAGAAAAAGACAGTCTGGTGGAGTAAGCTCCTACTATGCATGGGGTCCGGAGAAGGGCCGAAACATAAGGATTTATTGTATGCAGACTTGCATTTCTGCAAGAGGCTATTTCCACGAATCGTGACCTCCTAGTCACATGACAGCAACTTTAAATATATACATTGACAATAATAAAAAAAGTCACATTGTCGTATCACCTAAAAATAGTCAACGATGGAGCCATATTCTAGGAAGGGGGTTCAACTGAATTCCTTTCATTGAAAAATTGTACTGCACAGATAGGGCAAAATATATTTTCGTATATAAACTTTTGAATCACTTTGAGAAAAGAGTAGTAGTGTAAAATTGTTATAAGTCGCATGTTCGAACTTTTTGAATCTCTTATTCAAATTCATGGCTCTACCACTGAAGATAACTAACTACATGTAATATAATGTAACTATATGTCCAATATCATCAATATCAATTTCATTATGGTAAAACAAAAACATATGGGCTTGTGATTCATGAACTTGTTGTCTTGTTAATATATAGTAGCATAATAAAAGGAATATAAGAGTTTGTCACTAGGTATTTTATCAAATAGGATCGTCCAATTTTTATAGTCTATCACTAAAATTCCCCTAGAGGGGATAAACTAAGCTAAGCGAAAAGGATTTTCCATAAAGAACAATATCATGGAAAATGAGGTGGATTAAATTACACACATCAATAGTGCAAAGATTCTTTATAGTATTAGTTTATATTAAGTTAAATCAGATAAATGAATGGTAAGATTTAAAAGAGAAACACACACACAAGTGGACCATTAACAACCACATCTAAGTTCATTTCAAATGAAAATTTTCTAAAGAATAGTGGAAATTTTGGAACATTTTGTCTTTGGGTCTAACTCCAGGCTTGGCATGATGAGCTGGTAGAATAATCATAGAAAGTGGGCTAACAAAGTGCAATGACAATGAAAGAAGTAAAAGAAACATAATTTAGTACTAAATCTTTTCATAATGTCACACTTTCACATATAAAGCCACATGTTTATTAGTAATAAAAAAAGATAAGTACTTACAAGAACTATTTTATGAGTTAATGATAAAAACACATCTAAGCTATTAACTTTTCGCGAGTTTCATACTTATCTATTGTTCCTTTTACCTATCTAAACTATTATTCACTGTGAATTAAACTACACCTCAATACTGAGTTGACCTCTACGTCGATGAATTTCAAATATTTGGCCAACTCATCGAGGTGTACTTTAATTTAATACAAAAGAAGTGATAGTTTAGATAGGTAAAAAAAATGAATAATTGAGATATGAAATTCGCGAAAAAGTAAAAATTTAGGGATATATTTACCATTAACCCTATTTTTATTGATTGAGAAAAATAATAAAAGTAATTATGAGATCTTGAAAGAAAGATAGGAGTGTGGTGGTCAGACAGAAAAAGAGAAAAAGAAACAAAAGTTTGAATAATGCAACATGTTCAGCCCAAACAAAAAAGCATTCCACTATGAAAAAAAACAGCAAAATGAAAATTGGAGTAATATAAACCAAAAGTTGAAAGACAGATAAAAAGATAAAGTGAACACAATGATGAAAAGAATAGCATGGGAAGAAGCAAAAAAGAGGCTATGCTAGACTATGACTAGGATTAATCCACACCAGAAAAAGTAAATAATTTCATCAACTTTTTATAATGCCCTTATTATAGTGGGAAATTCTTAAAATTCTATTTTGTTTATCTCAATTAACGTGAGGAAATTTGATTAGGAAAACAAAATTAAAAAAATAACACTTTTAACATGTAAACCATATATATTTTTTTCAAAATAAGTGGGAATGAAAGTTTAAATATATTTTTTATCTTAAAAAATAATAATGAAAGACTCAACAAGTCATGTAATTAAGAACTAAATGAGATATATTAATAAAATTAAAAAGAGAACATATCATTCTTTTCTATACCGACAGAAAAAGAAAATACATAAATTGTGTCAAATAAATAACGTGCTCTTTTAGTCGAGACAAATATACCTTGCCCAAGCGATATTATGAGACGTCAATTCATCAAATATTGAATATAATATAAACTTAACACCCTCTATCATTAAAATAATTTATTCATTTGTTCACCTCTTTAAATACTAATGCCGCTTATAAAAAAACCCTACATACTTCACTACTTCTAGTTACTCATAAAATTGTCATTTTTAACCCCGGAGCTCTAATATTACTCTTGCTATATGTGTCAATTATTTTTTAAATTTCATATTCAATCAAACATAATATGTCGAATGAAATTAAGAAAGTACTAGTAGTATGTACCGAGGTAATCGGTGAGAACACGGCCATCGGAAAACCTGCCGGAGGGCTTGCCGGGGAAAGTGACACCATAAGGTTGTTTCCAAGAATTAGCCATTGATTTCCTGTTGTTCCCTGTATCAGCATATGAATCCCCAAATACAAACAGCTTTGTTGGTTTAAATCCATATATTTGGTGCTTCTTTTGGTCATTTTTGTAACTTTGCTGATTGTGGTTATGTTGATGATGATGGTGATGAATTGAACCTTCAACTTGAACACCCCATAAAAACCCTGTAAATTTAAAACAAATTAGTCACATGCAAATATACAGAGTTTAAGTTTTTTACACTGGCGATGAAAAATAATATTAACAAAGGTCTTATAAAGGTAATTAACATCTAAATTACATGTTAAACTGCACTGATAATAGTGGCGGAGCCACATAGACAGAAGGGTGATCAGTTGAACACCCTTGTCTGAAAACATTATATATAAAGTTTAAATTTTATGGACTGATAGTGAAAAACAATATTCAGAAATGTCATTTGTAAATGTAATTACACTTAAATCGTATGTTAAACTATACTAATAATCAGTGACGGAGCCACATAGACAGAAGGATGGTCACTTGAACATTCGTCATCGAAATTACACTATATATATAGGTGAAAAATTATTTTTTATACATATGTATTAAATCTTAAACACCCTTGACGAAATCTCCAATTATGTTATTGTTGATAAACGGAAAAAAAATTATACTATTAAGATATACAACTTAAGTTCAAAATATATAGCAGTAAAATAAGAAGTAATAACAAGTGAATTTCAGCAGAAGTATGAAGTAAAAATAAAATGAATACCTGTGAAGAAGAAGAGGGAGAAAAGGAAGAAGTTAGAGAGCTTCATGGAGATTTTGTTTGAATGGAATGGAGAAAAATGGGGGAAGAAGAATAGTGAGATTCTATTTATAAAGATATTTATAGATATGATTAAAAAATAATAGAAGGGGGATATTGACTGGTGGTGTATAATTTGGTCTTTTAAAATTTGTATCTTTATTAAATCAACTGAAGGAAATGGTCAGTGCCACATTTTCATATTCACATTGGTGGTTTCTTTTGGAAAATTAACCACTCCCTCCATCTCATTTTATAAGAGTGTGTTTAACTGTTACGAAGTTTAAGAATTAAAAAAAAAGATTTTTGAAATTTATAATTTAAACAAATCATAAAAATTTGTATGGCTAAAAATATGTCATCAAGGATAAAAAGTAAAAAGTAAATTGAATTGTTACTAAATATTAAAAGATATTATTCTTTTTTTAATTGACTAAAAATAAAAGAATTTCACATACGCCCGAACGGAGGGAGTACTATATTGCAAAAGATGACTTTTCTACAAGTTCGTTTTTAAAATGTTATTATTGAGAGAATTACGTTTTTTTTCTTTTCTCTATTTTAAAAATTTATTTATGATAGGTTTCGGATCAACTTGCATTGAATACATGTCAACTATTTCACAAAATACCTACTATCTTTTACCACTATAGGTAACGGAATTTAGATTACTGTAAAAAAACTATGTAGCATTTTTTCCTCATGTCGCAAACTAAGGGTCTAAACATAACATATGTACATAATCAGATTATCTAAAAAGTAATTACATGTAAATCTATTGTATAACATCAATTGATAACATTATAAATAATCTCCTATAATAGATTAAATTACATTAATGATATAAAAAATCATTATATTGTCACCAATGACTGGGCCAATATGGGCTGGAAATAATTGCTCCCCTAATGGATATTACCGTAGGCTAAAGTGCTTCAGGCCCAAATGACATACCAAAGTGGTCCGATGAAGATGTACATGGGTGCTATATTTCCTACAGTGTTTGTGACCTTTCATACATAATTTTCTTATTTATTATGACTAATATAGAAATGCAGTTATAATTTAATCATTAGATCTAACATCCATGCATTCAAATAAATTCATCATTTTTTTTCTCAAAATCACTTATCAACAACATTGTTCATGAAAAGTCTTCTTAGCTTCTAAGGTAGCTTTAATTATGGTAATCCTATGTGACGGCAATGACGGAGGGCGGGTTGAAGAGAAGAACTGGTAGACTTTTAGCAACAATAAGAACTCATTTGCAAAGTAAACTTTTATGTATAGCAACAATAATTTCACAACTTTCTACCAATTCTTGAAAGGAGTAATCTTGATAACCAAACCCGGGAAACATCATTGCAACTTAAAAGTAAAATTCAATATATAGGAAGAGAGGTCTCGGTTTAGAGTTCTGTGAATGAAGAAATTCCCGATAGGGAGCACTTTCCCTTCTTTTTATTTCGTTTGATGTATTTTATACAGATAAATTTAAATTAGTCAGATCAGTAGATTCTAAACACCAGACTAGTTATAGAAGCACAGTCGTATAACTTTCTACAGATTCTTGAAATGAGTAATCTTAATAACCAAACCAGGATCATGAATATGAGGATTCTCTTCAACAATAAAAGGATCTCCACATTTTCCACTAATTGTTTGTAATGTTTCTCCTTCTCTTACAACATAAATTTCATCACATGGCCTCTTTGCACTTATAACCATATTCTGCTGCTGCATTTGTACTATGAACAATTCACTCTCATTTGATTCATACAAGCTCAAAACCAACATTATTGACAAGAACAAGGCACAGTACCATGCTAATGCAATCGATGAATCAAATCGAAACATGACTACAAGATTAATGTTATTGTTTGTTTGAGGGTTTTTTTTTTGGAGATGCTTTTTAGGGTATTTGTAGGAAATTTGTTTTTCAAATATCCCCTTTGATAACCAATTGAGCTGCCCAAGCGGACATTTGTAGGAAATTTGTAAGAGGATTAGGAGGGGAATTAAATTGCTTTAGTTGTAGTTGGAGTGGTCATGTTAAAAGAAGAGGAATTGATAGGTATCAGAGGAAGATATTGAAAATGTATTATTTTGATGAGAGGGAAATTAAAGTTTGTTCAACTGTTTTTTTTCAATATAAGCTGCAAAAAATTCTAAGTCCTTATCAAACCAAACAAAGTTAAAACAAATTATCAACAAAACACTATTGTTTTGCTTTAGTTTTTTTTTTCTTTGGTTATTTACTCGTTTGATTTTAGTTTATATGATTCTATTTTCTTTTTAGTCTGTTTTAAAAAGAACAACTACTTTCTAAATCTAAAAATAAGTTAATTTAGAGTTTCATTTTACCTCTAAATCCTAATGGTAAGGTTTTATAGCTAACAAAATTTATTTTATGTTTAAAATTATATAAGTTTCATTTTACCTCTAAAAGTTTTATGGCCACACAAATATCGTGCCATGTTTAGATCATACATTTTTAAAAAGTCTTCTTTCTTTCTTAAATTTTAAGACTAGTCAAACAAGATTATACAAAAGATGTCGATAGCCTTAATAAACCATAAGAGTGTTTGTCCAAATTACCACTTTTGTACTTTGCTTAAACATCTCACTTAATTAATATTTCACACTATTTGAAAAAATAATGGTAAATTGTGGGGAAAAAAATGATTTGTTATTTTTCTAAATCGTCAAATAATTTGATACATTTAGTTGTCAAAATGACTAATATTTAGAACCAAACATAACGTGCTTCAAAAATAGAGTACTCTAACAGACTTTAATTGCAGAATACTACTTCATAGGAAGACTATCTAATTTAAAATTTTCTACTCACTAATTAATTTTGATTACTATTTGTTGAAGACAAAAGCGACATTTTATCTTCTTTCTGTAAAAAAAATGCACTTGTCAACGTGTGGCTTTAAGTTTTCTTACTTATCCTCTAAGCAAATCATTAGCAGTGAAACTCAAACTTATTTTCTCTCTGGCAGAACTTAAAATATTTGAGATTTAAAACTTAAAATGAATAGATATTTTTTTGTTTTCCTTGGTGTTCGATACCCACTTGAGGGCCCCGACTAATCCGAATTCACACCGTGTAAGGTCCATTAAAGGAAAAATATTCCCTACCATAATTTTTTTTTATTTCAAACGCTTGAACCTGAGATTTCTAGTTAAGGGTGAAGACTCACGATAGATCCTATCCATTCTAACATGATCCTTGGTGGTAAAAATACATGTCATGTAGCTATGGTTCACTTAATAATATTTATAAAATACTTATATCATGCATTTATTTATTTGGTTTGAACATCAGATCCGGATAGATTTTATTTATATTTTATTACTATGTGAAATTTAAAAAGAAAAATAGAACAGATAATTTAGGGTTGCTTGGAAGTTTTAGTTACGTAGAAAAAATTGGTAGAGTAATATGCAACTCTATCCTGAAACTTTACTTATTAAATGGAAAAGAAAATCAAAGTTTACGCGTAAATAATCCCAATTCCAGCACAGGTGAAAATAAAAAATAAAAAAAAGATAACTTATATAGGCCAAATAAGTCTATCCTTTTACTATTTACTATTGTACTTTCTGACCTAATGCAAGTATTTTCACTTAAAACTTTTTTCTGTTTCTTGTTTCCTAACAATCCCTAGCATATTTGCATTTGATGATGAACCAAGACTTTTTTATGAATACTATATACAAAAATGTTTGTTTCAAAAGAATGTCTCTTTGGTTTTTTGACAACTTTTGAAATTCAACTTTTCACACGACATGTTTAAGACAATAAGATTAAAGGTCATTTTGATACATTCTACCATCTTTAATTTAAGATCACAATATTCAAAAGTCTTCTTTTCGTTCTTAAACTTTATGATAAGTCAAAACTAGACAAAATTTTTGAAACGAAGGAATAACATTTTGCTAATTATGAAAATGTAAGCAGTTCTACACTGACGCAAGCAACGACGGACTCCACGGCTCAAACCTGTGGCCGATAGATGACACGACAACAACTTTACGCTCATCCATTTCAAAATGAAAATATAAAACCAAAACAGAAACAAGAAAAAATGAAAAGAAGAATTACTAAAATGATGCACTATTTCAGTTTACCACTTGAATACATACATGAAAAGAATCATGAAAATGCCCTCCATCTTCACAATTGCTGTAATGGAAGTTGTTAGATAACAAGACCCTCGATCTCTAGAGCAGGATTCACACATGGCATAGACCGATGGATGCAGTGGTATTCAAGGTTTCATCAACGTTTTCTTTATATATTTCAGAACTTCGTCCACATCAACTGTCCATGCAACTGAAACAGGGGAATAATCCGTCCAAGGGTTGCTTGTATTCCACCTAATATAGCGAATTATTAGTTTTAATCCAAAGAGTTGCAGACGAAAATCAGTTGAAATACTACATGTTGCTCGGACTCTTCAAAAATGTTGACAGATGGATGTCCGCTCCTCCTCCGGAAGTAGTGCATTTTTGAAGAATCTAACATAGGTGAGCATTTTTGGAGAGTTCCGAGCAAACATAGCAAATACTTACTTTTTTAGCCCTTGGTCCATCAAGGTGTGCCCAACGCAGATGCCCTGTATCTCAACCCTCATGACGCCCTTCTTGAAGGTGAAGAGTTCAGGCCGAACTAGTGCCACAAAACTAACAGGATCGTGTAGGAAAATGATCACGAGAGAAATGCAAGAAAGTGGTTTACGCTATGTTGTTTAGACTCTTCAAAATGCTGATAAGTGCGTGTTGTACCCTCCAATAGTAGTGCAATTTTTTGAGGATCCGACACGTGTGCGGCAACACCTTTTTGGAGAGTCAAAGCAACAGTGTCTAAGAAGCAGTGTACGTCATCCAAAAACTATATAAGAACAGAAGTTACCATAGACACCATCTGATTTCACGTGCCAATCACGATATAATTTGCAGTCACACAAAAATTTAGCATGTTTTCCTTCAGATTGCTTTAGTTCTTCAAGATCATCATCTAAAAGCAGGGAAGCGTACTCTTTATTGAGAAGTGAACAAAATTATACAATTAAAGGTGCAAAATTAGAAGCGTTCGACATATTTAAGCAGTGAACATCCACCTTTCAATTTGACTTGTGTTGTAATGTTGATGCCTACAATATCAATATTTGCCCCTGAAGTAAACACAACATCAGCAGCCTCGGGGTCCCAAATATCTGTTTCGTCAGAAAACTATGCAAATGAGAAGACAGTAACAAATTGGATGATTGAATACAACAAAGACTCATTCTTCATTTTTCCATAAAGAATGCGTGAACATGCAAAAAACGTCGATCTTATAGACGTTGACAACATATGAATTTATGTATAATACACAACAGAAAAAATGACCAACAATTCGTAGAGTATATATTTTAAAGAGATCAGACAATCCAACAAGAATTTGTAACATAATGCCAAAAAGGACCCATATTATAATCAAATTAGAAGGAGAACTTATTGTCTACAAAACATTTCTACGTTGTGCATGGTGAATATTAGAGTAAAGGATTTTTGCTCAGATATTATGGGGTGAAACAACTATTAAAGCATGCTTCCACATTGTAAAACATCGTGAATATTATAATATTTACAGTCAAACATCTCTATAAAGCGTTGTTTGTTCCGATATCTTTTGGCTATTATAGTGAAATGTCGTTATAGAGAACATATAATATAACATAACATGAAAGATCGATTCCACAAAAAACATGGTTGTTATAGTGAAATGTTATTCCAGAGTGGTCTAACTGGATATAAACCAATGAAAAGAAATATCCACATTTGCTTCCGCGGCAGGATTAGCATTTCCTAAAGCAAAGAAGGAACCACAGAGTACAACCACTCTCTTCACCTTGCTTGCAAAGGTTGAGTCCCTCTTGACAGCCTATAACCAACAGATAACGATGAAAATTTTGTAAATGCAAGACAAAATCGAAAACTTAAAAGTTGTTAAGTTTTTGAGATACAGCATACCAAAGCCAAGTTTGTCAATGGTCCCAGTGCAAGTATAGACACTTCACCAGGATATTCAGAGACTTTTTCCACCAAGAATTTGGATGCAGATTTGTCATTTCTGTTGGAAATTAGCTAGCTTTGGTCCTCGAAGTTTCAATATTTACGCTTTGGTCCCCGCAATTTCGGAGACTTTTTCTCGTAAATATTGGATCTGTTTTGGAGCATTAACCAGCCATTATTTGGCTGATTAATTCCTCCATTAACAGCCCATTACTTGGCGAAGTGAGCACCTTTTCGTAGGTCTTAATAGCCATTACTTGGGCGCTTTAATGGCCTCCTTTAAGGGCCATTACAACCTTGTTTGTGGCTGTTGGACAGCCCCTCATCTTGCTATATATTGAGCTTCACTTGGCTGAAAAAAAGGTAGCAAGAAACAGCGAAACATAGACGAAAATACGAAAGTGCAAAATCGATCGAAAAACAATCACGAAAATATCTCAAAACAAATTGAAAATTGTGACGAAAATCAGGTGAGCAAACCCACACATATACACAAGATATACACTACGAGAGACACACTATATACACAGAGACAAAAGAGAAGAGTATTGAGAAACTCTTCCTTCCTATTCCATATCTTCAACAAGTCGAGTCATATTTGTTTTCTTCGCCGTGCTCAACCTATTGGCTTTGTAGTGTTGAGATTAAAGTGTTGTTTTATCTTGGGAGACTATTGCCCGCTAACGTAAAAGCATATATACGGGGCAATCTTGTCTTAAGGATAGAGGGCTATCCTCGACTCAACACACAACGTTGTAACCATCCGTATTTAGTTGTTTCTTGATTTCGGTTATCAAGATTCAAGGCACAACAAACTTGCGGCGCTTCTCAACATTGGCTTTGCAAGGTGATCAAGATTCAAGACACAACACACATGCGGCAGTTTTGAAGATTGACCATTTATTTCTCATTTCGAACATTTGTAATAGTTATTACTTCCCGTACTGCTCTATAAAGTACCATAGAACACCAACAACTTAAGACAAGATTGTATTGTATTACTATTAGTGTTCGAAAGATGTCGGTCAAAAGTTGTGTGACCAAATCTGGATATGGCAATGGTTTTCTGGTAGAAGAGAGTGATGATGATGAACGTGTTCATGGTGTCACCGCTACCAAGACTGGTGGGAGCAAGCGCTCTCGAGAGCCTGAGGATGTCAACTGGGACAAGAGGAGAAGACTGAAGATGTACTTCTATCTTGCAGCAGAAGGCCTGTATCTATCCCAGACAAAAGATCCGAATAATGGTGAGAAGGAAATGGACACTCAGTCTGATGAAGTGACTGAAGTGAGCAAGAATTCGAAATTGGGATAAGTAGTTTTTCTTACTTGTCAAGAATAAAGATTAAATGATGTCTGATTAAAAATGGATTAAAGTAAGGAGGAATATGAAAATAATTTATATTCCTTACGCTTTAACAAATCAGAAGTTTAATCTCATCTTCTTTTCCGTTTAAAGATTGGATTTTGTAAACGACTTAAAAAGATCCGTTCTTTTAAGTGTAGTGATTAAAAGTGTGTAAAGTAGGCTCGCACATACGATGGAGATAGATCCACTAACTGTGCGAAAACTGTTACCACTCTTAAGTAAGCGCCAAGAATTATCTGGGAACCAATCTTAACGGAAGGAGTCTAAAAGTTAAAGACGTAGAACTGTCATACTATTTGGCGAGAAGATCCTTCATAGGATGATATTGGACACTCGATCATACAAATCCTCCGGCGACGGAGTGGGCCAAAATTCTTTTGATATGATGATATTGGACACTCGGTCATATAAAGCCTCCGGTGACCGGAGTGGGGCCGAATTCATTTCATAGGAAAAGTAAAGGACACCTAGTGTGGTGGGCCGAGTTTCCGTGTCCTAAATGATCCGAAGGCCTAAAGAAAGGCGAGAAAAGAAATTGGACACTCGGTCCGCCAAAGCAACCGGAGCGGGCCGAGCATTCGATCTCTCATATGATCCGGTTACGCCCTAACCACGGGCAAGAGGTTGTTCATGTGAAGCAACGCCACCTCTAAAATCAAAGGGGCCGGGAGAGGTTGTCCTCATTAGGACTTTAAGGAATAAGATCACTCTAAAAGAGGTGTTACATGTTCCTAACTTGGTTTAAGGGACGCTGTTGGTCAAGTTGGTTTGAGACTAGTCCAACAGGTCTGTAATAACTAAGAATGGTACATAACGTCTGTAGCCAAATGAATGATATATTTGTAATCCGTGCATCTATGCCATCATAGATTAAGACACGTTAAATAGCAAGTCATTCAAAAGCTAACGATGTTGAGATTGTTGCCTTCTGTCGACATAAACCCTCAAAATGAATGTGAGGTAGACGAAGAGGCAAAATCACCTTTCCAAATTCCGTCAAGGGAATAACGAAAGAAGTACCGCTCCTCTAGAACTTAGTCACACTTACTTGGGTGATTTGAAGTTGATACAAAATAGAGGGGGAGACAAGTACGTTGTGACCTTCATTGATGATGGTATAACGTATGGAATCCTTTGTTTGTTGAAAAACAAAGATGAAGTTGTTGAAGCGGATAAGCGCTACAAAGCAGAAGTTGAAAATCAACTAAGCCTATGGATTGAGAAATTTGTAGTGATAGAGGGGGAGAATGTGAAGCATCGTTCATTAAACGACTGTTCAATTCTCACCTCACTCCAACGGTGTTAGCCAAGCGCAAAGTCGTATGCCCAAATTATGTGGGGTGGCTTGGTAAAAGTTGGAATACTGAAACAGGTCAAGTTGTACCTAAGACTGTAGATTGCATATCCACTGGATCTGCAAATAACAGTAGTGATGATCGCCTCTTAGCGTCAAAGAATCCGAATTCCTTGAAGATAGCTTTCCTTGAAAAAGGAAAAGGAGTAATTGCTCAAGGTTAACAAGAACCCGCGAGGGCTCGATCGTCCGAACTAGACGTTCCGTATCTACAGACTCAAAAGTTGCTTGGCTATCCGGAACTTAATATTCCGGATATGCGAACTCGTGGATTCTAGATGTTGAACCGAGAAGGAGCAAAGAGGGGACAAAGACTTGTTCCATACCTTCTAGCTTGTATGGTTGAGAACGAACCATGGACAATTAACAAATAATTGTCATCTCCAAAAGCGCTGCTTTGGAAAGAAGCTACAAAGAGAGAAATAGACTCTATCATATAGAACCATACTTGCGTAATGGTTGATCTTCCTCCGGAAAAGAACCTTTGGGTTGTAAGATGTGCTCCCCTCAGTAAGTAGCTTCACATCCAAGGCCATTGCGCCTTGCGTGGCATGGATGTTGAAACGCTTTCCCAACCGGAGAGTTGGAAGAAGAGAATCGACTTGGTTTGCCGACCGTTGGGCTTCTTCCCGAACTTTCATCTTGGTCCCCGAAATGTTTACATTTTGGTCCCGAAAGTTTCGTATAAAACAGAAACAATGAATCGACCACGAAACATTGGCTCGAAATTAGAAAGCCAACGGTTGGAGAATCAACAAATTACGAAAGTAAAAGTCATATTGAAACAAAGTCTCGATATGAAAGATATGGGTATCACAGATGACATCTTAGGAATTGGATTTCTAAGACATCTAACGGATCGGTCGATAGTAGATAGCCTCGTTGAAGCCACCAATGGATATGAATCATAGAAATGATTGGAATCATGGTGCTCCCATAGACAAAGAGCGATATGCACAGTCATGTGTAGTTCAATGTATTGTACACACTACAACCGACTCGGTATCGTCCTCGCAAACAGATCGCTTGAACTAAGGTTCACCGATGATCTTAATACATGATCAATAGAAGGCGTTAAGTCGATATGACGATATCTAAATTATTCGCTTATCTACAGATTATAGTATTCTCGAATGTCCAAATGTTCGGGAGAACACAAGGTGATGCAACCGGACATCGATATCCGAAGAACACCAAAGCCACAAGCAAATGTGTATGGTGGGTCTTGGAAAATCCTCTAAACAAACTTGCATCGGCCGATTCATGATGGAATCGGAGTTTATCGCTTTATACAAAGCATGAAAGAAGTTGAGTAACTTCACGGCTCCTTAGAGGACGTCCCTTATTGGGAGATACCCGGTCTTCAGCGGTTATACACGTGGCTAGCCGGCCGGCTTCGGGAATGACACGGATGACGGCGTCTAGACATATCTTTTAGGATCCGTCGGAGACATAAGACCGTATGGCAGGTTGATCATCACGGTGTCACATCCTTGTTTACTAACTAAGGGACTACCCGAGATCAAGTGTTCTCGCCCGTCTAGGGGAATTGGCTTAAAACCCAAACAATACGAACCTTTGCGGTGGAAACCCAACCATACCGATTGGAGATCCCAAGAATTTGGTTCAATGGGAAAACTAAGCGGCAAAAGGTTCAACTTGAGCGCTTCGGTGGAAGCAAGAAGCACTTCGGATGATGATTTCTATACGGAAACATGAATCCAAAGCTATTCCCGCGATAGACATTAAAGTGCTGCCTGCATGGTGGGTAAATGTTAAGCTTCCAAAACTTTTTAAAAGATCCTCAAACGGTTGAGGTTAAAGTTGTGGAACTTTTAATGATTCCTAACACTTGTGAAGTGGGGTATAACAGGATACCTTGTAGGAGATCACCTATTTAAGTGCGAGGATGGCCGACTCAAATGAACGCACTTAAGAATCCAAGTGTGTCCATGGCCACAACGGACAGAAACGTAAGAAGGAAAATGAATAAGAAGAGTTATTGTGTTGATATCGTTGTCTTGGCTTACACTAAACACTGACGGTTCAAGACATCACGTTCACCGCGCAGTAAGTAAGTCCGATGGTATTCAACTAGGGAAGGTTCAAAGCGTAAGCTACCTCTCCTAATGCAATATCTTTTCGTTGAAAGATTGCTGAAATGTAGGCACCTTGTGCGTGCGCCACAATCTCTCTTTCATAGAGGGGATTGTTGAAAATTAGCCTTTGGCGGGGAGATGCGTCCACCCATCTTTGATGAATTAAACACTTGTGTTCCGCATGTTGGAGACCTTGTCTCTTCGTACATGCATGATCTACGAAGTGAGTAGATGACCGTAGGGCCAAGAATCGTCTAATTTCGTTGAGAAATGAAAGAGATATTGGTCCACGAAGTAAGGTGTTTGAGACATGGAAATGTGGTGTGGGACAAATCTACCACATCGGTGGGAATAGGAAAATTGCTCTCTATATAAGTCTCTAATTGGTAAAGGGTTTGGGACCCCAAGGGGTATCCCATGTGTTTAAAGGAGGGAAGACCTAGATGTGCTTGGGTTCAAGGCTAAGCCCACACGCGCGCCGCTGCCGCCCGCCCGTCCCGTCCGATTCCGGTTCCGAGTTCCGGGTTCTCGGGTTCTCGGGTTCACGGGTTCACGGGTCGTGGGCTGTGGGCCTGTCTAATATTATCTTTTTGGACCGCAGAACTCGCCGTATGTACGCTTTGATCCCCGAAGTTTCACATGTACAGCTTTGGACCGAATTCTTTCATATGTACAGCTTGGTCCTCGAAGTTTCAATATTTACAGCTTGGTCCCCGAATTTCGGAGACTTTTTCTCGTAAATATTGGACTGCGTTTTGGAGCATTAACCAGCCATTATTTGGCTGATTAATTCCTCCATTAACAGCCCATTACTTGGGCAAAGGTGAGCGCTCTTTCGTAGGCCTTAATAGCCATTACTTGGCGTTTTAATGGCCTCCTTTAAGGGTCATTACACCTTGTTTGTGGCTGTTGGACAGCCCCTCCTCTTGCTATATATTGAGCTTCACTTGGCTGAAAAAAGGTAGCAAGAAACAGTAAACATAGACGAAAATACAAAGGCAAAACTCGATCGAAAAACAATCACGAAAATAGCTCAAAACAAGTGAGCAAATTGTGACGAAAATCAAAGAGCAAACCCACACATATACACAAGATATACACTACAGAGACACACTATATACACAGAGACAAAAGAGAAGAGTATTGAGAAACTCTTCCTTCCTATTCCATATCTTCAAAGAAGTCGAGTCATATTTGTTTTCTTCGCCGTACTCAACCTATTGGCTTTGTAGTGTTGAGATTAAAGTGTTATTTTCTCAGAGTTTGGAGAAGGTAAGAATAAGTTGCCTAATCCGTCGGAACCATGAACAAAGTCTGCAACACGTGGTTCCCCTCTCTATAGCAAAAAATAATATGAAAGTTAGGTGATAGTACATTGAGAAATTACAACAAGAGAAAGGAAACTAAGCATAAACTAAAAAGAATTTTGAGTAAATGGCCGAGCAGACTGATTATACAGACTGTGGGTTCTGATTCTACAAAATGCAGCTTACTTGGTTCTTGATACATTATTTATACATATGTGGATTTTAAAACAGAATACAGGGTTTGGAGCCAGCAGGCGAAGAGCTCTAGCTCCGCCCCTGCGACTTGTCTCTTACTTCTTGTTCTTTGGAATAGTATGTAAGATTGCAAAGAGAACAAATTGTTACTATCAGAAGAAATATCTGTCTTACCTTGAGGTTCAGGGCTACCCTCCGCCACGGGAACATCTGGATATCCTGCAGCTAACTATCATTTATGCAAATTAAGTTAAAGAAGTAATAAATCAAGAACTTGATCCACAAAACATCTAGTAGATTGAAATTTTTAACACAATGAAACAAAAGAAATTTATACTTGTCACAAGGCTATGTCGCTCGGACTCTTCAAAAATGTCACTGGGTACATATCAGATCCTCCAAAATACACTACTTTTGAAGGATCTGACACGTGCCCCACGACATCTTTTAAGAGCCCGAGCAACATAGTCACAATGTACTAGATAAATAAAATACAAGAAAAAAACATACCAAAAGTAATGCATTTCGTGTAGCATCTTTTGTAGTAACGTTGCCAAAGATAGTTGTCAAGCCTATGATCTCAACTTCTGGTTTTGAAATGCCATTAGTATTGTCATACTGTCATCTGCTTATCAAGAAAAAGAAAAATTAGCTCCAACGTGACTAATGGGGATCACATGAAACATGAAGCTCATTGGGAAACACACATAAACACAATTCAGCCTGTTAAATACTTGTTATGAGAGAGATAAAGGTTTTTCTTTTTCTTTCACCGGCACAATTTATCCTCATATTTGAGAGGATAGAAATTAAAGTTCCTGAAAAAATTTCAGGCATCAGTAAGTATTATATTTTATCTTTTTCTTGGTTGATGAGTAAAAAAGAAGCATATTTCTAAGGGCGCATTAGTTTTTTACTTGAATGAAACACAATTTCTATTGGAAAGTTTCCTCTATCACTAAGAAAATCTTTTTTCCGGAAAAGAGATTCCAGAACAGAAAGGGCAATCTGTTCCAAGCAAAGATAAATGCTAAGCTTCCCACAAACTTCTTGAACTTGTTTTCATTGGCCAACGTTGCAGATTTTGGGTCAACTTGAAAGAAGACTGACACACTGGGAAAAAACATCGACCCTTCTCTTTTGGGAAAAGGAAGAGAAAAGAAGGAAATCAAACATTCAAGTGAATTCTCTCTTCTTGAAGACAAGTTTCTCTGATCAAAGAATGACTCTCTTTGAGTTTGATTTTGATGTTGTTTCAAACATTACATTTATTTGATGTTTTTTTCTTACTCTCTAGTATAGGGCTCACAACATATGTCTTTTTGTTATATAAAAGCCACCAATCTTTGCTGCTTTTCCTTCATCGATATTATTTGAAGTTCGAAGTTTCCAATATAGAGTGATGTTACATATTGTCCAATCAATAATAGCATGTCCGAGTTAGAAGCTAAGAGTGATGTACTACGTAAATAAAGTTTGCAAAACCAAAATTCTACTATAGTTGTTGTTGGAAATTTGCCTTTGGTGGGGAGATGCGTCCACCCATCTTTGATGAATTAAACACTAGTGTTCCGCATGTTGGAGGCTTTGTCTCTTCACACATGCATAATCTACTAAGTGAGTAGATGACCGTAGGGCCAAGAATCATCAAATTTCGTTGAGAAATGAAAGAGAAATTGGTCCACGAAGTAAGGTGTTTGAGGCATGGAAATATGGTGTGGGACAAATCTACCACATCGGTGGGAATAGGAAGAATTGATCTCTATATAAGTCTCTAATGTGGTAAAGGGTTTCGGACCCCATAAGGGTATCCCATGTGTTTAAAAGAGGGAGGACCTAGATGTGTTTGGGTTCAAGGCTAAGCCCACACGCGCGTCGCCGCCCGTCCGGTCTCGGGTCTTGGGCTATTATTATCTTTTTGGACCCCAAATTGCTTAATATTTACAGTTTGGTCCCTAAAGTGTCTGGAAAGTTGATTTTGGGAGTGACGGAAGGCAGAAACTTTCTGCCTACCGTTTCGACTGTTTTTGGAGCATTAATCAGTCATTACTTGATTGTTAACTACTCCATAAACCGCCCTTCTTCAATGACCATCATCAATCTCCTTCAAGACCATAAATCAGCCTCTCTAATGGCATTAAACCTGCCATTTTCAGCCCTCCTAATGACTATTTACAGCCATGTTTGTGGCAGTTAAGAAGTCCCTCCTCCATGCTATATATTGATGCCTCCTTTGGCTCAAAAACGATATAGAAAATAGCACAAAACAATATAGAAAATAGCACAAAATAGTATAGAAAATGGCACAAAACAGTGGCGAAAATCAGCACAAAACAATGGCAAAAATCAGTGCAAACAGTGACGAAAAACAGTGAGCAAACCCTCACATATACACAAGATATACACAACAGAGACACACTATATACATAGAGACAAAACAGAAGAGAAGATAGAAACTCTTCCTTCCTTTTCCATTTCTTCAGCAAGTCGATTCATATTTGTTTTCTTCGTCAGGCTCAACCTATTGGCTCTGTAGCGTTGAGATTAAAGTGTTGTTTTATCTTGGGAGACTATTGCCCGCTAACGTAAAAGCATATATACGGGGCAATTTTGTCTTAAGGACAAAGGACAATCACTCGACTCAACACACAACGTTGTAACCATTCAGATTTAGTTGTTTCTTGATTTCAGGTTATCAAGATTCAAGACACAAAAAGCTTGCGGCAGTTTTGAAGATTGGCCTATTTCTTCAACAAGATTCAATTTCTGAATATTGAATATTTGTTTATCCTTTCAATACTTGTAAGAGTTATTTACTTCCTGTAATGCTTTATAAAGTACAATAGAGTACCAACACTTGTTACCAAAGAATTAAAGAAACTATAAAACACAGCTTGTATAGTTTCATAGGTGTCTATGTGTTAGTAAACACATTCCTTGAATAAAAGAAGGATCAGAAGAGCTCATACATATGCCCCCAGGGGCACAGACGAGTTGGTAAGTGGCAAGGTAATTGGGGTACAACCACTCCGACGTCGCGGGTTCGAATCCGTGTGATGACAATCTTTGTTGAAATATTGCAAGGGTTGTTGATGAGTTCATGTCCCGTTGGTCCTCTCTCTTGCAGGGCTGCCACTCGCGTATATCTCTCGATTTACATCTCACCTGGCCAAGGGGCCTCTGGTACATGTGGGGGATTTCGCCTTCGGGACTTTCCCCTTCACAAAGAATAGCTCATACATAAAGTTCATTGCCTACTTTCATAAATTAAAAGTATAGCTACATTTAGGATGACAAAAAGCAGCTTTATCCCCAGATTCTCTTCACTAGAACAAACTAAAAGAATCTCAAAATTCACAAATTACTGAAAGAAAGAGAACATCTTCCATATAATAATGAAAAGATGGAAACAACAAAGTAAGTTGGACCCTTTTTCAGTTTTTCTATATCAGAATATGCCCTTCTTTTAGCACTTTTAACAACAAAAAAAAAAAAAACAAGAATTTTCAAGTCTCCTAAGATACACAAAAGCTGAAACCCAGAAAGAAGACACGGCATTTCCATAAGAACTCCCAAAAACATACAAATTTCCCAAAGAGGTCATGTATTTGTCTAAGAAACTCAAAACCCAATTCCAATCAAATAAACTACTTAGCTGAAAAATTACTGAAAGTCTCAACTTTAAATTCATCCATGAAAAACAAAAGGCAGAGCCCGGTGCACTAAGCTTCCGCTATGCGCGGGTCCGAGGAAGGGCCGGACAAAACAAACAACACCCAAAATCAAGAAACTGAAACAATGCTGAAAATTTGCTAAAGTTCCCAACTTTAAACAAAAGGGTAGAAGATTATACCAAATAATCATCTATTTGTCTAAGAAATCAAAACCCAATTCTAATCAAATAAACAATTGAGCTGAAAAAAGTATTAAAAGTCTCAACATTAAATTCATTCATGAAAAACAAACAACACCAAAAAATCAAGAAACTAAAAAAAATGCTGAAATTTGCTAAAGTTCCCAACTTTAAGCAAAAGGGTATAAGAATTTTACCAAAAAGTCATCTATTTGTCTAAGAAACTCAAAACCCAATTCCAAAGAAACAAACAATTAAGCTGAAATTACTAAATTCTCAACTTTAAACAAAAGGGTATAAGATTTTACTAAAAAATTATCCATTTGTCTAAGAAAATCAAATACACAATTTAACTTAAAATTACTAAAAATCTCATACATGAACAAAAACCAACACCCAAATTCAAGAAACTGAAAAAAAATATGCTGAAATTTGCTAAAGTTCCCAACTTTAAGCAAACGGGTCTCTATTTGTCTAAGAAAATCAAAACCCAACTCCAATCAAACAAACGATTTAGCTTAAAAGCACTAAAAGTCTCAACATTAAATTCATTCATGCAAAAAAATCAACACCCAAAATCAAGAAACTGAAAAAAAAAATGCAGAAATTTTCTAAAGTTCCCAACTTTAAACAAAAGGGTAGCAAATTTTACCAAAAAGTCATCCATTTGTGTAAGAAAATCAAACCCAATAGTCATCAAACAAACAATTTAGCTGAAAATTACTAAGAACCTCAACTATGAAAAAAAAATCAACACCCATGAAAGATGGAATAATTTCCCTTGGGATTCCTTTCATTATTCACAATATATATAGTTGTACAAGGTTGATTCCTAATATGGTACGAATCCTAACTTACCTTACAAAGGTTGATTTCTAATACAATTAGAATCATAAGTTACCTTAATATACATCTATCATAATTACAAAATATACGAAGAATATTCTGAAAATATTCGCTAATACTCCCCTTCGGACGGAGCGAGAGGAGGCCGAATGCTAAGGCTGGATCGGAAGTCGGTGAAGAGCTGTCGCGGTAGTCCCTTTGTGAAAATGTCTGCATACTGATAGGAGGAAGGCACGTGTAATATTTTAACCTGACCACGGGCAACCTTCTCTCACACAAAGTTAATATCCATCTCAATATGCTTAGTCCGCTGATGTTCGACCGGATTATGAGACATATAGATGGCAGATATGTTGTCACAATAGACTATAGACGCCTTTCGTAGTGCACACTGGAGCTCCAAAAGAAGATTTCGGAGCCAACAGATCTCAGCGACGACATTAGCAACTCCGCGATATTCGCTTCAAAGACTCGAACGGGATAGCGTGGCTCGCCGTTTGGCGGACCATGAGATAAGATTATCCCCAAGAAATACACAAGACTCCCGAGGTGGAGCGACGTGTGTCGGGGCATCCTGCCCAATCTGCATCCGTGTAGGCTAGCAACTTGGTTGGGGCAGAGGGGTATAGATATAAACCAAAGTCTAGTGTGCCCTTAACATATCTGATAATACGTTTGAGGGCGGCAAAATGGGACTCTCGGGGTCGTGCATGAACAGACACACCCGCCGAACGGCATATGCAATATCGTGCCTAGTAAATGTAAGATATCGAAGAGCACCCGCTAGACTCCGATATAGAGTGGGATCAAAAACTGGCGCACCGTCATTGGCACTAAGCTTGGATTTTGAGTCCACCGGAGTTGGCATAATTTTACAATTTGTCATCTTGGCCCCGTACACTATCTCTTCGCATACTTACGCCGACACAGAACATAGTGGCACAGATCTTGTCACCGATATACCCAAAAAATAACTTAGCTTGCCCAAGTCGGTCATAGCAAATTCAATTTTGAGTAGAGCAATGATTTCATTCTTCAACCCGTCAGATGAGGCAGTAAGAACAATGTCATCGACATATAATAGCAATTATGCAGTGTTGCTACCTCGGTGAAAAGTGAAGAGAGATGTATCACACCTGCTACATACAAAACCAATCTGCAGAAGATACCTAGCGAATCGATCATACCAAGCGCGGGGTACCTGTTTCAATCCATACAATGACTTCCTAGACGACACACAACCGCAGAGTCACCGGATGAACAAAGTCGTGAGGTCGACGCATGTACACAGCCTCTCTTTCAAATCCCCATGAAGAAACGCATTCTTGACATCAAGTCGATGAATCGGCTAATGCATGCCCATAGCAATACTGAGAACAGTCCGAATAGTGGCCGATTTAACAACCAGACTGAATGTCTCACCACAATCAATACCCTCCTGCTGTTTAGTGCCATTGGCAACTAGTCTTGAATTATACCTCTTTAAGTCACCACTGTCTCTGAACTTGTGACGAAATAGCCAAATACACCGGATAACATTCACACCAAATTTGGTCTAGGTACTAAATCCCAAGTGTTCGCTTGGTTAAAGCGTTAAATTCCTCGCACATGGCCGCATTCTAATTTGGGTCCAGTTTTGCTAGTTTTGGATTTTTTGGAATGAGTGATAAGGTTTGTGTGGAGAGATTGAATTGAACCTTGGGTTTGAAAATTCCGTGTTGTGCACGAGTCTCCATGCGATGTGAGGGCGGTGGTGGTGGGTCGGGGCCGCGAGGTTGCCGGTCCACCGGTTCTTACGGACCGCGGGCAGCTCGATGGGCTATTTTCTCGTGATGCTGGTTGGCCTGGAAACCTGCAGATCTGCGGGACTGGTTGCTGGAGTGCATGGTAGTAGTGTCACTGGTGGTGCAGGTGACTCGACTGGGGGCTGTAGGGGTTAGCAGGGAGCTGGTGGGGTGGTGCGGACGATGGCGAGACCGTCGGAACCGTGGGCCGCTCGTTGGTATAGATTTTGGATGACCGGGGACAGACTTGGTTCATCGAGAAAGATGTAATCGGTGGTCTGAAATTTCGGAGATTTGAAAAAGGAAAGGTTGTCTCGTCAAAGGTGACGTGACGGGAGACGATGATTTTGCGAGTAGCAATGTCATAGCACAAGTAGCCCCGATGATTAGGAGATAGACCAAGGAAGACACATGGAAGAGTGCGAGGGGCAAGTTTGTGGGGTGCAATGGAGGCTATGTTGGGGTAGCATAAGCATCCAAAAATGCGTAGGTGATCATATGATGGCTGCCTACGGTATAAGATTTATGTAGGGGTTTTGTTTTGGAGTGTGCTAGTTGGTAAAATATTTAGAAGGGATTCTACCATTTTGACAGCATATACCCAAAAAGGCGGTGGTAGGCAGGCATGAAACAGAAGTGTGCGGACCATGTTATTGATGGTATGTATAATTCTTTCAGTCTTTCCATTTTGGGAAGAAGTATAGGGACAAGAAAAACGGAAAATCTTGCCTTGTTTAGAACAGAAATTGTGAAATGCCGAGTTATTAAATTCACGTCCATTATCACATTGTAATGATTTAATAGGGTTTTCAAATTGCGTCTTAATGAATTTTTGAAACTCGAGGAATTTTGCAAAAACTTCATATTTGAATTTCAGTGGGTAAATCCAGACAAAATGTGAAAAATCATCCAAGAATACTAGATAGAATTTATGAGCCAAAGAGTTAGCAATCGGAGATGTCCACAAATCAGCATGAACAATATCAAAGGGAGAAAAAGTAACACTGTTTGATGACATAAAGGGAAGACGAGTATGTTTGCCTAGTGGACTAGAAAAACAGTGTTGGGCAATTTTCCCATTATTACATTGAATACGCTTAGAAGTCCTAAGAAAAGTAATAAATGGGTCTCCGGGGTGTCCGAGTCTGTTGTGCCAAGTTGAGGGAGAGATCGCCTCAAGGGATAGAGGTTCTTGCGGTCTGACAACGGAAGATTGAGTGAATGGGTAGAGGTCTCCCACACTATTGCAGCGTGTAAGAATTTTCCCCGTATTGAGTTCCTTCACAGAAAAACCAAAAGGGTCAAATTCGACAGACACGGAATTATTGCTAGTGAATTTTCTAACAGAGATTAAGTTTTTAATGATGTTACGTGTGTATAGGACGTGGTTTAGGGAGAAAGGTGGGTGTGGATGTTTGGTGTGTGTGTTACCGTAACCTTCAATTGAATGCGATGACCATTGCCGACGGTAAAAAATTGAGGACACTTTAACCGACGTAGTTGAGATAAGTTACCCGACGACCGGGTGAGGTGAGATATGGCTCCGTGTCCATGTATCAATTGTCGTCGGGCGTTGGAGGTTCACGGTGGTGTAGGCCTCGGCCCAAAGCGGCCGGGGCCAGGCCGATGTGTTGTCTGGCTTGGACCCGCTTGCGGCCAGGTGGGCATGCCGTTGCTTCTTCGGTTGGCTTCGCTCGCTTCGGTGGCCGGGGCAGGGCCCAAGAGGCCGCCGACCACGGCCGCCGGAACCGGGCCCCCGCATTCTGGTACGGCACGCAGCGAGGCCCACCTGCCGGTTGGGCCACCGCTGCCGCCGGGTTGTGCCCCCGCTGCCGCCGGTTCCGCCCGCCGGCCTCGCCGCCGCCGGTTATGTTGGCCCTTTCCGTGACCCTTGCCTTTGTTGTTGCGACCTCTCGCCGCCACGACCTCCGCCCAACTGGCTCGCTCGCCGCCGCTGGACTCGCCGGGACTCGCTTGTTGCTTTGCCGGCCGCCGTGTGTTGTCATCCCGTCAACGGCTAAGGCCTTTTGATTGTGTTCCTCTTGTTTAGCACGTCTAGTTTCTTCTAACAATAGTTGTGAACGTGCCTTGTTGAAACTTGGGAGAGGGTCGCTTATTGAATCATTGTTGCGAGTGTGTCATATTCACCTTTTGGTAAACCTGCAACAAGTTGAAGCATCATCTTGGTTTCTGAAACAGAAGTCCCGACGTTGGATAGTTGATCGGTTATGAGTTTCAGTTGCTTACAATATTCGGACATGTTGTTAAAATTCTCGAGGTGGGTATTATTGAATTGCTCTTCCAAATATACGGCCCGAGTATTTTTATTGTCCTGAAAGATTTCTTCTAGCCGGACCCAAAGTTCACGTGCCGTAGCACCTGTTTTCATGATAGTGCACAACAAGTCTTTGGAGATGGTGTCGTAGATCCATTGTTTGACGATGGCGTCAAGACGACGCCAGATTGAGTCTGTAACATCGGTGGGACGAGGAATAGATTCGTCAATATGATCGAGCACGTTGTATGCACATGCATGAATGTAGAATAGTTCCATCTACATGAAATATTGACAGTCTTCTTGGTCAAGAATTATAGGGATAAAATTTTTGATGTTGTTAACGGCGAATGCCGGATGAAAAGAAGATACTGAACGTTGAGAGGGGTTGTCAAGTGTGCCAATGGATGAAACAGAATTTGTGGGGGAAGACATGGTTGCCGCCTACCGAGGGAAGGGAATTTTCTGGTTTGGCCGAGAAAGGGTGGAAGAAACCAGAATTTTTTTTTCTGTGAAATCGAAAAAAAAATGCTGATTTCGACCGAGAATGAGGAAGAGAAGGGATTTCGGTTTTAGGCTCTTGATACCATGAAAGATGGAATAATTTCCCTTGGGGATTCCTTTCATTATTCACAATATATATAGATGTACAAGGTTGATTCCTAATATGGTACAAATCCTAACTTACCTTACAAATGTTGATTCCTAATACAATTAGAATCCTAAATTACCTTAAATATACATCTATCATAATTATAAAATATACGACGAATATTCTGAGAATATACGACGAATATTCTGAGAATATACGACGAATATTCTGAGAATATTCGCTAATAACCCAAATTCTAGAAAGTGACAAAAAATGCAGAAATTTGCCAACTTTAAACAAAAGGGTATAAAGACTTTTACCAATGCCAGGATCAGTGTCAATGATGATATTTTCACGTTGCTTAGCAAAACAATTGTTGGCACCCAACAATCCATCATCACAAATCGACATTGAATTCAAAAGGGAAAATTTTGAAGGAAAAAATATGGGTAATTTTGGGACCTAAAAAGACAATGAAAGTGCAATATAATAACAAAATCAAATCAATTGAATAAGGAAAAAACAAATGTCGATAGAGTTTTGTGGAGTCAGCTCTGACGATGAACTGAATTTTCTTTGTTCTTTGCTCTTGCCTATGACTATTATTTTCTTGTTTTTGGTGAGTCAAATTTTGTGTTGTATTGTGTTGTGAATATATATGGATTTGTAAAAGAATTATGTGTCTTTGTCTAAGTGGTCTCTTATCTCAAATTATTTATTATTTTTTTACGAATCTTTTAAAAATATTAAATAGAAGAGTTATTTGATTACTTTTATTTTTATTTATAGTTAAGTTATAATCTATCAATTAAATATTTAATCTATTTATGTGTCAGAAATGATAAAATTAAAGGAAAAATAATTATGCCTTAAACTTTTAAAATGAGAAATAATTTGAAATAAATTTTTTAGTAAGTATGATAAATAATTTTTGACGGAGGGAACATTTGCTTTCGGTCTAATTAATTCGAATTTCTGTCGAAAGTATTATTGGAACTAAGCAAAATTTGGGTAGGAAAAGCTTACTTTAGGAGCAAAGTACTCTATTAATTAGTGGCAATTTCATTTTGTAAATATCTGAATTTAAAATCTCTCATTAAGAATGAAAAGATACCATTTCAACACAACCTTTGATGGTGGCATTGTGATTAACGAATATGTCGTTTACTCATGCACGAAAATTGCCTTTTGTGTTTTCCAAATCTCATGAAAATTGAAACAAATATAATTTGACATTCACTTCTAGCTTGTAGGTTGAGAGTTAGAATGTTTGGTCAATTTATTAAAATCTGTTTATTTTAAGAAATATATTTTTACGAAATAGAATAGCAAAAAAAAATAAAAAAATGAATAGTAGCAATTGCGTTGGATCAACTTTTATCAAGTCTACCTCGTACAGATTAGTTTTCATATTTAGTTTAATCCCCATTTGTCGAATATTCTACTCCATCGAGATATTATACCATACATATTTTCTCTGGTTAAATCGCTTAGAAGATAATACCAATACATAATGCGAAATTTATCTCTTTTTATGGGTTTCTTTTCCACCTAATAATTAACAATGTTTTGACAATTTCCGACTAAATTATTTTCAAATATGGACTAAAAAGTCTCTAGATTTAATTTAATAGATTTTATTTGATTTTTCTTTGATAAGTATGTTGATCCACTTGTGGATTACACATGATATGATGTGTTGTTGTAAGTATGTTAATCCAAAAATACGATTTCAGACCCAATTAAGATCTTTGTGTGTTACTAGAATTAGAAGTTATCTCTAGATAATTTGATTAATATGACCGTTCAATTCCTAAAAAACCTAATATGAAAATAACCTAGAGGATGGATAAGGTTAAGCGGAGTGAAAAAAGTTTTAAAATATTTTCTCCACGAAGTTTGTGAGCAAGTTATTATTTGATAATAATTCAAGTCGTTTTATACTGTGTGAATAAGTTATTGTTTGATAATAATTTAAGTCGTGCTACATCAATCTAGACCATAAAAGACAATACTTTACTTCTTGTTAAACTAAAGCAACAAGAATAACCATATATGATAAGGATCTCTAAGGAACTGCAGGTTTTATCTAATTCTAGGATTATACATTAAAAAGAATATTAATTCATATATAACTTCGCTACCAACTAAAAGTTTTTTTTTTTAATTTTTATTTATTACATAGAGAGCGGGGAAAGTGAGAATTCAAACTCTCATCAACTGAGCTACTAAATTTCTGCTAAAAGATTATTTTACTATTAAAAAGTTGGACATAAATTATTGCACGTTATGGCACATGGATTTGACCTGGAATTAAATTGGAACCACCGTCACTAAACCATTCAATAATTTCTCGTGCACATGAATTGATGCAAGTGACTTTTGGCCAACACTTCTTTATTTAGGATCGCTATTTCCTGCACAGCCCGTGCCAGTAGTGATATCCTAATTCGGCTACCTCTCCCACGCATCAAGGCAGAGAGAAAGTCTTGCCAAGGGAGCCCCATCACCTACTCCATCACCTACTAAAGGACCATCCAAAACTGAATAATAAGTGGTTGATTAGAATATTAGAGGTGTATTTGCAGTTGAGGCATATTACATAATTTTTTAGTGGAATTTACCCTTCACTTATCTTACTAGATATAAAGATAAAATCTCTCATATGTTGATACATATTTAAGAGGAATCAATAAATAAATGAGCTATTATCTCCCTACATTCTCATTCCCAAGATTCAAGGCTACTCCTTTCCCACCGCTGGCAAATATTTACATGTGAGAAATATCACTCCAAGACATGACAATCTAGAAAATCTTAAGTGATCTATCACTGCCACATTTTTCCCATTTGAAGCTCAAAAGTAAATACTAGTACATTTTCAATTTTTTTCTCAACACTCATTCTGAGTTAGGATATTTAACTTGAGATAGCAGTAAAAAGATTTAGTCCAAATTTTACTGTTCCGAGTCAATAATAAAGTCATTAGATCAAATCTCCTGCTTTGTATTCACCACATCTTTCATGTCTTGGCATTAGGAGGGGAACCCAAAATATTAGATGCCCCCTTTGCCAAATGGCTTTTCATATTCCCACCAACTTGTGCTGAGCCCTTTGCATTTGCCATCTCGGCCGCTAGAGCCGATTTCTTTATCTGCCAAACGAGAACAAGCTATCAGCAAATAATAGAAACCAGAAACCACAACATTTAACAATCGACCTATATATGTCACTAGCAGCGGAAGTAGCCTTCAAAATACGAGTTCGGCAAAACCAGTAGCTTTGGAACAAACCATGCATACGTGTTAAGAAATTCATTAAGTATGTACAAACATTAAAATTTGAACTCAGTTAATAGCACTTGAGATTGCCGTCCTAGAATCTAAAAACCCATGAAGTTCAAAACCTAGATTCATTCTTTGTATGTCACATTATCTTCTCACCTTTAAAATAGAAATGCAAAGACAACCAATCATGGACAAACACCTCACTTCTATTTGGCGCTATGAACAAACCTAGGAACTTTTGTTGAACAAATACCAAGAAGTAAATAATTAACTTACCGCTGCAATTCTCTCCTTGTGGATGTCACTTGTAAACTGAGAAACCACAATCAAAATACTCAAATAATCAGAAGGAATCAAAATAATCAAATAATCAGAAGGGATGTAAATAAAGATTACATTACAAGAAAGTACCTTTCTTAGTAAAATCTATATATGTATTGATGCTTTAGAATAAAGCAGTAGTTGAACTCACCGGCTTCTTGTAGGTCCTAATCTCGTCCCCACCAAAACCTGGGAGGATCATGTTCCAATTCCTTTCTGAACCAAAGACACTAAAATAAGTTAGGTACTGTGTATCGTTGGACCAGCGAGGAATAGAAAGGTAACATACCAAGATGCAGAAGGATGTCTTTTGCTTCTAAAGTATTGGATTTTCGATGCTTGGCCAACGAACAGCCAAATGTGGTAATCTGCTCAAGCACAAAGTACAAAGTAGTTAAGGTCTTAAGGACCAATTCAAAAATGAGGAGCACACTGTTAAAATAGTATTGTCATTTGCCTGGAGAATATACAGGTCCAAAGTGACATTGATATTAACAACTTAAATCACCCAAAAATTAAAAAAAAAAAATGACCCTCCCAAAATTACTTGGGCTGGGCTAAACTGGGCTAAAAAGCGGGTCATAACCCAACCCGCCCACTTGTTACTAAGTTTTAATTTCTTTGTTTGTTCTTTTATAATTTTTATAAACTTGTTATTTTAGCGTTACTTTTATTGCGTAAAATATTTATCAAGTGTACCTAATAAACTATTTTTATTCTTTATAATGGTTATATATAACATATTAAATAAAAAAGTGTTTTTTTAAAAATATCTTGACAAGGTTTCTATGGGTCAATTTGGGCTACACATCAGCCCAATTTGGGTTATATATAACATATTAAATAAAAAAGTGTTTTTTAAAAATATCTTGACAAGGTACATTTTGATGGGCTAAAATGGGTGGGTCAAACTTGAGCGGGCTGGCTGGTCGTGGTTTTTTATGGGCTAATTTTCCACCCCTAGAATTATCTATGGAAACAAACTAGCTAACTTTATCCTATCAAAGCAAGGCCAACACTCCAACTCCACTAGAGTACCTCTAAGAATAAGCTACAACACAGCAAGCCCCGGTCTATCAGATTATCAGGTGAGATTTCAGAGTGAAAGTAATGTTTCAGTGTGAAATAACTAGAAGGATGAACTAACAGATTCCACAAATTCCTCTGCTATATCAACAAGAATGTCTTCAACTTCGGCATCCAATTTCTCTGATGGATCAATCTGTAGAAGAGAATAGACAGATACATGATACCAAAATCAAATAGCAGGAGAGACAAAGAGGACACAATGTTAAGTCTAAAAGTTACTGTAAATAGAGTTCCAATCCTGATCCAAATATCACCATTATAGATTGAAGATGCAAAAATAAAATCATAGCTAGTAATTGCTGTAAAAGGCTAAAAGCAATAGCCTGACATCATATTACAGAGTGAACAACATAATTTTGGACGCATAAACAACTCATTAGAAGTTTAACTAAAAACCCAATTCTAGAAAGAAAAAAAGAACTTCTAGCCCTGACCGATGGTCTATGAGATACTACAAGCATGGATAGATTCAGTAATTCCAGAGAACTAACAGAAAGCAAAAAGTGATTCCTGATTCTTAGTTGAACTATCATCTGGTTCATTCTTTTTTTATATATATTTGAATAATCTCTAGGGTCAGTGGCGCACGGTTCGAAACTCGGTGAGTGGATAATGGGCCCGGCCCTCTACCCTAAACCATATATCTAACTATAAAGATAAGACTAAATAAAATCTTTTAAAAAAATTATTTCAAACTAGATGATATGATAAATAAAAAGCACATGTATCTGTTTTTTATTAGCTCCATCATCTTGTTAATAGTAATAACTACTCAATTACTGACGACCTAGTATAGCTGCATTCTCAACATAATGCAAGCAGAAGTATTATGTATCTCATACTATCCACTGACGTGAAGTTTTTAATAAACTTACTTCAACAGAAATTTTAAAACCCCTTATCTCATGGAACTTCAAGATTAGTACTGATAAGAAAACCAACTACGCCTCAATCCAAGTCCCAAACACCAATCCAAGTCCCAAACACTGATAAGAAAACCAAACAAGAAAATGCAAATTTGTAATTTATGGTGGAAGGTCCTCATCCTTTGACAAGTAAGAAATACCATGCAGGGAATTAGCATCCCGAAATAATCCGGCTATGAGTTAAATTCCGAAGTAGTGAAGACAGTAAAAGCCTGAACATATGTTCTCCTCTAAATTCCATCAATGTATACAGGAATAGTTGAATACTTATAGAAAATGGGACAAAATGACAAAAATGGTCTCTTATGTTTGAGAGTAGGTTCAAAATAGTCCCTTAAGTATGAATTTAACAGTTTTGGTCCTTTAAGTTTGCCAAAAGATAACACCTTTAGTCTCCGTCAAATATTTAATAATTTATGTTCATGAGATTTGACGGAAACAGTGGGGAAATTTAACTATAAACACCAAGTAAGTCTCATCAAATCTTAAATATGCAACACAAAAAACCACTAGACACTAAAAAGTATTAAAAATAGCAGAAATCATACCTCAAACAGCTGCACCGTACTCTTGAAATAAATATAAAATAGCAGAAACTACAAAAGTTGTACTTCTAAAATGTGAGTTCTCACTAAGTTCTTTTTTTTCATAGTTCTCGTCAAATCTAACCGACAGAGTTCAGTAAATATTTAACAGAGACAAAGTGTTAAACTTTTAGCAAACTTAAAGGATCAAAACTGTTAATTACATACTTAAGGGACCATTTTTGTATATAGGAATAATTTCAAGAAAAAGGACTCTAAACCAGGTAGATCATGAAATATTCTTAAAATGTGAAGACAACAAGTTTAGCATGTTCAATACTAACCTGGGTCACAATCTCCTGGATGCTTCTCTTGCTTAGAATTCTAGTACAAGGATCCCCGATCTCTAAAGTGGTAGCAGACTTAATAGGAGGTCCTGGCTGGACAGCAATGGATTGCATCAATGCATGAGAATAGGGTCTCTGGATTCCTAATCCCTGACCCCGAGCAAGCGGTTGATTAGATAATGATTGTTGAATCCTGGATGGAGGCATCTGTGGGCCCAAATGATCTTGGGACTGACTTGAAGTTGAAGGATGTGACTGTTGGGCAGAGGATGTGGTAGTAGTAACAGTATGCTGCTGATGTGGTGAAAGAATATGGGATCTTTGATGCAAAGACTGAGGTCTCAATGACGGTGTCGTCGGCAAAGGGGGCTTCCCAGGTCCTCCTGAAGATAACCATGGTTGATTCAGGGACCTCGGACTTAGAGAGGTAGTAGTATGTGGTGATTGGGACGAAGGAAATCCCACTGACTGAACTCTCAACATGCTATGGCCTTGAAAATTCTGCAAATAACCTCAATATTTTACAACTAAAAATTGTGCAAATAATGATCTATAAGCACAACCTGAACCTAAACAACCAAATAATTAGTAAAAGGGAAGTACAAAGAAATGATTAAAATGATTATCTCTCGTAAGGAATTACTAACCTGTGTAGCAGCAGACTGACTACTGATGCTCGTTTGAGGTCTAAGAGAAGAGGGGACAGGTCTAAGCTGCTGAGGTGGGACCCCTGCGGGTCGCATTGGTGAAGTTGAGCCAAGCGATCCCATCATTCCCATCCCATGCATTCCTTGTATAGGCTGCCTCACCTACAGACAAAACAAGAATCAGTTAATATCCAATACACAATGTAAATCAAGAACCATACTCATAATTCAACAATAATAGACCCAACCATATAAACCAGAGTTATCAAGATCCAAAATCGCCTAACAATTCATGAATTGCGTTCCGCTGTTCTATATAAGATACAAAAGCGATTCAGAATAATAAACCAAGTAACCTGAATCATTATATGTCTGTCTTACTATCTAGTACTCTCTCTGGTCATTTCGTCATTCGTTTGAAGTTTTGGCATACCCAGTAAGAAAATCATTTAATAGCACCAATTATTAGGGGCATTTGACCAAATTACCCTTATTTGTTCCTTATATGAGAAATAATGACTATATGACTATATGCCTTAGAGTAGTAAGGTGGAATTGAAGAAAACAATCTTAGTGTTCGAACATTACTTGCAAATATTGATTTGAACTAATTATTTGAGTGAAGTTTGATTTGGAGATGAACTTGTCTTTGGATATCATTGTTACAAAAGAAAATTTGAAATGAATGTGGGGAAAAACTAACAGTTTTGGGCCAAGCTTTGAAACCTTGAGAGTTCCGCAACGATTAAAATTTTACTAAAATAATCATGATACCTACCTTTTCAACTTCAATTTGAAACTAAGAAACTATTACAATTTGTGAACCAAACACTTATTTGCAAATAGTGTTCAAATATATTAGACTCATTACCCCGCTATAGACTATGGAACTTTATATTGCATCTCCGAAATAAAAAGTAGGTGAACGACGGAGATTGAACCTTGCATGGTAAAATCATAATCCATTGCCTTGATTCAATTGGTCTACATCCACCCTTACACCCTACACATGTTGAAGTTAATTTTGATTCTATATTACCCAATAATTAGAAAATGTGGAACACACCCAACTATTACCCAATAATGTGGAACTATTAATACGGATTAAAGAAAATTGTTTGAATTCTAGCCATAGCATGGTACTCGTCTAACTTTTCTTTCTAAATGGCAATATTCGAGCTAGTTTGCACACAACTCAACTGTCCAACGAGCTTTTCTACCTTTACTGGGGATTCAAACCTTTATATCCAACGGTCTTGATTTCACACTTGGGTGTGTTTGGCATGGAGGGAAACATTTCAAGAAAATATTTTCCAATTTTCCCATGTTAAGTTGGTCAAAATGTTTAGGAAAATATTTTCTCTTAGAAATACGCTCCTTAAAAATGAGGAATATGACTTCCCTAATGAAACTAGGGAAAACAAGTTCCATAAGTGACATTCCAAATTCATTCTCTCCTACTCACCCACTCAATGCCCCCAACCCCCACCCCTTGACCATCCCACAAACCACCACCCCTATACCCCCACTCCCCGCCACTTTCCACCCTCATTGTATTTTGCTAGAAAAAGGGCAGCCCGGTGCACTAAACTCACGCTATGCGCGGGATCCGGGGAAGGACCGGACCACAAGAGTCTATTGTACGCAGTCTTACCTCACATTTCTGCAAGAGGCTGCCTCCAACTCACATGGCAGCAACTTTACCAGTTACTCCATGTCTAATATTCTTTTGCTAGATTGCATATAAATACTCTAGGGCTAATATTATTTTGCTTACTTACTAAACACTAGAAAATAAGTAAGAAAATCACTTAGTTTCCAAGAAAACATTTTCCTTCAAACTGAATACACCCTTTATCTACCGCTAGGCCACTACCCTAGGTGCTCCTCTAATTTTTTTTCCAGTACTTTTACTGCTTATAAGCTTCTCTTGTTTAAATATTGAATAATCACCATAACCTACCCCTAACAGATTATTATTTTATAAATTAGGCTAAAATTGCAAACGTTTTACTTGTTCAATAACCAAAAACAATCTAGTAGGCAAGAATTACAACAGACAATTTCAATTTCATACCTGTGAGGTAGTTGAGGTGGGTGTAGAATCAGGCCAATTGCGACCTAAACCACCAAATTGCTGCCCAAAATAATGCGAGTATAACTAATCTTAGCATAACTAATCCCAACATTACTATTACACCTTATTCGGTACTATTCTTAATACACCCTACCAAACGACCCTAATGGTCTCTATTTCCACTTTATCTACCGCTAGGCCACTACCACGTGCTCCTCCAATCTTTTTTCAGTAAGTTCACTTCTTTTAAGCTTCGCTTGTTTAAATACTGAATGATCTTCAGAAAGCTACCCCTAACAGATTGTTAGTTTATAAATTAGGCTAAAATTGCAAACTTTTTACTTGTTCAATAACCAAAACAATCTAATAGGCTATAATTAGCAGAGACAAAACTGCAATTTAATACCTGTGAGGTAGTAGTTGAGGTGGGCCCAGAATCCGCCAAATTGCGACCTAAACCACCAAATTGCTGCCCAAAAGAAGGCGGCGTTAACGAGGAGAAAGAGCTAGAAGGATGATGAGCAGGTACTCCCATAGCCATACCACCACCTCTAGGGTTTTGCATTGTAACCGAAGAAGATGATGACGATGAGTGAGGTGGCGGCGGTGGTGGAGGTGGAGGTAATGAAAAGTGTTGAAATGGTGAAGGTTGTTGCCATGGCCGGTTATTAAAGGTTTGTTGTTGTCTTGTTTGAGGGTTTTGTGAAGTGGGTCCCAAAGGGTTTTGCTGTTGAGCTGACGTGGCGGCGGTAGTAGTTGTGGATGGGAGTTGACTGGTTGTGGCGGAGGAAGAAGGTGGTGGAGCTGGAATTTGTTGTTCAGTGGATGTCGGCGGTGGTTGACTCTGCTCCATTGATAGAAATGATTTATTTTTGGGGGGAAGGATTATATATGGATGAGGTTAATTTGCTATCTCCTAATATATGTCCACTATTTCATAATCATTAATTAATAATTATTTCCATTATTTCAAACAATACTCTCATAACAGTTTGGCCATAAGAATTACACTTTTTTCCGAATTTTTTTTTCACTTTTTCCAAAAATCAATGTTTGGCTATGAAAATTTCAAATATAATTCAATTTGAAAAATAACCAAACCTTGTTTTTCACAATTAAAAAATTATTGAAAAAGTACATTTCAACAATAATATATTATTTGCAAAAACTATGATCAACTTCAAAAATTCCAAAAAAAAGTAAAAAAAAAATTTGGTTTCTATGGCCAAACGCCTGCTGCCTGATATTCTGCACCTAAGTCACATACCTTACAACATAAGATTGAAAGATCCAAACACATTATATATTTCCTCCTCATTCTCCACCGCAATAAGTTTCTAAATATATTTAACAATTCAGAATTAGACTCGGATTCTTAGCGGGAAAGATCGTTTGATTATGTCGCATAATTGCCAGTGATTAGGTTAAAAACGTGCCTCTACACATTAAAAAAACTAATTAAAACGGCAAAAGAAACGAAACCCAAAGCATTGACTAAAGAGGGGGCAAAGAGATATTTGCCTTTGACTTGTACTTGGCTAGATACTACTATTTCTTATTTATAGATTAAGATGTTACTAGGTAAAGAAAGTCACTCAACCTTCTGCTTACATCAACAACGATAAGGAAGAAGATCTATGGATAATGGATATAAGCTCAGTCAGAGCAGAAGCAAAGCAAAGTTATCATCAAATAATATAGTTGAAGCGACCATCGAAGGGTTCTTTTCTCTTTTTTTCAAGCTTATGATTTTCTCTATCGGGTTGCGGGCTTGCAACCTAACATCCATGTTTTCTTCAACATCAGGGACATAATTCTTTCGTGTGATAACTCTACTTCTTATATCTCAAAGATCTTTGTGTCCAAAAAGTACCTTAGCATGTCAAGTTTAAGTCGAAGATGCGACTGAAAAGGGAAATCTTGTGTTCCAATAAAAGTAGAAGCGATGTGGATTATTCAAGTTGTACCTTATCTTGGGGCGTCTTTGGCTTTACAACAAAAGATCGTCGGAGAAAACCAGGTGTCGTAGGTAAGTTTTATTTGGCCGGAATTTTCCCATAGACCATTTTGAATACTTTTGACTTGGTGCTCACTTGTACGAAGATTCCTCGCTCTGAAGTCAAGTCTTTTTTGAAGTTCCTCCCAAGAGCTTGGGAGTAGACTTCCAATTGAATGTGGCACAAGGAAGTAGCGAGCACAGAACAGAGGAAATGCACATAGGTCTCCTTGAAGAATGAAGACTAGGGTAAAGAAAGAAAGTTAGAGGGGGCACACTTCCGATACCTAATATGTTGAGCCTCACATATTCTTATCAAGTGTAGGAAGATCGATTCTATAAAATCTGGTTATTAAGAACGACGTAAACAACAACAACAACATGTGGATACATGTAATACAACTGAATGTTGATTTATACAACTACTCATGAAGCAGTAGCATCATGTCTATGATCATCAGCCTGCTCTTCATCTTCATTAAGAAGTTGGTATCTTTGATCAGCATTTGCTTCTTCAATAGCTGGTGCACTAGCAGGATCCTTCTCACTGTTGGTGAACAAACAACTGGTATTAGCTATTTAGTAAACTCATCAAATCAAGAACTATCAATAGATCACAAATCCAAGCTACTTTATGCACTCATGAAACTTATCAACAATGTGTAACGACCAGAGGCGGAGCTAGGGGGTGCAAGGGGTTCTATCTGAATATTCATTTGCCAGAAAATTACAATGTATTTATAATGTCAAAATCATCTTTAATATTTTTAATGAGCATATTAATGTTGAATACACTTGGCTTCTTCATGTGTTTACTTCCTTATATTGTCGAATCCTCTTAGTGACAATTCCGGTACTGCCACTTGTAGCAACCAATGGTTTCTTTTAATTACAAATGAACGTCAAGATTGGCGAATAGAATTATCTGACTTGGCGTTTCGGTGAATTCTCCAGCCTCCAACAATAGCGGGTAATGGCTGATGAAGGGTGAAGTCCTAAATTAGGTAAACTATTTTAAACAAGGTAACAGTTTCTTTTTTTTTTCTTTTTAACAACGATGGTGTTTAGGTCAATTTGCAAGCACCTCGACTATTCCATAGGTACCTAATACCTCCCACAAGTTCAAGCGCCAAATACTATGAAAGTTTATAATCATTGATACAATAACAGATTCAAAGAGCATGACATACGTTTTCGAGTATATGATCAGCCCAGTAACCACAAGTGCAAAAGCTACAAAGTACAACCATTCAACCTGCAATTGGCAATACAGGGTAATCAGCACAGGATATATATGATGAAAATGAGCGTCTATGATATGGATTAAGTAAACTCGAGACACGATCTTGAATGACAGCCAGAGGCAGATCTAATGTAACTTATGGGTTCACCGGAACCCAATAGCTTTTGTTCATACCATGCATATGTATTAAAAAATCCACTAAATATCTATATTTACTACAAACTCAGTCATTATTATATATTAACTTGAGGTCGCGGTAGAAATCTATAAAACTTCAAATCCGGAATCTGTCGTTGATAGTGGCAAGTATGGTTAAAACCATTAAAATTCATTGACTAGTGAAATTTGAAAAGAATGTATAAAGTACCTTTTGCTTGTAGAAAAAGGTTCTACTGATCACAACTGATCACACATCAGATGTGAGAAGAGATAGATTGAACAAGGTTGATCCACTCATCTGCATTTGATTTATTTTTCAGTTAGAGTTGATAATGAGATTGCATGCTTCAAATTTAGATGCATATTAACTGACCTAAAATAAGGTCAATGATATTAGATTGGATAAAATCATCTAGTATATGTGGGGTTTAATATTTGACATTTTTATCCAGCTTTAAGGCAAAAGCACGTTGCAAATTACAAACCTTGTGTCTTATTTTAGTACGATGAACCAAATATCCGACAACAAATATATGTCCACTAAATAATTCAGTAGTTATACATTATGTCACAATTCTTGTATTGTTATTCTTGCATAACTTGTTTATGAATCAAACGATGTATGGTAATCAAATCTATTGCTATAGAATCAGTACCCGATGGAACTATGAAGAGTAAGTTTTTACCTTGAGAAGAAAGGGAACAAAGGTGTAGAACATAAAGCTTGCAATTGCATAGCCACAGAACGCTATTATCTGCAAAACAGAAAACCAAAAAGAGAACATCTTTACTACAAGTTTCAAAGACTATCCAGCACCAGCAATGGAGAGTTTTACTACAATACTTAATGTTTATTAACTAGCACAAAAAGTAGAGGGCAGAACAAATAACATTTATTGACACAAATATCATATCTTCTGTTTCTCAGCAGATTCACTTTTTCTTATGATATTAGTCCATAAGAAAAGTGGTAGTACTTCGCAAGGCCTTGCAACCAGACAAAAATGACACACGATAAGGGACATATTCGAGATAGTAGACGGTTGGAGAAACAACAGAACTAACTAAAGGGTAAAAAGTTAGAAAGTTGATAATAATAGCCCTGGTTTTCATGGAGATACTTTTCTATAGAAGAAACATAAAAAGGCATAAAAGAATGATATTAGAGGAGCGAAAATAAGATAATGACTCTTAAGTCACTAACAAGTTCCGGAGTATTAGCGAATATTATCCGAATATTCTCTGTATATTTTGTAATTATGAAAGATGGAATAATTTCCCTTAGGGATTCTTTTCATTATTCACAATATATATATCTGTACAAAGGTTGATTCCTAATATGGTACGAATCCTAATTTATCTTACAAAGGTTGATTCCTAATACAATTAGAATCCTAAGTTACCTTAAATATATATCTATCATAATTACAAAATATACAGAGAATATTCGCTAATAGGGAGACCACTTGACTGATTCCAGACTCTTCCTTTCCAAGATTGGTCTAAGAGAAAGTTAAGTAGTTAATGCACGTCAATATTCCTTTGTGTTGGAAATGAGAAAAACAGTGTTTAGGTAGAAAGGATACATACATCTCAATTATAGTAACAAGCAAGAGACCGATCATGGAAACCACTTCGATGCGATCTTTCTTTTTCACACAGAACTCCTGCACCAAAGCTAATTATAGTTAAACATACCATAAGTTTTTTCAAGAGATGCTTATGCTTAAATTTAGAGTAGCTATGCGGTAGAAGGGAGATATTTGAAAATATGAAGAGACAAAATTATACCAACCTCGCCAACATTACTCATCGAGAAGAAAAAAGTCCCTATTATGACAAATATATCACCAAGAAGAGGTCTAGAACCACCTGCAATTGAAAATGGTCGACGCATAAGGAAAGTAAGCAATTTCCACTACAAAAAAATAACTGGAATTACCTATGAACATCGCTCCTAGCTAACATAATTTTTTTATTATCCGTCGCTTAATTGATTACAGCAAACAATTCTTTTTGATAATCGGTTGCTAATCCATTGTCAAATAGGATTAGAGACGGATTTTTCTGTTTAGCTACAGAAAATGCCCGTCGCTAATTCCTCGTCTTTTTAAGTAGTGTTCCTTAATTAAGCACTTCCCGCCTAAAAGTGGCAATTAGTTTCTTTCTGCCTCCCACCCTTCTCTTTCCTCTCAAAATAGAAGTCCTTTTAGAACTCAAGGGAAAGATAGGAAGATAAGAAAATTATCAAAGATGAGAACCATTTTTCATTTACGACCTAAATAAACCATTTTAGGAAACAGATAGTACCAGTTCCACCACCCACCTTAGCATCTGATAAAAGCACAAGTCCAAAACCAGCTAAACAGACTGCTGCACCAAAGAATTGCCACGGAGAATATCGTGTGCCCAAAAATAACCACGTCAAACTTATCACCCAAGCTATTGTCCAGCAATCCAGTATGGTCACACTGGTGATTGATGAGTACTGATATGCTTTGTTTACTGCAATACATTCAACGGAAGTTAATTTCATATCCTGGATAATCTATGACTACATTAAAATTCTAAAAATCCTACAATAGGACATGAAATTACTATGGCGAACCTATGTAACCATACAAGGATAGAACAGGAGCACCATAACACAACAAAAAGAGTATATTTTTCCTTCTTAATTGTGCTCCAATACTCCAAATGTGTTGAAGCTTCATGTTGCATCATGATTTTTTCGTCCTCTTTTATTAACATGATGTCCTGTTTTTGGATACGCTATTACTCCGAACCATCTGGTAAATTATCTATGAATGGATTCAAAAGCATAGGCCGGCAACAACTTAATAAGCTGCAACTTGCGTATTCCCGAAGTTCTTACCATAGAACTTTGGTCTAACACCTAATTTGCAGTTAAATGGAGTATTGGTATCAGCAGTGGCGGAATCAGAATTTTCACCAAGGGGTTCAAAATATAAAGAAGTACATAGACAAAGAATCAAAGGAGATATACATTAAAAAATGATTTTGAACTTGCATAAATAGTGTACTTTTTCGACGAAGGGCCCTAGTTGTGTCCATGGGTATCAGTTAGCTAACATGCACTGAGAAAACTGAACTTTCTCCAAAACTAAATCCCAAACCAATTTCATAAACAAAGGAAGTTTAACGACGTCTATTGCTTAAGTAGATGGCACTGCACTTCAAGGTCCAACAGGTTATGGAACCTATATTCACTGTAAACGTGTAAATATATGAAACAATATATTCTCTACCCATAATTAGAATATTTCCATATATTGTGTAAATATAATTATGGTAAGACTAGGATTCCTCTTTTGTATAGGCTTAGGATTCCTATTGTATAAGGGATGAATATTGTACTCTAAATATACCTTGATATTAATGAAAGACTCCCCAAGGGAGATTAATATCATCTAACATGGTATCATCTAAATTTAAATCGGAAGTGTTTGTCAAATTTCTTGAGTTTCGCAAGTTCATTCAAACACAATTTGGAAAAGGCATAAAATCATTTCAGTGCGATAATGGTCGTGAATTCAACAACTCTATGTTTCACCGCTTTTGTACCACTAATGGCATGGTCTTTCGCTTCTCCTGCCCTCACACCTCACCACAAAACGGTAAAGCTGAAAGAATCATCCGCACCATTAACAATATGATTCACACCCTATTGATTCATGCCTCCCTCCCTCCACCCTTCTGGGTCTATGCTGCTAAAATGTCAAAATACACTCTAAATATTCTCCCTACTAGCACTCTTCACAATATGACCCCTACCGAAATCCTCTATCATAGAATCCCCTCTTATGATCATCTACAGATTTTTGGTTGTCTGTGCTATCCCAACCTTAGCTCCACCGCCCCTCACAAGCTTGCTCCTAGGTCCACTCTATGTGTCTTTCTAGGATTCCCGCCGAACCATAGGGGCTATCTATGCTGTGACTTGTCGACTCGTCAGATCCACATATCTCGTCACGTCACATTCGACGAGACCACATTCCCATTTTCGAATCTTCCAAAATTCCAAAAACAGGACTACTCATTTCTTGACGAGTCTGTCATCTCTTCCCTCATAATCGAACAACTCACATCCTCTGTTCCGTCGTCAGAGCCGCGGCGCCCAAACTTCAGAGAAGCATGTCAACCTTCTAGCGCCGCGACTCTCGATCCAGGAGCCGCGGCGCCTCCGACGGCTTCGCCCCCACCTTCTCCTTATCCGACTTTACCCCCTGTCTCAGACACCACTCCGCCATCCACTGTCCCTACCCATCCAATGGAAACTCGTTCAGAGCATGGGATCTTCAAACCCAAAGTCCATTTCAACTTGTCTGCCCAAACCATCTCTCCACTTCCAAAGAACCCAAAATTGGCCAAACAAGACCCTAATTGGAATGCAATGCTATGTATGAGGAATTCAATGCTTTAACTAAACAAGACACGTGGGATCTAGTACCTAGACCCGAGGGGGTGAATGTCATTCGTCAGTATGTGGCTATTTCGTCACAAGTTCGAGACAATGGGGATCTTGAGAGGTATAAGGCTCGTCTTGTGGCTAATGGCACAAATCGCCAGGAGGGCATTGATTGTGGTGAGACCTTCACCGGTTGTCAAACCGGCTACCATCCGCACAGCTTTGAGCATTGCCATGGGCAAACACCGGCCGATCCATCGCCTTGATGTAAAGAATGCATTCTTACATGGGGATCCGAGAGAGACAAGCCTACATGCATCGCCACCGTGGTTCACCCATCCAGCAGCTTCCTCACTATGTGTGCCGTCTCCGTAAGTCACTATATGGCCTCGAAGCAGCCCTCCGTGCGTGGTATGATCGCTTTGCCGTGTATATCTTGCGTATTGGGTTTGTATGCAAAGCAAGAGTGATACATCACTTTTCATTTTTCATTGAGGTAGTAGCACCGCTTACTTATTACTTTACGTGGATGATATTGTTCTTACCGCCTCCTCCGACGGATTGAAAAATGAGATTATTGTCTTGCTCAAGTCCGAATTTGCAATGACCGATTTGGGAAGCCGAGTTACTTTTTTAGGATATCGTGACCAGTGTCCGCCAATCATATGTTCTTGTGTCGCCGTAAGTATGCAGAAGAGATTGTGTACGGGGCTAAGATGGTGAACCGCAAAGAGGTGCCTACTCCGCTTGATTCCAAATCTAAGCTCGGTGCTATGGATGGTGCTCCGCCTCTACGATCCTACTCGTATAGGAGCCTTGCAGGTGCACTTCGCATCTCACATTCACCGTGCCGACATAGCTTATGATATTCAAAGGTGTGCTTATTCATGCATGCCCCCAGGGAGTCTCATTTCACTTTTCTCTTAAGCGTATCATTCGATACATTAAGGGCACTCTTGATTATAGTTTGCACCTATACCCCTCTCGCACCGGACATGTTGCTTTCATATACGGATGCGATTGGGCAGGTGGTGTCCGGACACGCGACGCTCCACCTCCGACTTTTGTGTTTTCTTAGGGGATAATCGATTTCTTGGTCTCGCAAGCGACAGGCTACCCTATCTCGCTCCAAAGTGCCGAGGTCCGAGTACGAGGCGTTGCAAATGTAGTAGCCGAGATTTGTTGGCTCGTAAATTTACTCGTTAGAACTTCGTGTCATTTGCGTCAGTGCATCTATTGTGTATTGTGATAACATCTCTCGCCATCTATCTTTCTCATAATCCGGTTCAACATCAGCGAATCAAGCATATTGAGATAGACCTACACTTTGTTCGTGAGAAAGTTGCGTTAGGCCATGTCAGAGTGTTACATGTTCCATCATCCTATCAGTATGCAGACATATTTACCAAAGGACTTCCCGCACGCTTATTTCTTGACTTCGATCCGCCTCGCGTCCGGCCTCCTCCCGCTCCGACTGAGGGGGGGTGTAAACGTGTAAATATAGGAAACAATATATTCTCTACCCATAATTAGAATATTTTCATAAATTGTGTAAATATAATTATGGTAAGACTAGGATTCCTCTTTTGTAGAGGCTTAGAATTCCTATTGTATAAGGAATGAATATTGTACTCTATATATACCTTGATATTAATAAAAGACTCTCCGAAGGAGATTAATATCATCTAACATTCACAATGCTGCAAATACATGTGCATTAATGGTTTAAGAGTTCATTTGGTGCATAATATGGACAAAGCAGAGAATGTCTATTTAGCGGAGAAGCACCTTACCAAGAAAATTTCCCTGGACATCAGCTAAGCCTAAAAGGGCATACCAATACCAAGGAACCTAAAAACTCAAGACAACATTCAATCGGTAACCATTATGTAAAACTATCAATCAATTTCACTTAACAAAATGATACTCATAAATTATTTTTATATGGATACTCATAAACTGTTACAATGAAAAGACTCAAAATAGCATTCAACAAAATCCACACCTATAGAATAAGAATTTAGCAAACTTTAATGACTTATTCACAAATGTAAGATTGGAATAATTTTTCAAGATTCCTTTCATTAATCACAATATATATAATTGTACAGATGTTGATTCCTAATATAGTAAGAATCCTAACTTAATTAAATGGTTGATTCCTAATACAATAAGAATCCTAAGTTACCTTAAATATACATCTATCATAATTACAAAATATACTGTGAATATTCGGAGAATATTCGCTAATACTCCCCCTGAGACGGAGTGGGAGGAGGCCGAACGCTAAGGCCGGGATCGGAAGTCGGTGAAGAGCTGTCTCGGTAGTCCCTTTGTGAAAATGTCTGCATACTGATAAGAGGAAGGCACGTGTAATATTTTGACCTGACCACGGGCAACTTTCTCTCGCACAAAGTGGATATCCATCTCAATATGCTTAGTCCGCTGATGTTGGACCGGATTATGAGACATATAGATGGCAGATATGTTGTCACAATAGACTATAGACGCCTTTCGTAGTGGACACTGGAGCTCCAAAAGAAGATTTCGGAGCCAACAAATCTCAGCAACGACATTAGCAACTCCGCGATATTCTGCTTCAGCACTCGAACGGGATAGCGTGGTCATGCCGCTTGGCGGACCATGAGATAAGATTATCCCCAAGAAATACACAGTAGCCTGAGGTGGAGCGACGTGTGTCGGGGCATCCTGCCCAATCTGCATCCGTGTAGGAGAGTAACTTGGTTGGGGCAGAGGGGTAGAGATGTAATCCAAAGTCTAGTGTGCCCTTAACGTATCTGATAATATGTTTGAGGGCGGCAAAATGGGACTCTCGGGGGTCGTGCATAAACATACACACCTGCTGAACGACATATGCAATATCAGGCCTAGTGAATGTAAGATACTGAAGGGCACCTGCAAGACTCCGATATAGAGTGGGATCAGAAACGGCGCACCGTCATTGGCACTAAGCTTGGATTTTGAGTCAACCGGAGTTGGCATAATTTTACAATTTGCCATCTTAGCCCTGTACACTATCTCTTCTGCATACTTACGCCGACACAGGAACATGGTAGGCTGCAGATCTAGTCACTGATATACCCAAAAAATAACTCAGCTTGCCCAAGTCGGTCATAGCAAATTCAATTTTGAGTAGAGCAATGATTTCATTCTTCAAACCGTCAGAGGAGTCAGTAAGAACAATGTCATCGACATATAATAGCAAATAAGCAGTGCTGCTACCTCGATGAAAAGTGAAGAGAGAATTATCACACCTGCTACATATAAAACCGATCTGCAAAAGATACCTGGCAAAGCAATCATACCAAGCGCGGAGTGCCTGTTTCAAGCCATACAATGATTTCCTAAGACGACATACAAACTGCGGAATTACCGGATGAACAAAGCCAGGGGTACAAAGGTTGATTTCTAATACAGTAAGAATCCTTAATTACCTTAAATGTTTGATTTTTAATATAATAAAAATCCTAAGTTACCTTAAATATACATCTATCATATTACAAAATATACTGTGAATATTCGAAGAATATTCGCTAATAGGCTTAATATTGGAGAAGCGTTTTACCATGGGAGAAAGCATAACAAAGGAAAAAGTCACTTCAATTTCTTCCTTTTCTAGTTTTCCATTACTGCATGCTGACAATGAAATGGACTCAGTTTCAAAATTGAAGAATAACACTACAAATAATGGCTTGGATTAAATAATGAAGGATTTAGGAGTTGAAGGGTATTTCTCCCATTACATAAATTACTATATATATATGTGTTACTACTAAAAACTCACGAATTTACGACAGAAATTCTCAAGGAGGAATGTCCGTTGTAAAGACATCTGATGGGCCAATTTCCGAGGGATTCCTCGCGAAACTTTTCTAGGGAGATCCATCAGAATGTTCATTGGACAAGCTTCCGTCGGGCTTTTCTCGAGAAATTTATGTTAGAAATTCGCGTGTTTTTAATAGTTGATTACGTAAGAAAAAAGTTTTTTTTATTATTATTAATACTTATTTAATTGAATAGGGAAGAGTTGTATGGATACAAGGATTCAGGTGCCAATATTTAATATTAAAATTTGTCTTCTTTGTTCATATATAGAATTTTATTTTCACATGGAATGTTGTTTCTTACTTTATATTAGGGGTGGTCAGTGGGTGGAGCTCGGGTCGAGATAGGCGTGATTTGCCGAAATCCCGCCTCGATCATCCCGTCGGAATCGGGATTGGGATCGGGATCCCGGGCGGTTTTTTTTTTTGCACTTAATTTAAAAAATAACATATATATAATAACACAATAATTAAACAAGATAAGATAGTGTAATAAAAACATCCCAAGACTGTTTTTGTGCCTCTTATATTATTTAATAGACATGATTTTTTTTGTAATATAAATACAATTGTCAAAATTGCAACTTTGTGGTGTTGTTCAATAGTTGCAAATTACATAGCAAAATTGCAATTAAAAAAATTACATTCTGAGAAAAACCTGTTATAGTTTCTTGATAATTTCATGTGGTTCTTCGGTTAGAATTGGTATTTGTTGGTCAAATTACTCCACGTCACTTCCACCACCTTCAGATAAGATTTCGTTGTAGTTTTCGTCTTCTTCTTCGTTGATCTCCGGTTGACCGCACCTTCTGCGCTCCGCTCGTATCCAATCTATGTATACTACAATCTCCAAGCTATCTACAGCTAATGAGTGTCTGTGCTCTCCTATTTGATATCTGCCGGCAGAAAAAGCACTTTTAGACGCGGGAATGTTCAAAACATCTCGGGCCATCATTGAAAGTGTCGGAAAGGTCTTCTCATTCCCTCTCCAGTATTTCAGCAAGTCTTCACGTCCTTCTTCATTGAGAACTGCTTGGTACGGTACAGAACCGTGTAAAATAAAAATGTCAAACTCGCTAATTTGGTTAGTAGCGGTACGACCGCACATTCTATTTATGAGGCTTTCAATACCTGCCGCAGAAACAATATGTCTTTTGTGAGGTTGTGTTGAAGAAGAAGAAGATGGTATGGAAGTCGGTAGGTTGCTAGCACTTTCTTGTTGGTAAAATTTATATATTTTTTTGCATTCGTCTTCTACGCTAGACAACACTTCTTCTTTAATTTGTTCAATAGGTGGTGGGTGATTTGGATTTTTGGGACTTGGAGGTGGTAGTACTTCTATACAATCGTAAATAGTTTCAATAAGTGATTTAGTACCGTCTATTTTAATAGTCGGATTTAATACAACACCAATAATATAAATAGTAAGAATAGGAATAAAATATTTTTTTAATAGCTGGCTTATAAGCTGATTTTCCATTTATTCACTAAGTAATAAAAATATTAGAGTTATATAAAATAACATAGTTGAAATAATAGGATAATATATACTGGAAAATTCTTTTGTTGCTTGAAAAAATTTCTCTAAAAATACAATAAGTTCGAAATTTTTTACTCAATCGCTATCTACAACCATATCAGCTGGATTTTGATTATGAGAGTTAAAAAATAAAGTTATAGGTTTTCTATAGTCATAAGCAACAAGTAGTTGCTCGTATAAAGAATTTCACCTAGTGGGTACTTCTTCTGAAATTTTTCTTTAAGGTAGTTGACAATCGCGACAAGTTTTTTTATATTCTTTTCTTCGTTGTATTCTATTATTTTAAAAAATAAAGTTTATAGCAAATTGTATCTTACTAAGAATGTCTTCAAAAAGTGATAGATCATCATTTACAATTAAGTTATATATATGACACGCACATTTTATATGAAAATGATCTAGAAAAGATGGAGCTAAACTATTTTTTAAAATTGTAATAGCGTAATTGTTAGAAGAAGCGTTATCTAATGTAATAGTCATAATTTTATCAGTTATTCCGTAATAATCGCACACTTGATAAATATTTTCTGCAATAAAAGTACCAGTGTGCCTATCATCTATATATCTATACGCTAAGATACGTTTTTGCATAGACCATTTATATTCTATTCAATGACAGGTTACCGTTAAATAATCATAGCCGTTAGTACTACGGCCTATATCAGAAGTGATAGCCACTTTTCCATTAAAATGATTTAATGAATAACGTAAATATTGTTGATATTCATGTGCGAATTTAAATACATCTCTCTTAACAGTTGATCTAGGAAAACCGTTAAAAGCAGGATTATACATATCTCTAATGTAATAAATAAAATCGGGAGATGAAGGAAATAAAAAAGGCAAAGCCTCCACAACAACTAATTTTGCTATTGCTTCCCTATCTCTATGTTTATTGTATTTAGGGCCTACAATTCCCCCTCGTCATAGGATTAATTTGACCCTGTACTTGGTCCGGGACAAGATGTGAACCTTGTCCCGATGGAGCGGACGTTTGCGCACCCGATTTTGAAGCCTCGTATTGAGCATACCTAGTTGGATGAACCCTTGCTACGTGTCTCATTAAACCCCCCGTCCCACCGTGACCTTTTCCAGTTTTAAAATTTAAAACATCTTTACAAATTTTACATCTAGCTACTTGATTGTCTACGTCACTATCAAAAAATGTCCATGCATATGATTTTAATGGTCGTTTTGCTGGACCTCGTCTCATACTAGGGGGAATAGGAGACATTTCAGTTGAAGGTGCACTAGTGGGTGTGTTGTCATCTACATTAGTGGGTGTATCATCTAGATCATCGTCTAAATTAAAGTCTTCTTGAGTTTTAGAAAATAGCTCCTCGTCTAAATCTAATGGTACTGTAGGAAAATGTTCAGTATCAACAAAATCATCCTGTGTAGGAATAGGATTCTGTTTAGAAATAGGACCCTTGCCCTTGTTGCCCCTACTAGAAGAAGCATGACCCCTATACTTAAGCATACGTTTAAATTCTTCCATTATAAATTTATACTTATATTAATAAATAATTAAAGTAAACGAAATTAAGTGCGCTAAATAAAATAAACATACAATAATAATTTAATGAACGAATGTGCCAAAACGCCGAATTAAGTGCGCTAAATAAAATAAACATACAATAATAATTTAATGAACGAATGTGCCAAACAATTAATTGAGAGCAATTTTATGTACAACTTAATGGTGGTATAGACGAGATGGCATTTTAGACCATGTTTTTAAAGGGTAAAATAACACAATTACTATAACTCTTTGAAATGAAATTTCAAAACTAGTTCCATTTCCTTCCCTTCACAATAAAGGAAATAACAAGTTTGTCACACATAGAGGTATTCAAATCAAACCGAAAAAATCAACAAAATCGAACCGATCAAATTGATATAGTCCGTGGGCATATTTGACCCTTTTCTCTATTTTGTTTTTGTTTTTTTCAACATTTGAAATTAAAGTTGAAAAAATAACTTTTATTGTTACTCAAAAACATTTATTTCTCAAAACCTTGGTCAGATACCTTCATTTAACACTTTTTACTTTTCAAAAAAATTGACCGAACATGCTATTAATCAAATTATATTTATAATTAATAATTTTTTTTTTTTTTTTAACAAGTATGTCAAAATCTCAAACGACACTTATTTTGGAGCGGAGAAAATAATTTGGGTTTGTGGACCTACTCCTACTTTCATAAAGCCTTATTGGGAAGCAGCAAAACAGAAACAACAACCTTGAGGAAGTATTAATTGATGTAAGGGAATTTACTACTTATATCTTTGAAATTTTAGTTATTGGCAGTTGAATTTACTACTGACGCCTATGGGCGTTGGACAGAGAAAGCTGGAAATAGAACTGTCACACTGTGTGAAAGGTTAATTAGGTATTCAATGTCCATGTACTCTAGTTGGTGAGATTAGTTTTCAACAATACAAGTTATGAAACAATTAATAATGTAGAAATTATTTATATAGGAATCAATAATACAATGATCGTTTCTCTTCTTGAGTGATTTTATGTTACAAAAAAGAAAAAGCGATTTTAGTGCAATAAAGTGAAAGTTGAGTGAGCATTCATGAAAGTGAGCATCTGCGGGGTCTTGTTTTGGTGCTCGTGATGTTTGAGCCACTTATGCGCACACCTGTTAGTTCCACCCGCACATGTATCGAGTAACTTTGTCTATTAAAGTTTGGACATATAGAAAGATACCACCTAGCATTTTTAACTCTGCAACCACATGATTCTCAACTTATTTCATTGATGACTAAGGTATAACCTTAGATGTTACGTGGGGGACATTGGTACTTTTATATATTTGAGTTGCATCTTATCGATATGATATTGTCATTGCTATTTATTCATTAATTTAAATATAAACATCACTTACGCGAAAATTTGTGTAAATCACTGCACCCCACGATTAGGAGCTTAATTTTATTAAATATTCATATATATTTGTTTCAACCATGATCGTTGGTGTATCTTAGTTGGTGGTTTCTTTAGTTAGATCAAATAAATGCAACTTAATTCAAAGTACTATATTTATTATAACAACACCAATAACCGTACCTTCTAGCAGAATAAAACTAGAGGTGATTGAGACATCACTTGTATGCTACTACTGGAGAAAAAACAACATCGTTCCACGACAGAAAAACTAACAAAAAGAATTCAAAGGTTCTCTTTCTGAAAGGAGGAATTAGTAAAGTTGAAAGGTCCAAGTACTACAAGAAAAAAAGGCTTTGATACTGCTATTACATCTCCACATTCTCTTAATATTCTTTTTCATTTTTCATTCGATCTCTGATATTTACTTTGAAAACCAGAGTAGGAGTGACAAAATTAGCCCAAAGCCGAAGTTTGGTTTGGGCATAGGGGGATTAACATTAAATTATCCTTATCACAAACTTTTGCTTCCTCTAGTGTGAAGGGAAAGAAATGGAACTAGTTATGAGAAATTTATTTTCAAAAATCTCTATTGTGTTTCCAACACACCAACTTGTTCCTACTTCAAGAATCAAGAGCATCTGTATAGCGATGAAAGTACAGTTCAGGTAATAAGAAAAGATTGGCATGCATACCCATACAGAAAGATGCCGCACAAATTGAGAAATAGCCAAGCCAGAAGTTGACGTTGAATAAGGAACTAAAATGATTTCACATCAATAAGGAAATGCATCGATGCAAAATGGAGCAGTTACAACTTTGCTTACATATAGTACCTATAGGGGAACTAAAATGACTTCACATCAACAAGGAAATGTATAGACGATGCAAAATGAAGGAGTTATAGCTTTGCTTCCATAGAGTACTTATCTCGAATTTTCACTAGAAGAAGCATTTTCTAATAGAAATAAAAATATTTAACATTCGCAAACAAAAAGACGAAGGTGCAGAGTCTTTACAGCATTACAAGTTAGGCTAAAATCAAAATAACACATGAATCCCTCTATGCCCCATCTGGTTGGACGAAGGGATTGGATATCTCATCTGTACCATCGGTTGGAGCCACAAGCATTACTGCGGTACCCCTGCAGACCTGTGCGCGAAAGGAAGGCACGTTTAGAAGCAGAGAGAAGTAGTCAAATTCATGTTAACTTCCATAATCGTAATATGTTCTTGAACCAAAGTTACGGCACTTCTTTGAAAAGCATATATATTGTTCAAATTCAAATGAATACTACTATATAGACATAAAACTCCTGTAGAATATGCTTAAAACTATCAAATTTGCTTTTTTATGCCTATAAAAAGTTTGAAACATTTTTTTATACCTAAAATTAGTTTCTTGAGTATGCAACCAGATATTCATAAAAATTGTGGAAGAAGAACCTGGGATTGTTTTGATGCCAACACGATGAAATACATAACAGTACTTTCTGAAAGAAATTGTTCTACAACGGTTTGGACACTTGACAAAACAATTTTGGAAAACAATGCCATGACTTCTCATGTTAAGGAACTTCTGTGCTCCCCAACCCCATAAAAAGTGTAAAAAAAAAAAAAACTTGTGGTAAAAGAAGGCGAGAAATTTGTATGTGCGATGGTTCAAATAAGTTGGAAATAAGCACCATTCAGAAGCTTACTGCAGAGCAGAAAACTGCTATAGATGTAGGATAAACGAATACATACTATTAAGCCAAGACTTCGTTTCTGATCGGTAGTCTTCAGGGGATCATCAGCATCTATGGAAAAAAATAAAATCATCAATTGTACAGCAAATGAGATTCCACAAACAAATGAGAGACTCTACTTTCTATGTCCATTGCTACAACAAATGCATTACAAGATTAAAACTTGAAACTATCAGTTCAAGACAAGCAGATATATCAACAGGGTTGCAAAGATGATGTGTCATAAGCAACAACAAAGAGAGGATCCAAACAAAGCACCTCAACATCCACCCCATGAAAACAAAACAACATCAATAACATCAATTAACTACACTCAATCCCAAATTAGACTGAATTTATCACAACTATTTTCATGCTGGTTGTCAAACACTCAAACTACCATAACCTTTCTCCTTTATCTGAGTTCAGATAAAGCTAAGCTTCGAAGGGATTCCAAGGAAAAGGTTATTCCACTAAAGCAAATGATAAAACAAATATACATTATCAACAAAGACAAGCCAAAACTTGTGGACGCCAACATGATGCAGAACATGTAAGTTGAGAAACAATACATTTCCAGGACAGACCACCACTTGATAATAAAATTAGAATTTTCAGAAAAAGTTGCATAAAACCGAAAGCAACAGCATTTTGAACTTTATAGAACTCCGAAAGACTGCTATGAGTAACTGTGTTACCTCTAAGGTGCTCCACAGCTTCATCCAAGACAATATTAAGCAGCTGATCATAGCCTTTAAGTGTTCCTACCACTGTCAAGAGAGAATTGATCAGCAAGAAAAAGATCGTAATTTGTGCACAGAATTTCGATGTAGCCCATAAATGTCCAGATTTAAATGTATCTAAATAAAGAGACTATGACAAACCTTGTCTTCCACCAGTAAGCTTGACTTGCACACCCTTGTCAACAAATTTTGCCAAATCTAAAACTGTTTCTTTTCTCCCAGACTGAACAATGTAACAAGAAAGTGCATGAGGCAACTATAACAATTAAAATTCAATAATCAGAATTTACACATTTCCTCCACCTTGCTGTTGCATAAAAAATATGGCACTGCACCTTTACTAACAGGTACTCCCTCCGTCCCAATTTATGTGACACTGTTTCATTTTTAGCTATGTTGCTCGGACTCTTCACTTTCGGTGCCACACCAGTGTCGACATGACATGGGTGTGGGTGTGGGATCCGTACCCGATCTGGTCAACCGATTTTGGGTACTTTGACCAAAATCAACGGAGAAATTCCAGACAGATTCAATGATTTCTTTAATCAACACAAAAGCTAATGTGAAATTGAAGAAAATGGAATACCTTGTATATAGAAATTTCTATGTCACTCCTTTTACTTTTATCTCCTTACGGGATTCTCCTCTTGATCAATATTTTCTCCTCAAGTTTTTCACACAATATCTCATAGTTTAGGTTGTACAACTCTAATTTTAGATATTTATATTTGAATTATTTTAGCCGAATTCCCGTACCCGCACCAATATCGGACACCCGCCCGAGTCTGAGCAACTTAGGTTTTTAGTCGGTCCCTCCTAATACTACCTTTCTATAATTAGTAAGAATTTGAGTACAAAATTTCTATTTTACTCATTAACCTTAATGAGATGATTTATAGCCACACAAATATCTCTGGCTTATTTTAGACCACAGAAATCCTTTTTCTTCTTTTCTCTTTTTATCCCAACTTACGGAATCTATACAGTTTCCAACTATTTTTAGAAATATAAAGTAATAAACGTTCATGCTGATCCTTTCTTGTTTCGCTTTTTTCCTCCAGAAATCAACTTAGGAAGAAGAAACTGAGTAAAAAAGGGCAGCCCGGTGCACTAAGCTCCCGCTATGCGCGGTATCCGGGGAAGGGCCGAACGAAATGGGTCTATAGTATGCAACCTTACCCTGCATTTTTGCAAGAGGCTGTTTACACGGGTTGAACCCATAACCGATCTAATGGTAGCAACTTTACAGTTACTCCAAGGCTCCCTTCCAAGAAGGAAAACCGAGTATGGTGAAAGTAATAACTTACCATTCTTCTGTATATCTAAAGAGTTCTCTTTTTCCAACTAATGGAACAAATTTGCTACAAGCAAGGTGGATATATCCTGCAATAGAAAAACATAAATTGTTAAAATTACAGAAACGAGCACATAGTTGAATAAACCAACCTCAAACAATTAAGAGTTAATATCGAGCAATAGTAGTGCAATATAAAGGAAATTGAAGCATATTAAGATCAGAAATCACAAGGAAAATTAAAACTTTAAAGGCAAACTAGAACAACTTGAAGAGTGAAGTCTAAATCATCTATTTAATCTCTAGAAAAATAGGAAGAAATTACAGAAATATTTAAGATAATAATAAATAGAAAAATTACCTGGATAGGACGAGCAATCCAACGAACAATAACTGTTGGAGCACCACCGGTATCAATGGCGACAGAGAGAAACAACCCTAGTTTTCTATACACAGCAGCTGCATAGGAGTTGGCTGGTCGGGTCGGGTATTTCGATTTATTACATATTATGGTCTGTTGGATTGGGAATTTGGGTCCAAAGAGCAGTTCGGTGCACTAAATTATCAAAATGTGCCGGATCGGATCGGAGAAAGGCCCGAATCACAAAGCCTTAGGCAGGTTTATTTCCACTGCTTAAATATGAACTCTTGGGCTGATTTTAGGCTGATTTTCACAAATGTTCCTTTTAGGTCATTATTTCAATCATATCCCTATTTTTACAAGTTGTGAAAATATAACCCTTCAAAAATTATTCTTATAAAATATTAGTCTTCGATCTAATATTTATTTATGTGTTTCTCAATTTAACTATATTAAATTATCGTCTAACATTTAAATAATTTATAAATTTTTAGACCACATATAATATTTTCTTACATGATTTTTAATTTGATTAAAAAAGATCTTTAAATCATAATCTAAAAAGTTTATAAATTATAAGAAAAATAAAAAAATATTATTTACTAGTAAATGATTATTAAAGTGATAACTGATAAAAATTTCTCGAGTATTTAAAATATCAAATATATGTATCATGTTACATATATAACCCAAAATTAACTTGCTATTCAATTAGTGGAAATCAAACCGAACACATTTTTACTCATTATTCGAAGAAAATAACGAAAGCTAAATATAAAAAATAATCTAAAGATAATTTTAATCATCATGATCATTTATGTTCAAAATTTAATAATACATGAAATTTATCCGAAAATACGAGTGTCTTCCATTGAAGCAAAATAACACTACTTACAGAAGTAGTTTAACGATTCTGTGTTGTAATTTATGTACTATAATAATAATAATAATAATAATAATAGTTTATGTATTATTTGCTAATAAATCCGGCGAAGATGGATTCAACATTCACCGGCGACGCCGTTATCGGCGGCGATGTATCGAAATCGTTGGCGGTGATTGCGTGCACTGCAATGGCGATTTTATATGTTGCGATCTTATATGCTCCAACGTTGATTCTTCGATTATCGCCGTCGGATTCGTTTCAATCATATATGATCCGACGGTTCATATGCGCTGGCATTTCATCTGTGTTTTCACCCATTGCTTGCTCTATTATCCTCACTGTAAGTTCTTTTATCTGATATTATTTTTTGCTTTTTTTAAATTTGATTTGTTTTTTAGGACTTAAAAGAAAATAATTGTTTAAATTTTGAAATTAAAAAAAATTACTTTTAGTTCTTTTTTCTGTCTAATTAGTTCAATTGAAGACATTTTCTGATACTATTTTCTGTTTGGTTAATATTTGACTTCTAATTTTAGGACTTGAATTAAAACAATTGTTTGAATATTGTAGTTTAATTGAAAAAGAAAATAGCTCTTTTTTCTCTCTAACTTAGTTCAATTGCTTAAATGTGAGGCATTTTCTGGTCTTTAATTAAAAAGATTTATTCTTTTTTCTCTATAAGTAGTTCAATTGTTTAATTTGAGGCATTTTCTAGTCGTTAATTCTTTTTCTCTCTAATTAGTTGAATTGTTTAAATTGAAGGCATTTTAATGGTCTTTAATTAAAAAAAATAGTTCTTTTTTCCAACTAAATGGCTCACTATGTTTTTGTTCATGAATATGGTTGTTTGTGCTGCTATGTTACATAGGATCAGAGTATTACATTCACATTTTGGTCAATTTTATAGCAGCTTTTCGGTATATAAGCAATTCAGTGTATTTGGTATGACTGAATTTCCAGTATTTGGCTACTTCCTAAATATGATCAAGAAAATGATTTTCTCAAGGGGAAACTTTCTTGCAGAAAATCTTTTCCCTGGACATTCCACTTAATATCTCTTAAAGTTGGGAACTTGGTGGATTTTCTTGATCATATTTAGTCGGAAACAACCTCTCTACCTCCCAAGGTAGGGGTAAGGTCTGCCTACACGCTACCCTCCCCAGACCCCACTTGTGGGATTACACAGGGTATGTTGTTGTTGTTGTATGTAGAGGAAAATACTTTCCAAGTTCCCAACGTTTTTAAGAGATAGGAACATTATACTAAGTGGAACTGCCACCTGCAGTAGAATTTTCTTCTGTAACTTCTATATCTATAAAAGGCTAAACAAGTGAGGAAGGAAGCTTCTTAATCCAAGTTAAGAGAAGCTCTATTTAAATTCTACACCTTTTTTGTGTTCATAATTGTCATATACATTAAGTCAACATAGTGTTCTTGTAGATATATCTATGTACCTTAATGTACCTTTTGTCCATCGAAGGTCAAGTATGTTCATTTGGAGTGATGACTCTCATGCTACAATGAGTTGACAACTAATGTCACGGGTGTGGACGTATGGGTAATAATCCCAAGACTAAAAGGAATAAAGGGTGAGGTATAATTAGAGAATAAAAAAAGATTTTTTATCAACAAAACAACAGAAGGGGGCGCTGGCATTTGTACAAAAGCAGGACTATGCTCCCTACCTATTGTAAGGAGCCAATGACTCAATATAGTTCAGCAAAGAATCACAATAATTTACATCTTTCATCTTACACCAGAAAAACTAACAAAAATTGTATAGATTTATGCTTTATACAATTGAAATGCAACAACTTTTCCTTAAAACATTTGGAATTCCTTTCAATCCATATTGTCCATATTAAGCACAGAGGTCACTGTTCAATGTTGCCTTGACACTTTGCTCTATCTTCTGGTTTCTCCAACGGGAAATGTGTCCATCAGATTGCTAGGCGTCACCCATTTTATTCTGAATCTTTCCGCAGCATCTTCACAAACGAATATATTCTGCACATGCTTATCACTCTCTACTGCAAATTTGTTTGGGTTAAACAGACACTACAGCAATGCAATCCAAGTGAAGCATACAACTTTTATGGTGTTTTGCTTTTCCATGGCCATGGATTGTCTCTACCAATACAGTTAGTATTGATTATCTCCACCAATAGTTTAGTATTATTTTACTTACAAGCTCCATCCTTTTCAGCCTTCTATCAATCTGTCACTCTGTGTTGAGAGCTCTTTTGCACATTCTAGTTTCCAATTAGTTGTGCCACACTCTCGATATCCAATCAAAAAAATTCTTGTTTTTCAGGTTCCATCTATTTCCTTCTCTACACTCAGCTATAGTTGCTTTCTGGTTAGATAATATGGCATATAGGGTTGGATATATCTCAATTTGAGGTGATTCTACCAGCCATGCATCCTTAATTTGAGGTTGTACCAAATTCAAATGCTAAGATACCCCTTCTTTTTTAAAATAAAGTGGGAGCATGATGTCTCCTCTGATCCTTTTCATTCTCTTTGTATGTGTGAGTTTTTTCTATCTGCTTGTGTATATGCCCATTCTAAGTCTCAATTTGGCTATGTATCATCTCTTATGTAGCTCTTATACTAAATACTTATATTTTTCTGGAAGCCGGGACTTGCCTTGGTTTTACATAATCAGGGTCCATTCATCCATGAATGAATTATTGGTGTTGCAACTTCTGTGCAAAGCTTCTTTTACCAGCAACTTCCTCTTATATTCTCTATCTAATACAATTTCCAATCTTTCAGATTCAGTGGGGTAAATCTCACCTTTCCAGTGTTTATGGCATCAGATTGGATCATATCGTAAGTATCATATCTTCACTACATTGTTTATTTTGCATGAGACAATGCTTTGCATGTGGTTGTTATCAAGTTCTGCTCTTTTATGACTCGCAGATTGAGAAAGGGTGACTGATTGCTGAAATGCAATTTTATGTTTAAAACAGTGGCAAGCTGTCGTCTTTCCTCTTGCATTGACTTCCTTAATGTACGCTGGCACTTTGATCCTCAACCTGTTATTTTTGCTAGACTCGGGCCAAGAAGATCGAGAAAATGGAGGAAGCCTGTCACTTGACATTATTAAAAATGGTGTCCATGAATTTATTGAAGCGATCTATTCAATGGCGTCCAATATTCAAGCATGGCGTAATTATCTTGTGGTCAGTTACTTTACTAGAATGTTAATCTGGTTACCTTCTCTGTTCACTATGTTAATGCACTTGCCTATCTGATTTTCGTTTAAGGACCAGGATTTACTTGAATCCTTCTATTTCATGGTTGCGAGATCAATAATAAGCTTACCCTCAAACTTCTGTTATTACTAACTCACTTTTGAAATAGCTTTCATGCCACCATCTCCCAGCATATTTCGTATATATACTAACACATTTTCGTATTAAGGTAGAAGGGTAGTGGGTAATCGGGCTCATTTCTTTTCCATTCCCGGAGTTTTAGCATTATTCTTGTATTCTCGTATTCTTAGATATCTATTACTATCAGTTGCTTTTTGTAGCATCGGTTATCTTATTATCTTGCTGTTGTTTCCGCTTGTTGCTACTGCCTCTTTTTCTTCTTTCTTTGAGCCGTGGGTCTCTTGGAAACAGCCTCTCTACCTTCTCAAGGTAGGGGTGAGGTCTGTGTACACACTACCCTCCCCATACCCCACCTGTGGGATTACACTGGGTTTGTTGTTGTTGTATACTAACACATTTTCGTATTTTAAATTATATGATAACATCAAACTAGAATAATATTAAGTCTTCTGCTTCTTCTTCTTTTTTTCTGGGGGGGGGGTACAAGTCTTTTTGTTATTATGACGATTTCAGTTTGATTAGCTTCTTGAATGGTTTATCATGTCATAGTTGGAAATTCTTAAGGATCTCTGAAGAGCTTCCTTTTTGCTGCATCCTATTCAAATAAACTAAATAATGTATGTATTTGCTGAATACACATTTTTCAAGTCCTTTCAAATGGGGGTGTGCTTGACATGAAGTCCAAGATATTTGGTATCAATCTCCTTTAATGTATTATCTTGCAGATTCTCCTGTCGCATTAACAAATAGAAGATGACCTGTTTTACTGTAGGACCAAAAGAATATCAAAAAGTGGTGTTGCACGATAAATTATGACAAGATACTTTGTTAGCGTTAAACCAATTCAAACATTATAGATTTGCTATGGTATATAGTATTTACTAAAATAGCATATATGTCCAAGTCTCCCGCTTCAATAGCTTTTATTGTGAGAGTTTAGCTTTAACTTTTTAGAGGATGTGTTAAGTAGTGCGGTTGTAATTTAATTGCAGGAATGGTGATAACTAAATATGTGGTATTGGTTCATGGGCCTTTTTGGTTAGTTACAAAGAATTAGTCTTAGAAGGTCTCCATTTCTTAGGTGCAACCAGATACTAACATGTTGTGAGAAGTGTTTTAGCATGTGGTCTTTTTGAAGTTATTGATACATTGTGTGTACTTCACCTTATCTTTATTTCGAGAAAAAAATAAAATAAAAAGAAGAAATCACATGATGTGCATTTTCTCCTTATTCATGTCAAAGCAAAATCTCAAGGAGCTACCATCTATAAACGTGAGCATATATTTGGTACTTAATTCTTTTTTGGACGATGTTCATTTTAACAGGTCCCACTTACAGGAGAGCTGGTTTTTAGAGCTTGTATGATACCTTTGCTTCTTTGTGGAGGATTCAGCACCTATACAGTGGTGTTTCTTTGTCCTATATTTTTCAGTTTAGGTAAGTACGAGCTACAGGGATTTCATTTTCAGATAAAACTTTCAAGAAACGTGAGATTTACTTGCATATATTTTTAGGATTTAAGAGTTAAGGTATATGTCTTCCGGGAAGTAAGATATTGAATTTTCTTGGTAAAATCACATGTCTGCTCAACTTTTATGCTTATAATCAGATTTCCTGCTAAGAAAGAAACTCGAAGTTTTCGCAATGTAGTTTTTATTCTCCTGTGTTTGAGATACGGACAATGCATTGCTAAGATACATTGGTCCTATGAAACAAAGCGACTGTAAAATATTAGTTAAAGCCATGAAATTCATTCATTTAATGGAATTAAAAAATGTCTTACTCAAAGAATTCATTTAGGTGAATTCTAACTGAAGCAAGTGCACATTGAGTATTCAGAACTAACAATGAAAGTACAATATACATGTGAATAGTTGTCAAGTAATGATTAAAAGATAGGTATCGTATTAAATATTATTGATCTTGACATCGAAATATCTAAAATCCCCATAATGACTTAGTTACTTTTGACTAATATAAATTCCAGTAAGTTAGGGGACACGTACACCAAAAACCTGAATGAGGTACTTTTGCAACTTTGTGCTTCAGCACTAGAAACACTATTATGGTTTGGAACATGCTGTCAATGAACTTATGTAATATTGAAGCAAAAATGGTACGGAAACACCTGCTATGTAGGTATATATCCTAAAGCTTCTTTTATTTTTGTATTTACATCAGCAAAGAAAAAAGAATGTTATTTAAGTACGTATATCTGGCAAAAGGATTGGTCTCCCCATTCACAGGCGTTGGCGTTCTCCAATATATTTATATACACATGAAATAAGTATTTGAATAGTCAAATAAAAAAGGAGATGTTATTCATTGTTTGTTTCATATTGGTTAACTATTAGACTTAAGGTGAAGTGTGCTACTTTAATTGAAACTGTGTATAGTTTTTCATTACCTCATCAGGAGCAACTATTGTGTTATCTACTTGCAGCTCATTTAAATCATTTGTTAGAACAAGCTCAACGAAGCGGCAGCTGGCTTAAAGCTCTTACGATTGTAGGTGCGATCTTTGTCTCCGCATGAAATGTTTGTTTATCAGAAGTCTAATATAAATGGACCATTATATGATGCTTTCATTGGAAAGAGTATCGTGTGATTTAAGTTTGAGTTTCTATTAGAGACACTCCTGGAAGTAGTATATCGTAGTAGGATTAATTGCATCAAATCTTGAGCATGTATAAAGCCTGTCAGTTCTCTACATCTTCTTTCGCCGTATATCTCGACGGACTAAGCAATTGTGCATTTTTTTAACCACATGGGCAAAGTGATATTCAGGCGTGCATACATCATACATGACACCCCTAAAAAATCAGAATATATTGAATTAAGACCAACTGCATCAAAGTTTGAATGTTAATAGAGTCTGTCAGTTCACCAGGAAGATGGTCCAAATTTTGGGAGAATCTTATGGAAGTGCTAGAGAGAAAAAATGCTCCCCTTTCTCTCTAACTCCCTGGAAATTCCGATTCATGCTCTCATTCCCGTCTCGCCTTCTATCCCCTTTGATTAATCTTTCTTCTGCCTTCCCCGCCACTCATACTCTTTCCTTCTCTCTTTTTAGTTTTCTATGGATCATCTTTATAGGTGATCAACATAAAACTAAGCCACCTAGACAATCGATCGAAATACTTTCTTCGTTGTTGGTCACAAATCATTTGAAGTCAAGGAAAGGGCTACTGAATGTGACTGACGGTACATCACAAACCAGGCTCCGTCAGTTGCATATTCATCAACAAATCCACTCTGCTTTTGATTATGTCGGATTATGCTACTCACCTCGAAATGTATGGGCAGTCTCAAGAACCTTAAACTACTTGGGGAGATATCAAGAATGTTACCTTTTTCAAGTAAAGGAGAAGTATCATTATCTCTGAAGTCAGACATCTGATAAGCTTTGTAGATTTGCAGACCAACACTCCTTGAGCTACAGTAGGTCCCCCCCCCCCCCCCCCCCACACACACACACCAAAAAAAAAGGCAATGCTGAAGCCATGAAAATTCACAAATGGCTCACTAATCCTCTAATTTTTAGAGAACCCACTAGCAAATCCGGAATCAGCATTAAGGATGACAACCTCAGATTATAGGCAAAATCAAGATTGGTGCATTCCATTTAGAAGGCTCCTTAATGACTGAGGAATCGAAGCTTACACACAGATGCTCCAACTCCTTGACCACTTTGTGCTCAGCAGATCTCTTTAAACGGAATTTACATTCCAAATGAGTGTCTCTGTGAAAAGCTGCTACTCCTCTCCTTTATTTGCTCTTCTTCTCTCACTGATTGGCCTGGGAAAACAATATAGAAGAACAAGCCTCCTAATAAAGCCAATTGCTTCATTTGGATTGTGGCTAATGGCAAATGCCTCAGTTTGGACAAATGACAACCTGCAGAAGAGAGGTCACCACCTCTATAATAGATGCATACTTTGCAAGGAAGAGGAGGGAAAACATCCACTACATCTTTCTTCATTGCAAAGTTTCCTCACCTCTGAAATCTGGTGTTTAACATTTTGGGTACCTGTTGGTGCATGCCAAGATCTTTTTTAGGAATTTCTGCATGCTTGGCTCAGGAGAGGCATCATTAAACCCTTCTTTCCTACCTGAATATCATCGCTGCAGTAGAATGCAGGATCAAATGCTAAATTTCTTTAAGACAGGAATGACACTATACTTTAGCTCAAAATCAACAACATGGCTGTGGCAAATTGTTAGAGCCCGAAACCATGCTGGACTTTATCTGTTCATTACATCCTCCGTGATGTTAATACTACTTTTTGGATGTAATCTTTTCCAGATTTTAGCTGGCTTACATCAATAAACTTAACTTCATTACAAAAAAATAAAGCTCGTCTGTTCACCACATCTTTCCTTCTCATGTTTGGATGGCGTAAGAAGTTTTGCATTTTCACCACATAGGGACAAAGTGATATTTAGTTTGCATTCAAAAATGGCTTTTATGTTTTCAGGCTTCCAGGTCGACTACACGGTCATCTTTGGATCATACGCTTCATTTCTCTTTGTTCGGACAGGTTAGTGATGCTTACACTGTGTTTTATTCATATGGAGAATGTCCGTTCATCTTTTATTCGTTATTTTTTTCATCCCCTCTTTTCTCATGGGAGTTTGGGGCGTATATGGCTGTTTCTTTATTTTTTTCTTTTTACTTTTAAGAATGAGGTCTAGTCACGACCATCCCTATGAAATTAACACAAAAGCAATAAGAAATCAAGACATAAAATTTTACCGTTGGTCCCTCTATTACAGTTCCAAAGATCTTCCCTACAGGCTCATGCTCCGCTAATGCATCACTTTCCAAATCATTTGACTCTTCTTCAAACTGCATTGCCCCTCGATTATCACGTAAGCAGAAGATGATGGCGCCTTATTGAATTCCCCATGTGCATAATATAGCCTTTTGTGGTTTTTAAGTTAATTTCATTGCTCCTTAGTGGTTTTTGCTGCTAAATTAAATATATTTAATGTCGGAGTAACTACATTTAAATCCATTGAAAGGTCAGCAGACTTCTTCAGTGTTAATTTGAATAGGTTGCTTCAACTTAGTATTGAAATGAAAATTTCAAGTTTTGCAGCAAAACCCAGAGATGGAAAAAAACTAATTCGCAAATTTTCTCTTTATACCTCAATAGTTTTATCCTTTTAGAAAATGTTTGGAGATCCCTTTAAGATAGTTCTTCCCCCCACCCCTCCCTCAGAAAAAGTAACAACACATACCAGTTTACTACTTGATGGAGGATGTGAAGGGAGGTTTATGTGCTCAATCTGAAATTTTAGGGCTTAAAATTTGCTAAACAAAAATAATGCACATCTTCCTTTCATTAAAGAGCTGCTAATGTTTGAAGAATTGTTTCATTAAAGTCTTTAAATCTAGTCTTACAAATTTTCTGGTTTGTTTCCTATTGAATGTAAAATTTCCATATCATAACCACGTCTTAATTTGATTTCCAATGTACCAAGTTTGAAAGCATTTGAGTATCAATTTAGCATGTGAGGTGAATCCTCTAATTTGTCTCAATTGCAGCCCTTGCTAATGATTTTCCTCTCTTCTTTCTATTGTTGGTCTATCTTTTAGATAATGTTCTAAAGATTCGATGCTTTTGTTTAATGCACTATCATATGTTAACTGCAGGACATCTTACTGCTCCACTAGTTGCTCATATTTTTTGCAACTATTTGGGCTTACCTGTATTAATTTCACGGAGGACAGGTATTTCCTTCTCACTACCTGAAATCAACTGTCTATAAAGCAATTTGAAAGGGGAAAAGGTGCTCGTGTAAATATAACGTGTGGTCTGTATAGTAGGTGAAGTTAAAAACGTCGATATACATCCCAATCAGTTAAGGGTTTCCGCTAAGTTCCAATTCTTTTACTTCGTCCGAGTATGTTTGGCAGGGTTACGTTACAACTTCTAAATTAGGATTTCACTCATAATAGAGGAGATTGTATGATTAGGCATATGGCCTTCAAGAAATCTTATGCAGGCTTCAAGAAAACGTAATGGATTGTGACCCAATGGAAGAAGAATAATCTTCTGCAAGAACTTAAATAGATGAATATGCATAGATGCCACTTCATACCTAAAATTCCTTCTGTAGGTATTAGCAGTGGAGAAACCAGGAACTTGTGATGTTCAAGAATGTTAAGAATTTAGTAATTATGTTAAAAAATAATATTTGACCTATATAACAATATAATTTTCTGGCGGCAAATAGTTGTTTAAGTGACCACCCTTCGACATATGTAGCTCCACACCTGGGTGGAAGAGCCTTCTAGGCCTTTGTCACCGAACCAAGCATGTTAAGTTACATATCAGTCCCTGCGCCCAAGGATGTGGTCTAGCGGTCAACAAAGTGCGTGACAACCATGGGAGATTGGAGTTTGAATCATAGTAGAGATTAAAAAGAACGATATGTGATTTCAGTTTTAAAAAAAAGGCCATGTGATTTCTTCCTATCTACTTAAGCATTGGTGGACAGAGTTACCTGATAGTTGTGCTAGTGGAAGGTAGCAAGTACTCTATGGTAATTGAAGTGCTCATAAATTGACCTAGACACCAGCATTATAAGAAAAAAAAAAGTGTATTAGTCCCTCAATTAGATAACCATTTTTACATTTTGGCATACTTTCCTTTAACTTGGACATATGATAGTGTTCTTCCTAAACATACTAATGATAATTCTAATTTCCTCTTTTATGGTTGTTAGGGATGGTAACAGTGGCATCTGTAGCTGGGTTGCTAGGTTTCATCTGGCTTCTTTTTCTGCTCACCAGTCCTCATTTGTACAATGCCATAACAGATAATTGCATGTGCTGGCATATATATTGTACTTGGAGCTAATTTTCTCAAGTCCCAGAAAATTTGTCTAGGATAAAAAAGAAAAACTCCTAAATCAAATGTAACATGAATAATATGGAAATTTATTTTCATTTTCGATTGCATTTGTATTCAATTTTCCTTTTTCAACTTTATTTGGCAAGCATTGTCTTGTCTTCTGAAAATTTGAAGGGAAGTTTATCATTAATTTACGTTTGAGACATTTGCTTGAAAACATTTTTTTTTTTTTTTATATCCAGCTTTCCGGCTTACGCCAGACTATTCCTTGAGATAGTAGTCCCGGTCCCTCAGCACTACTACCAGTAAATCGCGGGATGTGCCTGAATGATCAGGTTTTGAGAACAGAGCAACTGATATCACCTACAAAGTCCTACCTCAGAAGAGAACCTGTGTTGATGGGAGGTAATAGATATCTGGTGGAATGGTTACGATATGCATAAGCTAATTCAGACACAACAACATCAAAAATGAAAAAAGGTAAAGTTATATCAAAACGGGAAGAAGTTATACTCCATCAGTCCTCTGTCTCATAATAAGTATCACCTTAACCAAAATATTTTGTCCCATAATTAAGTGTCACTTTAGAAAATCAAGACATAAATTGGCTAGCTTTTTCCAATCTACTCTTAAGACAAAAACTTACGAGTTAAAGTAACATTTAAATGATGATTGGAAAAGTCACATAGTAACTTGATATTGTTGTATTCTTAATGTAAAATGATTTACTACTTGTGCATGCTCTAATCAAAAGAAAAAATAATTTATTTTTATTATATAGATGTAATTTGGTAAATTTCATATTGCATTATTGGTTTCTTAATATGCGTGTTTTTACTAAGATAACACTTATTATGAGACGGAGGGGTATAATCGATTTTTTGCGTAATTACTCGAGAATATGTAGATAGAAAGTATCTTATGCTTAGAATGATTATCCAAATTCCAAAATGACAAAAGGACAAGAAAGAGCATTAGAGCAGGAATGGGACAAGCCAAAAATAACAATGATTATATTAGAAAATTTGCTTTAAAATTTAAATGCATCCTGTGTTTACACTAATCAATACAGGGATGGATCCACAATAAAAGCTCGGATTCGACAGAATTTAATAACTTTGACATAAACTTTGTATTTGTAGTAAAAAATATTTAATATAAATAAATAATCTATCAAGAACCAATAAGTAAAAAAGTGTTCTGATCTCGAAACCATAAACTTAAACTCACGAATCCTCCTCCAGTAAATACAACATGACACATTTCTTTACTTGCATTATATTATCACTAATTATAATTAATTAATTAATTGATGTATATTCTTACCTTAATTTTTTCTTAATTATGATAAATTAATATAATTTAATATAAACATCGGGCACAGATAAATTTTTACGTTAGGAAGAGGAGAAGAAGGACGACATATGTTGAAGTGATGGAGAAATACGTACTTAATTTCAAGGTTGACTTTTTAACGAAGATCGCCCCGTACCAATGAAAATCCATTCAACAAAATAATCAATGAGTACTCATAAATTGAAAGAAGAAGAAAAAATGGTTTCACCTCATTAATTATTACTCCTAGTTAATTATTATATGTGTATGCGTGTAAGACTCTTGGTTATAAATGTATATTATATTATTATTATTTCATTTTCTTGATTGTTTGAAAAGAAAGAAATGATGCCTTTTAGATATAGTTTCTGATGACCAAGATCTTCTCAAGTAAACCATGACCTAAGTCTTGACAACTATAAAAAAAATATTTTTTACAAAATATTAAAATAAGGAAAAATAATAGTAGAAATTGAAATTTGCCATCATTTCTGAATTCTGAGTGATGGGAATGGATAATTAATAATTTATTGGAAGATTTGGCCAATTTGTGTGTGTGTATCTATTGGTCCTCTTTTATAACGAGGACATTTTTACAGTCATCATAGCCTATGTGCTTCTGTATTTATTAGCTTCCTAGTTTGACTTGTGTTGAAAAAAATTTGTTACTACTACTGATATATTTCAATTGAAGTAACCTGCAAAACCCTAGATATATTCAGAAAATGATGATGAATAAGATCAACATAATTTTGAAATCTGTTGGATAAGAAATGAAGAAAATGAGCACCCAGAGTCACAAGCGAGTTGGTAAGTGGCAAGGTGATTGGGTACAACCACTCCGACGTTACGGGTTCGAATCCGTGTGGTGACAGTCTTTGCTGAAATATTGCAAGGGATGTTGCTGGGTTCGTGTCCCGTTGGTCCTCTCCCTTGCAGGGCTGCCACTCGCGCATATCCTCGATTTACATCCCACTTGGCCAAAGGGCCTCTGGATACAGGTGGGGGTTTCGCCTTCGAGACTTTTTCCTTCATAAAGAAATGAAGAAAATTGACTAGGGGAGATAAAAGGTCAAAGATATGTATACATCCAAAAAAAATCATTTCCTTTGGTTTCATATCGTAGTAATTATTTGTATGGGGAAATGGTGTTGTTTTATTGTTTCTAATGCATTGTAGATTTGTATCACACAGTACTTAATTATTGTACTCTGTATAAGGATATAGATCATCCGTCTAATTTCTAAAAGTGTATGCTAGATTAATCTCAACATTTCATTTTTTGAAGACATAGGCATGATTTTTGGAGATTTTGTGTCTGAAAAACTTTCACCTATTAATTAAGGTGACAATCTTTATGAGTCGGAACTAATACAAAATAATTATTTTGTTTCAATTTAAATGTCTTAGTTTGACTAAATATAACATAAGAGGAGCTTTAGAATTGATTTTGAACTATCGATATCTGTAATATACCAAAATGCTCTTAAATTTGGTGGTCTTAAATAAGTTGTGTAAAATGTTAGAATTAGAGAGTTATCAAATTTCAAAAATATGTTCTTTTTTAAATATATTTAAAAGGAAAAGTAACACATTTAAATTGAGACATATGAAGTATCAACGAAGTATTGGCCGGATGCTTATTAGTAATTTAATGCCTAAGGGGTCGTTTGATAGAGTGTACTAGAGAAAATAATGCATGCATTAGCTTTGTGTATGTTTAACATTGGTGAAAATATTCAAAATTTATTTTTTTGAGAATTTTCAAGACTGAAAAGCATAGTAAAATTATTTAAAGATAAAAGGATGGCCAAAATGAGATGTCAAAATATTTCAAATCGCAAACAAATAATCGGAAGAGAGGGACAAAATTGGGTGTCAACAGCTTGCCCCTCTTTGGCCGGAGACGATGAAAGTGTTTTCGGACAAAGAAGTTGACTGATTAGCCAATTTTGTCCTGATCATCGGGACTTGAACGAAGATTAAGGGATACATGGGTGGGGATAGAATTTCGAGGGAGAAGAAATTGCGATATCGGTAAATCGAGAAGCAAAAGTTGGTGCAGATTCAAGAAATATTGTCCCAGTATCGAGTTATGATGGCACCGGTTGCAGGTGCGGCAAAATGTTGGGAAAAAGCGGAATGACGTTCGAAGTAGGTCGCTGACCTTTGTTGGGAAGTCCAGTTCTCCAACAAATTGTCTCAGTTCGCTGCAAGAGATAGTTCCACATTGTGCTGAAGCTCCTTGCGATTCAAACTCCTGCAGATTAGAGCTAAGATAAAAAAAAATTAGTGCATAACTGCTGAATACAATGGGTATATGAGAATACGACACTGTGAATTGAAATGACGACCTTGCACAGACGTAATGCGATGCGACGTCCTTGCACATACGTGATGAATGACGTTATTGCATAGACATAATGAGATGACGTCCTTGCACAAACGTGATGAGACGACTTCATTGCACAGACGTAATGCAAAATGTTGTCCTTGCCCAAACGTAATGCAAAATGGCATCCTTGCACGGATGAAATGTAATGGCGTCCTTGCACAGACGTGATGAGATGACGTCCTTGCACACACGTAATGCAAATTGTCGTCCTTGCCCAGACGTAATGCAAAATGTCATCCTTGCACAGACGAAATATAATGACGTCCTTGCACATACGTGATGAGATGACGTCCTTGCACAAACGTAATGCAAAATGATGTCTTTGCCCAGACGTAATGCAAAATGTCGTCCTTGCACATACGAAATGAGATGTGACGTCCTTGCACATACGTAATGCAAAATGACGTCCTCTCCCAAATGTAATGCAAAATATCATCCTTGCACAGACGAAATGTAAAATGACGTCCTTGCCCAGACGTAATACAAAATGTCGTCCTTGCACAAACGAAATGTGATGCGACGTCCTTGCGCAGACGTAATGCAAAATGACAACCTTGCACAGACGTAATGCAAAATGAAGTCCTTGCACAAACATAATGAGACCTGACCCTAAGGCCGAAATGCTATGTTGAAGTTTTTGTAAACTCAATCTGGATGAGAAGTTAATGCGTGGACATAGGCGATGTAAGATGAGGATGAGAATGTGACCCTGTGAGTCGAAATACTGTCCTTGTACAGACATAATGCGGTTGAGACCATGTAGGTTGAGATGCGTCTTTGTACAGACGCAGAACAAGAATGTGATCCTTGTGGGCCGAACTGCGATGCGGAAGTTCTTTGTGAAATTAAACATAAATGTTGCGGCTTACCTGCCTCTTTCAACCTGAAGTACCTATACTCAAAGAAATTTGTGAGTTTGGGGTAGGGGCGGTTGATTCGCGTTGACTTTGTAGCTTTGGCTCTTGATACTTGCACGTCCCACTGGTTCGGACCTGTAACCTTGTCTGGTTTTCAGTCTTGGCTAATTGTTAATGAAAATATTTGTTGAAAATAATTTACTTATAAGAAAGTATGCTTATTAATAAGAATTTCTGTCGAACTCTCGAATAGCGACATGCAGTGAAACAAAGCAAACGTCTTATCCAAAATCCCTTTTCTAACGGAAGACTTAGCTGGCCAACACTTTTCCATGTCTATTGGCGTCTTCTTGCACTGAACCCTTAAAATTTGCTCCACTTTCTGGTATGTGAGGATGCTGAACTTTCAACTGGACAAGACCGAGTCTTGTGTGGGTCTCTTGCCTATCCTATCAAGCGATCAGATGGACGTGTTTCGTTACATGCAAGATAAGGGAGAAAATTTTCTAATGGTATGATCGAAGCCGATATGGGCCGCCTACATATCCCAACAAGGGAATCAGGTCATAACGTAGTTCGTTACAAGTAAATGGGATTTTTTGTGTAAATTTATGCTTTAAAGAGACGGAACCCGACATGGGTTCTTTGTGTATCCCGCCAAGGGAGCGCAACTTTTACAACATAGAAAATGTGTTACATAAATTTTTTTCCTAAATGTAATATCTTTTCACCGCATTTGCGTTGATAGCTTTTGGCCATACTTCACCGTCCATTTCAGCTAGGATTAGTGCCCCTCCAGTTAGCACTCGGTGAACCATGTAAGACCCTTTCCACTTAGGTGTGAATTTTCCTTTAGCTTCATTTTGGTGTGGGAATATACGTTTTAACACCAATTGCTCCTGTTTGAAAATCCTTGGTTTTACTTTCTTGTTGAAAGCTTTGGCTATTCTGTTCTGATAAAGTTTCCCGTGACAAGCTGCGTTAATTTGCTTTTCATCAATCAACATCAATTGTTCGTACCGATTTTGTATCCACTTGGCTTCGCTCAACTCGGTTCTTGGATAATTCTCAGAGATGGTATTTCTACCTCTGCTGGTAACACAACTTCTGTTCCATATACCAAAAGACACGGTGTTGCCCCAGTAGAAGTCCTGATTGTAGTGCGATAGCCCAAAAGTGCAAAGGGCATATACTCATGCCAGTGCTTGTAATTATCAACCATCTTCCGCAGTATTCTCTTGATGTTTTTATTAGCTGCTTCGATTGCTTCATTCATCTGAGGTCGATATAGAGTGGAATTGCGGTGAGTGATCTTAAACTTCTCACATACTTTATGCATCAAATTATTGTTGAGATTGGCTCCGTTATCTGTTATAATCGACTCAGGGATTCCAAATCGGCAAATGATGTTGTTGCGGACAAAGTTAACTACCACCTTCTTCGTCACTGACTTGTGTGACGATGCTTTTACCCACTTCGTGAAGTAGTCAATTGCCACTAGAATGAATTTGTGTCCATTTGACGCGGCAGGTTCAATAGGACCAATGACATCCATGCCCCAAGTTGCAAATGGCCAAGGAGAACTCATCACATTGAGCTCGTTGGGAGGTACCCAGATTAAGTCGCCATGAATCTGACACTGATAGCACTTTTGCACAAAGAGAATGCAATCTGTTTCCTTAGTCATCCAAAAATACCCTACTCGCAGAATCTTCTTTGCTAAAGTGAAACCATTCATATGAGTCCCGCACGTTCCTCCATGTATCTCTTCAACTAACCTTCTTGACTCTTGGGCATCAACATATCTTAACAAACCTAGATTCGTAGTCCTCCGATAAAGGATTTCTCCGTTTAGGAAGAAATGGTTTGCTAACCTCCGAAGTGTCTTATTTTGAGTGTTGGTTATGCCTTCTGGATATTTGCTTGCCTTGAGATACCTCTTAATGTCGTGGTACCAGGGCTTTCTATCAAGTTCTTCATCTATGTGGAAACAATAGGCTGGCTAATCCAACAAGTTCACCTTGATATGATTAATGTAATTCTTATCCGGATGTTGAATCATGGAGGACAGAGTTGCCAGAGCATCAGCAAATTCATTTTGAGTTCGTGGGATATGCTTGAATTCTATCTCGTTGAACCTTTTGCACAATTCTTTCACGCAATGCAGGTAAGGAAGTATTTTCACATTTTTGATGGCCCATTCGCCTTGTACCTGATGAATCAATAAGTCTGAATCACCGATAACCAACAATTCTTGTATGTTCATATCAACAGCCATTCTAAGTCCGAGTCTACAAGCTTCGTATTCTGCCATATTATTAGTGCATGGGAATCTGAGCTTCGCCGAAATTGGGTAGTGTTGACCCGATTCTGAAATCAAGACTGCTCCGATACCAACTCCTTTGAAGTTTGCAGCTCTGTTAAAGAAAATTCTCCAACCCGGGTATTCTTCTAAGATATCTTCTCCAACAAACAATACCTCATCATCCGAAAAATAAGTCTGAAGAGGCATGTATTCTTCATCTACGGGGTTTTCAGCAAGATGATCAGCTAGCGCTTGTCCTTTGATAGCCTTTGGGTAACATATGTGATGTCGAACTCACTTAGCAAGATTTGCCATTTTGCTAGCTTTTCGGTACGCATGGGCTTCTGAAAGATGTATTTGAGCGGATCCATTCTTGAGATGAGATAAGTGGTATATGCAGACAGATAATGTCTAAACTTTTGTGCAACCCAAGTCAAGGCACAACAAGTGCGTTCCAGCAAAGTATATCGAGTTTCATAAGGCGTGAACTTCTTGCTCAAGTAGTATATAGCTTGCTCCTTCTTTCCTATTTCATCGTGTTGTCCCAGTACGCATCCAAATGCATTTTCTAACACACACAAATATAACAACAAAGACCTTCCGGGTTCTGGAGGCACCAAAACAGGTTGATTAGACAGATATTCCTTGATTCTATCGAAAGTTTGCTGGCAATCTACTGTCCACTTGGTAGAAACATATTTCTTCAGTAGCTTGAATATTGGCTCATATATCACTGTTGATTGCGCTATGAACCTGCTGATGTAATTGAGACGACCGAGAAAACTCATCACGTCCTTTCGACTCTTTGGATGAGGCAAGTCTTGAATAACTTTTATCTTCGAGGGGTCTAATTCAATGCCCCTTCTACTCATGATGAAACCTAACAGCTTCCCAGCAGGGACACCAAATGCACACTTTGCAGGATTTAACTTCAGATTGTACTGCCTCAACCGGTCAAAGAATTTTTTCAAATCTGTCAAGTGATCTGAAGCCCATCGCGACTTGATAATAACGGCATCCACGTAGACCTCGATTTCCTTATGGATCATATCATGAAAATAGTAGTCATGGCTCTCATATAGGTGGCACCTGCGTTCTTGAGTCCGAACGGCATTACCCGGTAATAGTATACTCACCAAGGTGTAGTGAATGCTGTCTTTTTTGCATCTTCCTCATCCATTAGGATTTGGTCGTAACTAGCAAAACAATCAACAAATGACTGCAACTCATGCTTCGCACAATTATCAATGAGTATGTGAATATTTGGGAGAGGGAAATCATCCTTCGGCCTAGCCTTGTTGAGATCCCGATAATCCACACATACCCGTATTTTCTATCTTTCTTTCGCACATGTACGATATTGGATAGCCAATTGGGGTACCTTGTACTCGAATGACCTTTGCATCAAATTGTGTGGAAACTTCTTCCTTGACTTTTAAACTCAAATCAGGCTTGATTTTCCTCGGCTTTTGCTTCACCGGAGGGCAAGATGGCTCAATGGGTAATCTATGTGAAACAATATCTATGCTCAGACCTGGCATATCGTCATAAGACCAAGAAAATATGTCGATATATTACCTCAAAAGATCCACCAATTCTTTCTTTTGTGCGGTGCTCAGATGGACGCTGATTCTTGTTTCCTTCACAGGTTCTACGTCTTCCAAACATACTGCATGTGTTTCATCCAAATTTGGCTTTGGCTTATTCTCAATATGCTCTAATTCTTCGATCGATTCTTCCGGCTGTGAGTCTTCCTCATATTCTTCGAAGTCTTGTTCGGCGTTTGGACTTTGTTTGTTTGTTTCATTACATGTCACATTCATATTATCGACATATTTATTAGTTCGCATTCTGAAAGAGAAAAGAAAATTATCAAACAAAATGAATTTTGAAATAGCAAAAGCAGTGTGGATTTGTCGTTTAAGCTTTCAAAAGGTGGAGGCAAAACACATTAAATGCGATTCAGGCCTCAATCTAAATAACATTGTTTCATTAAGTACTAATACAATTTATACCAAGCTTCCCGGAGAAACAGGGTCGGGGCACAGGTCCAATTTTTCAAAACATCTCCCTGTTCTGCAACCCAAATGATTAGGTCTCCAACGTAATCATCCAGAATCACATTGCATTCCATTTCTTCTTCAACAATGAAATGACTTTTGAGTCCTTCCACGAGGTTGTCTGCATCTTCTTCCTTTAATTCTTGAGCAGTGCATGCTTTGACAAATGACTGATTCAGAGGAGGAACATGCTTCGGCAAGGAAATATCTTTTTTCCTTCGGAGATTGGTCGATAAGACTTCTTCAGGAGTGGGTTCGTATCCGAGACCAAAAGTATCCATTTTACTGAGCATATGAATCGGCTCCGCTACACCTTCCAAGTTCAATCCGAGGCCTCGATCAGGCTTAAAGCCATTTTCAACATTTCTTGGTCCACCATTGTGAGGAACCGGGGTAATTTTAGCTCTTCAGCTTTAGAGCACATGCAATCTCCCTAATATGGAAAATAGATCCATCCAACCTCTCCACACTTCAACAACAGGGATTTGGCTTTTGGGATATATTGAATTGCTCCCTTCTCCGTGTATCACGACCTCGTGACGATTCCAAACAAACTTCAAGCTCTAGTGTAGGATAGAAGGGACTGCACCAGCCATATGGATCCAAGGTCTTCCCATCAGCAAGTTGTAGACGGTAGATATGTCTAACACTTGGAATTTCACGACGAACTCTACAGGTCCTACTTCCAATGTCAAATCAATTTCCCTCATAACGCTTTTTTGGGCTCCATCAAAGCCTTTAACTCTCACATGGCTTTCGCGAATCTTTCTAATGTCAATGCACAGGGCTCGGAGAGTTGTCACAGGACATATGTTGACAGCTGAGCCTCCATCAATCAACACTTTAGAAATGAACTTGTTCATGCACTTTACGGTTATGCTCAATGCTTTGTTGTGCCCTAAGCCTTCAGGCGCCAACTCTTTGTCATGAAAAAAGACTTTATGGGCCTCTAAAATTTGTCCGACCAAGGCCGAGAGATTCTTGCCGATGGTCTCCCTCGGAACATAAGCTTCTTTTAGTACCTTCAACAAAGCACGCTCCTGGGTTGCGAAATTCATCAACAATGATAGCAAAGAAATTTGAACCGGTGTTTTCTTCAGCTGTTCTATAACGAAATATTTCTTAGTTGGCATTTTCCTCTAGAACTCTTCCACTTCGGCCTCTGTTACAACCTTTTTTGGATTGTCTTCCTTTCCTGGTGCTCCTCGCGCCACTTCTGCAGAGCATAACACCGCCCAGATCTTGTCATACCAGCGGCTACAATTTCTACAATCTGTTTTTCTTTTCGCCTGCTCCTTTCCCCTGTCGAATAATTGCAAGGAATAATTTTGGTATCAAAAGACGGTGTCATGATCTGCGGCTTCGGAGGAAGTACTTTCACTTTAAACGGTGCCCTCACTTGAACTGTAATTATAGGGGTGATAAAGTCCAATGATTCCACTTTTCCCTCTCTTGACTGGCACAATAGTCCCTTCTAAATTTTTTTCTTCATCAACAGTAATCATGTTCACATTGGCATTGTCATAATTTGGCAAAGGGTTATTGTTTACATTAGGGGGAGCTCATTTCAATTGTATGACTCCTTCTTTGATCAATGCCTCGATTTTGTCTTTGAGGGCATATCAACTTCCAGTGTCGTGTCCAGTGATTCCATAGTGGTATGCACAATGCTTAGTCTCATCGTACCATCTGGGAATAGGATTGGGGATATTTCTTGGGATGGGTTGGAGTATTCCTACGGTTCTCAGTCTTTCATACAACTGGGCTAGAGGTTCGGCTAAAGGTGGTGTATAGGTTTTGACTGGCTTTCTTTCGTAATTTGTGTGGGGTCTGGGTGCGTTAGGTGGATGGTCTCGTGGCTGAGGTGAGTATGTGGGTTGATATTGTGAGGGATTCGAATAGGTAGGCACTCGAGGTGGGCTATATATCGGCTGGGTATGGTAGACAGGGTATGGAGTAGGTTAGTGTTGATAATAAGGCTGAGGACTTTGGGCGTTTTGGCTATAATAGAAAGGCTGAGGACTTTGGGTGTTTTGGTTAGAGTAGGGAAGTTGAGGACTTTGAGTGTTTTGATTATAGTAGGGAGGCTGGGATGAAGGACTTTGGTAGGTTGACATTTGGTTTGGCCTACGTTCTTGGACTGTCATGACAGGGGACACTCCATCTTTCTTCTTCTTGATTGCTCCCCCAAATGAGTCCGACTGAATTGCCTTACTCGTTGCTTGCAACGCTGCCAAGTTTGTGATTCTGCCTGTTTTGATACCCTCTTCTATGAAATCTCTCATCCTTACAACTTCAGAGAAACTTCGTCCTATGACGCTTATCATTCATTCATAGTATGTTGCATTTTTCAAATATTGCACAAAGAGAGTGATCATCTCACTTTCCGCCATCGAGGGTTGAATCTTTGCTGCTTCTGCCCTCCACTTCATGGCGTATTCTCTGAAGGTCTTTGTGGATTTCTTTTCCAACTTCATCAAATAAAATCTATCCAAGATTGTGTCAGTGTTAAACCTAAATCTGTCCACGAAATCATGTTCAATCGCGCCCCAATTATGCCATTTCCGCGGATCTTGGCTTGTGTACCAGTCGAGCGCTTCTTCTGTCAAACTCCTTATGAACAACTTCATTATGATGGCATGGTCTTTATCTACTCCAACCATCTTGTCACAGTACGATCTTAAATGAGCGTGAGGATTTCCCTTCCCATCAAACAAGTCAAATTTTGGCACCTTATATCCGACAGGCAACTCAACGTCGGGATGCATGCAGAGATATTTGTACTCGAGTCCTTCATGCCCCTTGCTTGTTTGGATGTTCTTGAATGCTTCTTTTAGGCTATGAATTTCTCTCGCCACACTTTCATCGGTTCTGATCCTTACTTTCCTTTCCATCTCTTCATACTGGTCAATTTCCTGGGGAGGTATGTTTGGTATGGTGGTAGTAAAAGGTTGCCCTTCCGTTACATATACCGGTGGCACATACTGCTTGTTATGGTTAGCGATGTGTGCCATCGGTAGTTGTTGGATTGCCTGATAATTTTGCGTGGGAGGGATATTTTGGACAAGTGGGGTAGTTTGGGTAATTGGAGCTTGAGGCGCATATAGAGTTGTAAGGATACTTGATCATTTTGTAGGGCTTGTTTTGTCCAGCGGCCCAAGTAGAAGAAGGAAATGGGCAGGGGGCCGATATGGGCCATTGCCCGTTGGCCCACGGCATGGACCAGGGCCACTGCCCAGCGGCCCAAGCCTCCTGCTACGGGTTTAGTAGCCCAGTCCCTTGCTGTCTGCCACTGCCTGCCGGTCTGCCGCTAATGTCACCGTGGCCGCGACCCTTACTGCCGCGACTATTTTTCCCATGGTTTTGACCCTTTTTGCCACCCGCATTGTTACAGTTTTGACCATAATTTTGGAGAATGATTGAGAGTCATCATTTTCGCAGGACGTGGCCACCATCATGGCGAAATTAGCTCCGGTAGTTGCCTTTTTATCCAACCTTGTTTCTTGTAAGGTGATCATGAAATGTGTTTGGTAGAACGACGGAAGAGGATTGCTTTGACGAAGGAGAGTCCCAACGCCATTATACGCCTCGGAGAGGCCTGCAACCATCTGAAGAACAAGACTATCATTAGTGACAAGCACCAACGTTTTTGAGTTGATCCAACAACTCCTTGAGTCGTTGACAATAGGTTGAGACATTCGTAAAATTCTCCATATTTATGTGAGAGAATTCCTGCTCAAAGGCATGGCACGAGAATTTTTATTGTCTTGGAATATATCACGCAACCCATTCCAGGCTTCCATTGCCGTAAAGTCGGGTTCGATAATTGTCTATAAGAGGTCCGTAAAGATGGTGGAATAGATCCATTAAAGGACCGTAGCATCAAGAGTTGCCCACATCTCAATTTCATCATCCGTGGAAGGCACATTCTCCTTGCCTTTCACCGGTGGGACGATATGATGGAGGACTCTATTAGACCGGACGTGAATTTTAAACAGTTCTGCCCACGTCGCGTATTGGACGTTTTCCATCTCAATAACAATAGAGATGTTGTTCTTGATATTGGAGACTGCAAGGGCATGATGAAAGTGATGTTTGTGGTAGACATGATGATAGAACAAGAGGAGAATTAGGGATCCGAAAAAAATTGAAGGGCCCCTAGGTACGGTCGGCGACCAAGGAAGTAAGGCGGCAGAAGCAAAGTTTTTTGGAGAAGGAAATTTTTGCCGTAGACTGCTGATACCATGAAATAGAATAATCCCATGCCTATTTTCATTAATATAAAAGGTATATATATACATGAGATATAATATTTAATTGTGAAAATTAAATCTACATTTTCATAGTATAAGACTACTATCTTTTTTTCCTAATACAAGACTACTATCATAAATACAGAAGTACAAGAATTATACCAAATATATTCAATATACACTATAATGACATGTATATTCTTTCAGTTACGTATATATTGTAAAAATCGCAACAATGATCACTATAGGCAGCGGCAAAGGCAAGATTTTAATAACCGAATTCAGTATTTACTACTCCATATAGCATTACATATAAAAGAATTAATCTTATATATATAGCATACTTTTTTTATTAAAAGAAATTGAGTTAAACCTTCTTTCGCCCCTCTGGAAACCCTCACTACGAAGTTATCGGTCTTGCTCTATCTCTTGCTACGTAAAATATTTTAATTCTTTTCAACTCTATGATAAAAAAAAAAATAGTACTATTATTATTGATTTATTTCAATTCAATGTCCTATAGAGGTGTGTACTAGTGAAGGATGGTCACTTGACGTGGATAGCATCAGCAAATGACAAAACGCCATGTCATATCCAAAAGGGATTTGGTGGGGTCCTCTCTGTCCTAGTTATTAATAGTAAGAAGGTACTAAAATCCTCATTGACTTTATAACATATACTCCTACATAAATCTTTTGTATGACGTTTCCTCTGATTAGAGCCTTTTTCAATTCACAGAATCTCCTTGATTTGCCAACATTTTTTTTATTTTTTTACAAAAAAAAAAAAAAGAATCACCCTTAACATTCGAAAATTTGTAAAAATATCGACAATTTCAATATTCGTAGGCGGGGATATATTTGCCGGCGCAACTTCGATTATCGAGAATATGACTTTAGATAGGAGGGAATGAAAGTATGGTAAATGATTAATAGGAAGTTGAGTGTTGACAAGATTTGGGTTGGTGGTAGTCTGGTGCTTGTCGTAGTATTAGCCTTATTTATGTAGTTTCTTGTTTCTGATGTCTATTATCATTTGTTGTTTAATGTGTTTTGATTATTGCACTATTCGGTATTGTTACTATGCTCTTATCTAAATGCTCTGTTATGCTTTCCTTATTAGTTGTCATAGCTACTTTCATTTGCAATACTTGAGCCGAGGGTCTTTCTGAAACAACCTCTCTATCTCCACGAGATAGGAGTAAGATCTGCGTACACATTATCATCTCCGGACCCCACTTTGTGAGACTATACTAGGTATGTTGTTATTGTTGCATATATTATAATAATTTATTTTAGCTCGAGACATAAACGACGACGGGATTTTGCCGCAAGAGCGAAAGTAAGAAAATTGGATAATTCAGAGTAAATTTCAACCTTTTTCATTGTTTAAATCTACACCAATGCAACTCCAAAACAAAAACTGTTTCTCTCTATTTTGCTGCAAGTTTATACATTGTATCTATCAGCAATTACTGCCAAAATAATTTGAAATCTCAAAATTATTATGAGGTTAAAAATGCAACAAATTATAAAATCACTAAAGTGTGTACTTGTTACTTGATTCAAATTAAGGGCTACTAATGCACCTTCCCTGAAAAAGGAAGCTGGATTTGAAACGTAGAAAACATATTACATGTTGTAATGTGTTGAAAATTTAAAATCGGGAAATCAATTGGTCAGATAATAATTCTTTTTAGTAGCACCTATGATAAAATATCCGGAATATACTTTTTTTTTTGGCGACAAAGGTACACGATCTAAAGAAAATCAACTTGAAAACACCATACATAATATAATAAATAGAAAAACACCCCAGTAAAATCCCTGCTCGAAATAAGTTTTTAAGGTTCTCCCTTAAGAGAAGTATTGGAAATTTGTCTTTGGCGGGAAGGTGCGTCCACCCATATATAATGAATTAAACACTAGTGCTCCGCATGTTGGAGGCTTTGTCTCTTCTCACATGCATATTCTACTAAGTGAGTAGATGACCGTAGGGCCAAGAATCGTCAAATTTCGTTGAGAAATGAAAGAGATATTGGTCCACGAAGTAAGGTGTTTGAGGCATGAAAATATGGTGTGGGACAAATCTACCACATCGGTGGAAAAAGGAAGAATTGCTCTCTTTATAAGTCTCTAAAGTGGTAAAGGGTTTGGGACCCCAAGAGGTATTCCATGTATTTAAAGGAGGGAGGACCTAGATGTGCTTGGGTTCAAGGCTAAGCCCACACGCGCGCCGCCGCCGCCCGTCCGTCCGGCTGTGGGTTGTGTGAAACTTTCTGATATTATCTTTTTAGACCCCAAATTGCTTAATATTTACAGTTTGGTCCCTAAAGTTTCGGAAAGTTGATTTTGGGAGTGACATAAGGCAGAAACTTTCTGCCTACCATTTGGGCTGTTTTCTGGAGCATTAACCAGCCATTAACTTGGCTGTTAACTCCTCCTTAAACAACCTCCTTCAATGACCATAATCAGCCCTCATTCATGGCATTAAACCTGCCATTACAGCCCTCCCTAATGGCCATTAACAACCATGTTTTGGGCAGTTGAACACCTTTCTCCATGCTATATATTGATGCCTTTTGGCTCAATTATGTTACACATTTTTCAGTCACGAAACAGTGCACTAACAGCTACACTTACATCACGAAAAATAGTGCACTTTCAGTGAGAAAAATAGCACAAAACAGACACAAAAATAGCAGCACATTTCAGTCACCAAAAACACTGCAAAACAGTGAGAAAAAACACTGCAAAATAGTGAGGCAAAATACCCAAAAATAGTGACGAAATACAGTGTGATATACACGAGATATACACAACAGAGACACACTATATACACAGAGACAAAACAGAAACTCTTCCTTCCTTTTTCATATCTTCAGCAAGTCGATTCATATTTGTTTTCTTCGTCAGACTCAATCTATTGGCTTTGTAGCATTGAGATTAAAGTGTTGTTTTATCTTGGGAGACTGTTGCCCGCTAACGTAAAAGCATATATACGGGGCAATCTTGTCTTAAGGACATAGTGCAATCACTCGACTCAACACACAACGTTGTAACCATCCAGATTTAGTTGTTTCTTGATTTCAGGTTATCAAGATTCAATACACAACAAGCTTGCGGCAGTTATCAACATTGGCCTATTTATTCAACAAGATTCAATTTCTGAATATTGAATGTTTGTTCATCATTTCGAACACTTGTAATAGTTATTTACTTCTCGTATTGCTTTACAATAGCATAGTATAACCAACAAGAAGTACTCTCGGATAAAGACTTGCTTCAACAGCAGAATGGATAGCAAATTCGGGAGGTGCAAGATTGACCCTTCAGCCAGGGGCAGATTTAGGGTATTGGGTGTGGGTTTCGGGGAAACCACATCCGATGACCCAAACCCTGTATTTATATTGAGAATCCGTTAATTATATAATAAATTGCTAGTTGGGAACCTATTACTAGAAGAAATTGTTGGCTCATTGAAGGAACCTTGTTTCAGAGCTCGCGTCCTTCACGCGGGATTGATTCTCCATGAATTCTTTTTGTATGATTATTATTGCATATTACTCCATCCGGATCAAAAAGTGAGGCAAATCAAGGTAGCAAGATTGATATCAAGAGTGAGGGTATGTGCTATCTTGAATATGGAAGCTATCAATCACCCACGGAGAGCTCAAAGTGTCATGAAAGATTCACTAAAAGAGCTTTTAAAGTTCATAACATGCTCAAATGAATTTATGAGGGAAATGATGATTATTACGGAGGTCATCAAATATTTTGGAGCATACTTTCAACCATCATGAGCTTTGAGGGGTTAAAAGAAGCATGGAAGGAAAAGGCCATAAATATGCTCAAGTGGTTATTTTCTATAAGTTGGTCATTTTTATAATTCAACTGTTTTTGCAAGACTAGTATAAATAGTCTTTTGTCTTCATTTTAGAGTTAGCTAACTTTGAAGATAGAAAATATTCTTTGTGTGAGTTTATGGGAGAATTCTCTTGTATCTCTTAATGAACAACTATTGGATACTCTAAGTAAGTATTTTCATGTATGAGTTCATTTCTCTTCCCCTTGGATTGAATCTAATGATTAATGTATTTTAATTGTTAGATTATCCCTTCTTTCTTCTAAAGTCTATTCTCCCTCCTTTCTATTTCTTAATCATATCCTTGTTATCTTATCTTTTTTGCTTGATGTGGTTCATTTTATTATTCTTGCATCTTGAATTACATCAATTGGTATCAGAGCTTGAAAAAATAATTGTTCCTACAATTCTTAATCCTTAGCTTTCTTATTAAAAAAAAAAGATAAAAAAGAAATCTGGATCTAAAAATTTGAAGTACTTTTTGAGTGAGTGTTATTGATATTTGTTGGAAATAGTCTAAAGAGGTTGTATATGAAATTTGAAAGCATTTGAATTAAATTTTGTTCTTTGTTTTCTCCATTTTCACAACAGAAATTTCAGCACTTTGTAAAGTGCAAAAATTTGAGTTTTAGAGATCTTTTGTGTAAATTTTTGCCCCATCTTTTGAATTTAAGTTTATTTGATCATGGTAAACAATATTAGGTTCCAATTTCGAGATCTAATGATAAACTGGGGTCAATTTTGGGTTTCAAAATTGTGTTGTTTTCCTATTATGAATTTCTTAAAAATTTTGGAGTTTGAGTTCATTACTTACTTAAAAAATTATTGGGTTATGCTTAGAAATGCTTCATATTAATGGGGTAAACTTCATTTGAGTAGAGTGTTGATAGATTCGATCAATTGTGGTGAATTTTGAATGACTTCTTCTTGATTCTAGATTATACTCGTCATTCATAACTAATTTTTTTACTAGTATCTTAGGATACTTGTTCTTATCCTTTGTATTAATAATTGTGTACTTTTAATTCATCTTGTGCAAATTCTTCGTGCTTTTCTCTTTATTTTCGTTGTGAATTATTTGATTCAAGTCCCACTAGTTTTATTGCGCTTCTTTGTTTCATCATAAATTCCACTCTGAATCGATACTTGGGGCTTACTTTGAGTGTATTGAGTTGTTGGTTCTTGAAGAGATTTTAGGAAATTTCCTTGAGAGGAAAAAGTCAAGAGTTGGTGAGATTAATTGAGTGAGGTCTAAAAGCCTTGACCTTGGGTGAATACACGAGTGTTGAGTAATCTTATCTTTAGTGATACTCGTGAGGGAGTGAATTGGTGAGGTCCTTTAACTTTGTTGCTACTTTCTATTAGTTATAATCATGCCTTCCATAGCTTCGGATGATTCTTGCGATGATGATTTTGAAGATTATGACTATGACGATAGTGAGGGTTACTATGATGAAGATTATGGATCTTATGGTAAAGAATGTGAGTATGAAGATTCTTATATTTCCAACAATGATGTTGAATATGGTAGTACTTCAAGGTACGACTCTTCTACATACTCTTCTTGTGATGAATCTAATAGCGAGGAAAGTGATTATGGACATGATGATGATAATGAAGAACCTCGTAGAGAATATTCTTGCTCATCTTCTTATTATGGTTCTAATTCTAAGCATAAGAATGGTGGTAGTTCCTATATTTGTTTTGTTGGAGGAGGTGGTAGTAGACATTTAACAAGAAATTTGAGACAAATGTGAATATATATGCTACTTATGGTAGACGTGTTCTACATCGGCCTAATGATGACTTGAATGTTTTGATAAAAGAAGATCATTTTGTTGAACACCATGAGTGTTATGAAGCATGCATTGACCAATTTGTGGAAGAAAGAAAGAACTTATTTTATATTTATTGTAAAATTGAAGGACTTAGTGGTGCTATGATTATTCATAACAAGAGTTCCATAAATATTTCAAGTTCAAGCATGGTTGAGCACTTAAAGTTGAATACTAGAAAACATCCTCAACCATATAGATTGTCATGGTCAAATAAAAAATAAACTTTAGAGATCACAAAATAAGTTTTGATAAAGTTTCAAGTTCGCAAATTTCAAGATGAAGTACTATGTGATGTTATCCCAATGAAAGTTTGTCATTTGTTACTTGGGAAGTCTTGAATAATTGAAAGAGAAGCTACATTTGATAAAAGGATTAAGAAGTATTGTGTCAACCTAAGAGGTTAAGAGTATTTCTTTTATGCCGTCTACACTTTTAAATGTGAAAGAAAGGTACTTGGAGTTGCTAAGATTGACAAGAAGAATGACAAAGTTTGAGAAAAAATATGTCATTGTTAAAAAGAAAATCATGAAGAGAAAAGTTGATAATTTTCAAAGTTCAAAGTTCAAAGTTGAAGTGAAGAGTTATCCTAATCTTTCAAAAGGAATTCTTGGGTCTTGTCCCATTGTAGATGATCTTGAGAGAGAAAGGATTGAGAGGAGTAAGGGAGTGATAAGTGGCGACTCAAGAATGGAAAAAGGAGAGCTTGAATTTAGGGTAGTGAGTGAGTTGCCACAAGAAAAGACAGAAGCATTTGAAAATGAAAAAAATGAAAAGAAAATTGAGAGAAGCGAAGAAAAAGAAAGTTTAAGTGAATTTGCTTCTTGTTTTCACTCTAATGTTAATCCTTCTTCTTCTCCTAGTTGCAATCTCTATTTTGTAGGTAAGTTTTAAAATGAAGGCATCAAAGAAGGAACAATAAAAAGCCTTCTACCTTTGAGGATTCAAGAGTTAGCCGAGACACTCACTACTTCTTCAAGTGTTCAAGTGAGATTTAATGATAAGAACAAAGGTAAAAATGGAATTTTAGGAGCATTTCAAGGTAAAATGACTAACCCTAGTATATTATTTCCTTTAAATAAGCTTGATAAAAATTTTAATTTTGGTGAAAGTCATTCTTCTTTTGAGCAAAATGAATCTTTTCTTTGTGAAGAAAGTCATGTTGAATGTTGTAGTCAAGCACTAGTTGAAGTTACTTGTGCAAATCATTGTTATGATGTTCTTGAGTTTAATGTGTTTGCAACTAGTGTCCACACTTGTGATGAATTTGGAGGTCTAGAAAGAGATTCTTTGACTACATGTGATGTTGTGGATTGTGAATATTCTTTATGTCAAAAGAATGCTCTTATTGTTGATAATGGTGTTGAGGGGTCACTTTGTGATAAGCTTGAATTTAAAGAATGTGATTCTCTTGAAATTGTTTGTGATAGCCAACGTGTTTTTGTTGATATGCCACTAGTTGAGGAAATTTATGAATTATTTAGTGAACCTCAAGTTAGTGTTAAAAATATAGTTGATTATTTTGAAAAGAATGAGAATTTTGAGTATGACATTCCACCTTTATTTGATAAAGATGAAAAAGAGCTTTTTGATTCTACTTTGATTTCATTTGATGATATTCATGATGTTGGTGGTAATGTGTGTCATGTTAAAAATAGTGATGGCTTATTGCATCTTGACTTTACTTCACTAGTTGAGTTTAAGTGTGGGATAAAATTTTTTGATTCTTGTGAGCTTAAATTATTGCCAACTAGTGATGTTAGAACTAATGAATTTGAAGGCCAAACAAGTGACTTTTGAGTATACATAGTGTTTTTGATCCTATCTCTTGCTTCACTCAGAGATCATATCATGGGTAATTATGTGAAAGAAGACATTTGTCTTTTTTAGAGTGAATTTAGATGCTTTGATTCTTCATCATACATTGATTTCTCTCTCTTTAAAAATAATATTTTATTTGAAGATAACATACTATTTATAATGATGAGCATAGTGATATTTATTGTGAAGTTATTGATGTAGCAACTTTTGAAGGCTACAAGGTATATGGTAATCCACTATGGGATACAATGTGGAAAAATAATAATGAGCCTACTAATGAAAGTGAAGTAATTGATACAAGCCTTTGTATTAATTTCTTTACTTATTTTACTTCACTTTTTGAAGACACACTCTTGTTAGATTATGTCAATATTTCTTTTCTAAAATGTGATGACAAGTCATTTAAAGATTGGCGTGACTTAGTTAAAGAGCTTAATTTGATTCCACTTTTAAGTGATAATTTTTATGGGTGTTTTTGGAGATACTTATAGTGATTTTTGATGTTGTTGGGGGATTAAAATTTGTTTTTGATCCCGGAGATGTTTCTTGTTGTGTTGAAATTACTTTGAGAAATTATGATAATTCGAGGACGAATTCTTTTCAAGAAGGGGAGAATGATGCAAATCGATGTAGCAAAATTGATATCAAGAGTGAGCGTGTGGGCTATCTTGAATATGGAAGCTTTCAATCACCCATGGAGAGCTCAAAGTGTCATGGAAGATTCACTAAAATAGCTTTTAAAGTTCATAACATGCTCAAATTAATTTATAAGGGAAATGATGACAATCACAGAGGTCATCAAAGACTTTAGAGCTTACTTTCAACCATCATGAGCTTTGAGGAGTTAAAAGAAGCACGAAAGGAAGACTTCAAGGTCATAAATATGCTCAAGTGACTATTTTTTATAAGTTGGTCATTTTTTGTAATTTAGTTGTTTTTGCAAGTCTAGTATAAATAGTCCTTAAGTCTTCATTTTAGGGTTAACTAACTTTGAAAATAGAAAATACTTTTTGTGTGAGTTTATAGGAGAATTCTCTTGTATCACTTTAATGAACATCTCTTGGATACAAGTAAGTATTTTCATGTATGATTTCATTTCTCTTCCCCTTGAATTGAATCTAACGATTAATGCATTTTAATTGTTAGATTATCCTTTCTTTCTTCTAAAGTCTATTCTCCCTCCTTTCTATTTCTTAATCATATCCTTGTTATCTTATCTTGTTTGCTTGATTGTGGTTCATTTTATTATTTTTGCATTTTGAATTACATCAAAAAGAGTGTCCACTTAGTCTTTAGATTTTGAGTCAAAAAGAGTGTCCACTTACCAAATCAAGAAAGAATTAACCTTATTTTTTCATATTTACCCTTATTAAGTGTTAGATGACCAAATTTCAATACTTATTTAATTAGGGGCATTTTATACAACATACCAGCCCGCTAGTGATATTGTCTGCTTTGGGCCTAGGTTTTCACGGCTTTAAAACACGTCACTAAGGTTTAAGGCCTGCTTACTTATATACCCAGCATCTCTCCTGTGTTTTGCCGATGTGAGACACTTTTCCTAAGCTGGGTATCACATACACCCCCTCTAATGGACTCAGCATCCTCGTTGAGGTTTGCCCACCGAATGAGATTTGCCTAGAATCAGCATTGAGGTTTGCCTCGCCTACCCGGAATTTGCCTAAACTCAGTTGAACTCTGGCCCACACCGACATGGCGACATATGAGTGGCTCTGATACCATTTGTAATAGCCCAGCCGCTAGTGATATTGTCTGCTTTGGGACTAGGCTCGCACAACTTTAAAACGCGTCACTAGGGTCTAAGGCCTTCTTACTTATATATCCAGCATCTCTCCTGTGTTAGATCCTAGTGATGCGTTTTAAAGTCGTGTGGGCCTAATTCCAAGGCGGACAATATCACTAGCGGGCTAGGCTATTACAAATGCAGAGCCACTCATGTATCGCCTTGTCGGTGTGGTCCAGAGTTTAACTAAGTTTAGGCAAATTCCAGGCAGGCGGGGCAAACCTCAATGTTGAGTCTAGGAAAATCTCATTCGGTGGAGCAAACCTCAGTGAGGACGCTGAGTCCATAAGATGGGGTGTATGCAAAATACAGGAGAGATGTTGGGTATATAAGTAAGCAAGTCTTAGACCCTAGTGACGCGTTTTAAAGCCGTACGGGTTGAGCTGTTACATTTTAATTAAATCACTTATTTTTACCTAGAAATTAATATTTTCTTAAGAGGTGTGCAAATGGCTAAGTAAACACTCTTTTTTATTCGGAGGAAGTAATTTATTTTAGTGGGAACCTACAAGCTTAAAATGCTAGATCCGCCTCTTTCTTCAGCTATCCAAGGTGGAAGAATATATCAAATGCAAAGGTTATGATTTTTTATATTTAATTGCTATAACACGATTAGAGAGTTAAGAGGTCTTTTCAATGTTCTATAGGCCAAAATCTGTTATAACCACTTTAGAACTTTATTGGCTAAATAGAATTATTATTTTTTCGTTTGGATCAATCTATTAGCTACATTATTTATTATATGGAAACGAGTCGACAAATTATGAAATAATTCCATTAACTGCCAACAAATGGATTATTATCAAATATCACTCATGGTAATTGGTTTATAAAGATTGTTAGAATAATATATTTAAAGACAGCTAGCCAAGAAAGGCAAAATTCTTTGGTGACTCTGTTCTAATACTTGCTATATATAATCCATTATAATTCTATATCAAGTAAATATGAAGAAAAAAAATATAGTAAGTATCAATTTTTCTGTCAAACTCATGCTACATTGTTCAATCTAATTTCTTAAAAACCACTAAGAATTGCAGATATTATGAATTACAATTGGCCAGTGTCACTCTTTTACTAAGAAAAATGGCATAGTTGTTAGCATATTTCTTTAATAGTCCTTCAGTCCTTGTTTGTTACTAATTTGATTTTATAGTCTATACTCTATTCCAAGTAATTTGTAGGTCACGGGTTCAAGTCGTGGAAACAGCCTCTTGTAGAAATGCAATGTAAGACTGCGTATAATAAACCCTTGTGATCTGGCCCTTCCCCAAATCCCGCGCATAGCGAAAACTTAGTGCACTGGATTGCCCTTTAATCTATTCCAAGTAAATTTGGAGACTAAGTCTTTTAAGGGAAAAAGCAGATCCTGATTCTATATTTTAAGATTTTAAAATTTTGGTCTAAAAATCAAACACTAATATGTAAAAGAAAAGAAAGAAAAAAGGATGCAGAATATTTGGAGGACAGAACTGAAATTAGGAAAATAAAATAGAGAGAATATATATTCCTTCTGTTCCAATTTATGAGATACATTTTTCTTTCCAATTTGTCGCAAAAAGAATAATACATTTCTTTATTTGGCAACAATTTAACTTTAATTTTACATTTTACGCTTAACAAGATGATTTATAGTCATATAAATATATTTGACTTATTTTAGACCATAAAATCTAAAAGTCTTCATTTATTTTTTAAACTTTATACTCAGTCAAATTATATTACATAAATGGACGGAAGGAATATATGTTGGAAATTTGCCTTTGGCGGGAGTTGCGACCGACCAACTTTAACGGCTTAAACACTAGTGTAACGTATGTTGGAGAATCCGGTTCTTCACACATGCATGATCTACTAAGTACGTAGATAACCGTAGGGCCAAGAATCGTCAAATTTCATTGAGAAATGAAAGAGATATTGGTTCACGAAGTAAGGTGTTTGAAGCATGGAAAGTGTGGTATTGTGTGTAATTCTCCCTCATCGGTAGAGGAAGAAAGAATTGTTGTGTATATAAGATTCGAAATTGGTTTGGGGTTTGGGACCCCAAGGGGTATCCCATGTGTTTAAAGGAGGGAGGACCTAGATGTGCTTCGGTTCGAGGAAAGACCACACGCGCGCCGCCGCCCGCCCGTCCGGTCCGGTTCCGGGTTCACGGGTTCACGGGTTCACGGGTTCACGGGTTCACGGGTTCACGGGTTCACGGGTTCACGGGTTCACGGGTCGTGGGGCGGGGTCGTGGGCCTTCGATATTATCTTTTTGGGCCGAAAACTTTGCCGAAGTACGCTTGATCCCGAAGTTTCGGATGTGCGTTTGGACCGAGAATTCTTTCGGATGTACAGTTTTGGTCCCTAAAGTTTCAAGATGTACGGTTTGGTCCCCGAAGTTTTCGAAAGTTGGAATTTCGACATCAAAGCGAGAAACGTCCAAGCTCTCAATTCACCCATTTATTTTGGCTGAATTACTCCTCCTATAATGGCCAAAACAGTTGGTCTTTCACCATTTATGTTGGTGACTTTACTACCTCCATAATGGCCATTATTTGGCTATTATGGAGGCGATTTTCAGCCCCTCCCTCACCTATATAAACACACCCTTACACCATTGTTGAGCATAACAAAGAGCAGAAAAATAACGAGTTCATAAAGCTCACGAAAATACACAACCGAAATAGTTTTCTTCCTACAACTTCCTAGCATCATTTCGTTACTCAATATTCTTCACGGTAGCTCTTGAGTTTCCTTTGCTCAAGGGTTCCATTGCTGTTTTATCTTGGGAGACAAATTGTCCAGGGACGTATAAAGGATACATACGGGGCAATATTGTCTTAAGGACAGAGTGCCACACTCGACTCAAAGCATAAACCGTTTCCATTTTTCGGTCTTCAACAAAATCGTAATTTCAGTTTTGTTGTTATATTGTAATTTTCAGATTTCTAGTCGAAAATATTATGAAATCTTTGTTTATCCTTTCGAATACTTGTAATAGTTAAATACTTCCCGTACTGCTTTATAAAGTACCATAAAGAGAAAAATCTCCCAACATCTTAAGACAATATTTGTATTGTATTACTATTAGTATTCGAAAGATGTCGGTCAAAAATTGTGTGACCAAATCGGATATGGAAATGGTTTTCGGTAGAAGAGAGTGATGATGATGAACGTGTTCATGGTGTCACCGCTACCAAGACTGGTGGAAACAAACGCTCTCGAGAGCTCGAGGATGTCAACTGGGACAAGAGGAGAAGACGAAGATGTTATTCTATCTTGTAGCGAAGGCCTATATCTCGTCCCGGACAAAGGATCCGAATAATGGTGAGAAGGAAATGGACACTCGGTCGATGAAGTGACTGAAGTGAGCCAGAATCCAAAAATTGGGATAAGTATTTTTTCTTACTTGTCAAGAATAAAGAGTAAATGATAAGTATTTTTCTTACTTGTCAAGAATAAAGATTAAATGATGTCTGATTAAAAATGGATTAAAGTAAGGAGGAATATGAAAATAATTTATATTCCTTATGCTTTAACAAATCAGAAGTTTAATCTCATCTTCTTTTCCGTTTAAAGATTGGATTTTGTAAATGACTTAAAAAGATCCGTTCTCTTAAGTGTAATTGTTAAAGTGTGTAAAGTATGTTCGCACATACGATGGAGAAAGATCCACTAACTGTGCGAAAACTGTTACCACATTTAAGTAAGCGCCAAGAGTTATCTGGGCACCAATCATAACGGAAGAAGTCTAAAAGTTAATGACGTTGAGCCTGTCATACTATTTGGCAGAAGATCCTTCATAGGATGATATTGGAAACTCAGTCACATAAAGCCTCCGGGCGACTGGAGTGGGCCAAAATTCCTTTGATAGGATGATATTGGACACTCAGTCATATAAAGCCTCCGGGCGACTGGAGTGGTGCCAGAATTCATTTCATAGGAAAAGTAATGGACACCTAGTAAGGTGGGCCAGAGTTTCCAGGTCTCAAATGATCTGAAGGCCTAAAGAAAGGCAGATAAGAAATTGGACACTCAGTCTGCCAAAGCAACTAGAGTGGGCCAGAGTATCGAGATCACATATGATCCGGTTGCGCCCTAACCACGGGCAAGAGGTTGTTCATGTGAAGCAACGCCACCTCTAAAGTAGAAGGGGTTGGAGAGATTGTCCTCAATAGGACTTCAAGGAATGAGATCACTCTAAAAGAGGTGATACATGTTCCTAACTTGGTTAAAGGACGTTGTTGGTCAAGCTGGTTAGAGACTAGTCCAACAGGTCTGTGATAACTAAGAATGGTACAGTATGTCTGTAGCCAAATGAATGATATATTTGTAATCCGTGCGTCTATGCCATCATAGATTAAGACACGTTAAATAGCAAGTCATTCAAAAGCTAACGATGTTGAGATTGTTGCCTTCTTCGACATAAACCCTCAAAATAAATGTGAGGTAGATGAAGAGGCAAAATCACCTTTCCAAATTCCGTCAAGGGAATAGCGAAAGAAGCATCGCCCTCTAGAACTTAGTCACACCTACTTGGGTGATTTGAAGTTTATACAAAATAGAGGGGGGAGACAAGTACGTTATGATCTTCATTGATGATGGTACAACGTATGGAATCCTTTGTTTGTTAAAAAGCAAAGATGAAGTTGTTGAAGCGGATAAGCGCTACAAAGCAGAAGTTGAATATCAACTAAGCCTACGGATTGAGAAATTCGTAGTGATAGAGGGGGAGAATGTGAAACATCGTTCATTAAACGACGCTCATTACTCACCTCGCCCAACGGTGTTAGCCAAGCGCAAACCCGTACGCCTAAATTATGTAGGGCAAGGCGATCCTTACCGCTAATGCGATTCTCAACGAGAACTCCGCATAAGGATAAGGATAAGGATAACTCTCCGTGTGAGACATGGAAATGATCTCACATACATAAGTTGTGATGTGGGATGGCTTGGTAGAAGTTGGACTACCGAGACAGGTCAAGTTCGACCTAAGACTGTAGATTGCATATCCACTGGATCTGTAAATAACAGTAGTGCTGATCGCCTCTTGGCATCAAAGAATGCTGAATTCTTTTAAGATAGCTTTCCTTGAAAAAAAGGAAAAAGGAGTAATTGCTCAAGGTTAACAAGAACCCACGAGGGCCTGACTGTCCGGAACTAAACGTTCTGTATCTACAGGACTCGAAAGTTGCTGGCTATCCGGAACTTAATATTCCAGATCTGCAGAACTCAGGGATTCTAGATGTTGAACCGAGACGGAGCAAAGAAGGGGACAAAGACTTGTTCCAGTCCTTCTAGCGTGTATGGTTGAGAATGAACCATGGACAATTAACAAATAATTGTCATCTCCAAAAGCGCTGCTTTGGAAAGAAGCTACAAAGAGAGAAATAGATTTCCTCATAAAGAATCATACTTGAGTAGTGGTTGATCTTCCTCCGGGAAAAGAACCTTTGGGTTGTGAAAAAGGATACTCAAAAGTGAGTACAAAGTAGATGGATCTCGACGAGTTCAAAGCCTCGGCTACTTGTACAAGTGCTCCCCATGTGAGTAGCTTCACATCCGGGGCCATTGTAATCTTACATGGCATGGGTGTTGAAACGACCTTCCCAACCGGAGAGTTGGAAGAAGAGGATCGAATTGGTTTGCTTGAACTGTTGGGCTTCTTCCGAACTTTCATTTTGGTCCCCGAAATGTTTACATTTTAGTCCCGAAAGTCTCGAGATAAAACAAAACAATAAATCGACCACGAAACATTGGCTCGAAGTTAGAAAGCCAATAGTTGGAAAACCAACGGTCGAGAGTGAAAATCATATTGAAACAAAGTCTCGATATGATATGTGTATCACGATGACTTCTTAGGAATTGGATTTCTAAGACATCTAACGGATCGGTCGATAGTTGACGGTCTCGTTGAAGCCACCAATGGATATGAATCATAGAACTGATTGGAATCATGGTGCACCCATAGACAAGGAGCGATATGCTCGGGTCACGTGTAGTTCAATGTATTGTACACACTACAACCGACTTGGTATCGTCCAACAAACGAGATCGGTTGAACTAAGGTTCACCGATGATCTTAATACATGATCAATAGAAGGCGTTAAGTCGGATATGACGATATCGAATTATTCGCTTATCTACGGATTATAGTATTCGGATGTCCGGCGGTTACGAGAGAACACGGTGATGCAAAGCGGACATCGGATCCGAAGAACACCAAAGCCACAAGTAAATGTGTATGGTGGTTCTTGGAAAATCCTCTAAGCAAACTTGCATCGACCGATTCATGATGGTATCGGAGTTTATCGCTTTATACAAAGCATGAAAGAAGTTGAGTAACTTCACGACTCATTAGAGGACGTCCCTTATTGGGAGAAACCCGTGCCTTCAGCGGTTCTACACCTTTGTGGCTAGCCGGTCGGCTTTAGGAAGGACACGGATGACGGCGTCTGGACATATCTGTCACGATCTGTCGGAGACATAAGACCGTATGGCGATTGCTCATCACGGGTGTCACTTTCTTATTTACTAACTAAGGGACTACCGGAGATCAAGTGTTCTGCTGTCTAGGGAATGGGCTTAAAACCCAAAATATACGAACCAATACAAATGGAAACCCAACCTTACGAACTGGAGATCCCGGTAATTTGGTTCAATGGGAAAACTAAGTTGTAAAGGTTCGGTTGATCGCTTCGGTCGAAGTATGAGCACTTCGGATAGTGATTTACGAAAAGAAACACCAAATCCAAAGCCGTTCCGCGATAGACGTTAAGTGCTATCTGCAGGTATGGGTAAAGGTTAAGTTTTCAAAACTCGTAATGATCCTCAATAGTTGAGGTTAGGTCTTTGGGAAACTTTTAATGGTTCCTAACACTTGTGAAGTGGGGTATAGCGGGATACCTTGTAGGAGACCACCTATTTAAGTGCGAGGACGGGCCGCCTCAAATTGAACGCACTTAAGAATCCAAGACGTTGTCCATGGCCAAAACGGACAAAACATTACGAAGAAGAGAGTAAGGGAATTTGTTGTGTTGGTACCGTTGTCTTGGCTTACACTAAACACCGACGGTTCAAGACATCACGTTCACCGCGCAGTAAGTAAGTCCGATGGTATTCAACTATGGAAGGTTCAAAGCCGAGGCTACCTCTCCTTATGCAACATCGGTCCGCTGAAATATTGCTTTGGAAATGAAAAGACACCATGTGAGTGCGCCAAAATCTCTTTCAAGAGGGGATTGTTGGAAATTTGCCTTTGGCGGGAGTTGCGACCGACCAACTTTAACGGCTTAAACACTAGTGTAACGTATGTTGGAGAATCCGGTTCTTCACACACGCATGATCTACTAAGTACGTAGATAACCGTAGGGCCAAGAATCGTCAAATTTCATTGAGAAATGAAAGAGATATTGGTTCACGAAGTAAGGTGTTTGAAGCATGGAAAGTGTGGTATTGTGTGTAATTCTCCCTCATCGGTAGAGGAAGAAAGAATTGTTGTGTATATAAGATTCGAAATTGGTTTGGGGTTTGGGACCCCAAGGGTATCCCATGTGTTTAAAGGAGGGAGGACCTAGATGTGCTTCGGTTCGAGGAAAGACCACACGCGTGCCGCCGCCGCCGCCCGTCCGGTCCGGTTCGGGTTCGGGTTCACGGTTCACGGGTTCACGGGTTCACGGGTCGTGGGGCGTGGGTCGTGGGCCTTCGATATTATCTTTTTGGGCCGAAAACTTTGCCGAAGTACGGTTTGATCCCGAAGTTTCGGATGTGCGCTTTGGACCGAATTCTTTCGGATGTACGCTTTGGTCCCTAAAGTTTCAAGATGTACGAGTTTGGTCCCCGAAGTTTTCGAAAGTTGGAATTTCGACGGTCAAAGCAGAAACGTCCAAGCTCTCAATTCACCATTTATTTTGGCTGAATTACTCCTCCTATAATGGCCAAAACAGTTGGTCTTTCACCATTTATGTTGGTGACTTTACTACCTCCATAATGGCCATTATTTGGCTATTATGGAGGCGATTTTCAGCCCCTCCCTCACCTATATAAACACACCCTTACACCATTGTTGAGCATAACAAAGAGCAGAAAAATAACGAGTTCATAAAGCTCACGAAAATACACAACCGAAATAGTTTTCTTCCTACAACTTCCTAGCATCATTTCGTTACTCAATATTCTTCACGGTAGCTCTTGAGTTTCCTTTGCTCAAGGGTTCCATTGCTGTTTTATCTTGGGAGACAAATTGTCCAGGACGTATAAAGGATACATACGGGGCAATATTGTCTTAAGGACAGAGTGCCACACTCGACTCAAAGATAAACCAGCTTCCATTTTTCGGTCTTCAACAAAATCGTAATTTCGCTTTTGTTGTTATATTGTAATTTTCAGATTTCTAGTCGAAAATATTATGAAATCTTTGTTTATCCTTTCGAATACTTGTAATAGTTAAATACTTCCCGTACTGCTTTATAAAGTACCATAAAGAGAAAAATCTCCCAACAATATAAAGGATGCATATGTTATACTGTATTTCTTTGTAGCACGTAGATTTGAGTAATTCACCTTAATATCAATAATATAACAACCCAAAATTCTTCTATTAAACATAACTCCTAAAATATCTGCTTAAATTGCATCCATGACAAATATTGGAGGAATTATCTATTACCATTAGCTCAAACATTATGTTAGTAGATTGAAAGGCTTATTCTTTGGCTCTTCTGTTTTAATACTTAACTCTTATCATTCATTTGATTATAATTCTATTTCAAGTAAATTATGCAAAAGATTATGCTGTGAAACAGAAGATTCAATATTTTATTCCAAGTAAACAGAAAATTCAATATTTTATAATTCATTAATGATAACTCTACTCAGGTGTTAGCATAGTCTTTCTGGTCTTTTTTTACGAAGGAACCCGCAGCCGCTACTCTCTCGAGTGCGCACAGGGTAAACCCCGGACTGACGCAATAGTCTGCAAACCACGTCAGCCGATTAACCACACTTGGCAAGCCATGTGTGACAGGCTCAATCAAGAAGGTTTATGCAGGGGATCGAACTCGTGACCTTGCGGTCCCGCGCTCTACTGCTACACCAAATTGACTACCCTTGCGGGTTAGTCTTTCCGGTTTTGTTACTACTTAATTGGATTCAATATTTTATTCCAAGTAAATTAGGATATAAATCTGTTAGGGACGTAACAGATTGTAAATTCAATGTTTTGTAATCTTGAGCTAATTCAAACACTAAATATGAAACAAAGAGATATATATATAAAAGAAACCATATTTTATATTTCTTTGTAGCTTGATAGTTTTGATTCCAACTTCTTAGCTCCAAATCAGAGCTAACCCCCCATACTAAAACAAAAGATTAAAACAGAAAAACAAAACATATATTCCTTCCTCCTACCTCTTCTACTACCTTATAACTAAATTAAAAATAAAAACACCAACAACCATAACTTCCTACTATTTGACCCTTCTATAATACTAATAATATTTAACATCCCCCAAAATACAAATAAAAAAACATAATACTAGTTCAATGACTAGGTGGGACCCATGATTTTTTCTTGATATTCCTTTTTTTCACTTGTTGGAATTTGATGAAACATTCTTGGAGGAAGAGCAATTGGAGAGATTGAGATCAGGAATTCCTCCATTGTTGTTGTTGCTAGGACCAGCTTGTGAAAGCCTATGTTTGAGCTCATTGAGAAGTTGTTGATTTTCTTGATTCAATAGCTCTGCTTTTTTCCTTAACCTTTCATTTTCAGCCATTATGCAGCAGTTTTGCAAGTAGAGCTTTGAGTTGATTCTGTCCATTTCTTGTAAAAAAAAAAAAAAAATCAACAAAAAAACATGAGATTTAAGTTTTATACACTAAGAAACATTCACAAAATCAGGCTACATTGCTTGGACTCTTGAATAATATGTGTCATATCCTTAATAAAATTGTGCATTTCTAGGGAATTTTACACATCAATGCGTGCATTTTTGAAAATTTGCACTCATATCGACAAGTGCATATGAAATCCTCCATTAGTAGTAAATATTTTAAAAATCTAACACGTGTGCAACTACAACATCATTTTTAAAGAATCGAAACAATATAGAAATCATGTCACTTCTAAAATAACTAACATACTATTACATGTTAAACTATACAACACACCTATTGCTAGAACATATTAGGATCATAAAATGTGGAGAAGAGATGAAAATGAAGAAGATTTTGATAATAAAAAAAGGGAAAGGGAGGAAAGGAAATGATGATATGCAGAGGGGTTGTTGAAGTGAAATTAATAAGAATAATTTGCCTAACCTATGTTTGGTATAAGGGGAAGTAGTGGGGGAAATCATTACAATCCAGAGAAACAAATGATCAAGAATTGAGAAAATAGAACAAGTGGGATATTGAGAAAACATTGATAGAAAGCAAATATAATGCTAAAATTTTCTTGTTAAAGATAGAAAGCAAATAGAATAAGTTAAAATCTCCAAATCTTCACACTTTCAAGAATTGGTGCCTTTTTTTCTTTTCTGTTTTTTTCATTTGGAAGACAAGAATAAAGTTCATAGCAAGAGACAAACTTCTTATTTACACACAAAAAAAAAGCAAAAAAAAAAAATCAAAAAAGGGAATTTTATAATATTCCAAAGTTGAACATGCATGAAAATTGTACAAAGAATTTTTTTAAAAATAGTTTCAACAAACAATATATAATGTTTGAGAAGAAAACAGGTGACAAGAACAACCTATGTATCTAAGACATAAAAACATAGGAATACCCAAGGAGACAAAAGGAATAAGAAAGTTGCAAAGTTGTAAACTTTAGAATAAAAAAATGGAGCAATGCAAAAAGCTTTTTGTCTAACCTTTGTTAGTGAAAAGGAAAGAAAAACCAAGAGACATACAGAGTGTACAGTGTGGGGGGAAGGGGGGAGGGGGTAGGGGGATTCTTGATCTTTTCAAAAAAGATTACCTTTTGGTTAGTTATAGTCTTATAGAACAAGAAGTAGAAGAAGAAAGAAGACTTTGTTTGGTGTGTGTTTTCTCCCTTACAACAAACAACAACTAATACTTCTTGGGCAGTAAAAAAAGAGATATATATAGTGGGAAAAGTTGGAGAGAGAAGGAGAGTAAATCTTTGGTTTGAGGGGGGTGGGGGACATGGCTTTTTGTATCTCTCTTTTTATCTGCCACAACAATCATGCATGTGTAAGCATATAAGGCGGCTTGTGTATAATTGTATTAGTTGTAGGCAAAGACTTAACAATTTTTTTATATTCATCCTCCCGATTTACATCGAACTATTTCTGAGATAGTAGTTTCGGTCTATCTGCATTGCTACCAGTAAATTGCGAGATGTGTCTGAATTATCAGGGTTTGAGAACATAGCAACTAATATCACCTACAAGGTCCTACCCCAGAAGAGAACAAATTACTTCCACCAGGGTTCGAATCCACGCTGCTGGCCTCCAGCTGAATTTTAAGTTCCCTCCTTTGCCATCTAGTTATTCCCCGGAGGACTAACCTTCTTTTATTCTACTGTGATAATCATTATGAGACCCAGATTCAGAATTTGAAATTTATAAATTATTATAATTTTGAGTTTGTATATATTAATAATAATTGAATTCACAGTAAAATACTTTATAACTTACTTAATAATATACACAGGGCTTGAGCCAAGAGTTTTTTAGAAATATCATCTCTACCTCCACGAGATAAGATTAAGATCTGCATACACGATATTCTTTTCAGATCCCGTATATGAAATTAGAGTGAGTATATTGTTGTTATATACGCAAGGTTTGAGCGAAAATTATTGAATTTTCTTGAAGGTTAAAATTCATTAATAGCTATTTCCATCATTTGTAATTGAGAAATAACAATTATCAACGTATTTCAAATTATACGGACAAAACTCTGTGATATTGTCGTGAAGTTTCATCAGTGGCATTTGAAATTTTCTGACTGATTATTTCTCCATGACAAGGCCGAAAGTGGCATTAAGCGCTACTTTTACTCGTAAATTTCAAAATCCACTGCTGATGATTTTGATATTTTTTAAGTTTAATTTTAATGTACCAACGATCTAAAAATATATATGCAATAAAATTATTTATTAATATTAAATTTCTTAATAATCGTTAATTGATTATTAGGTAAAGATAATAACTAACTTACTATAACGAACTAAAATATACTACTAATATTAGAAAAGTTATATTGTGAATACATGTGACTTAAATCTAGGGTTGTCCAGTGGGCCGGGTCGGCCCGGCCCGATACCAGCACGTCCCTACCCACCTCATCCCGATCCCGTCCTGATCTCGACCCGTCCCCCTCCCCTTTGCAACAATAACCGTTGCAACAACGATCAAATTTAATTTTGGTCGTTGTGCAACGGCTATAACGATCATTTTTGTCCCCACTCCCATAAACCCCCCTACCCCTTAATATTTATTTTTAACCCCTAAATTAATATATTTACACTTTAACCCTATTTCTAAACTATAAATAACTCATTTTCCTCTTCATTTTTTCTCACAAATCTTCATACCATCTCTCTAATCTCTCAATTTATCTATCTACAATTCTACAAATCTTCCTACTATTAAATATTATATTAAAGTTAAAAAATTGGGAGTGAAGTTGGCAACTAGCTTGAGGATCATCCATCGAGCAAAGTTTCAATTTTCAACCTCGATTATACGTCGACGTTTGGTACCTTCGTTCCTTCTTTAAATTATTATTGTTACTTAATTTTAATTATCGCACTTAATTTCATTTACTTTAATTATTTATTTGCATAATTTTAATAGAATGATTGAAACGTATGATTAGGGGTAAGGGTGCTTCTTCTAGTAGGGTAACAAGGGTAAGAGTACTTTTTCTAGTAATTCTATTCCTAGTCCCGATGATTTGATTGATTTCAGTCATATTGATAAAACTACTTTTTTAATGATATACCATTAGATGATGAAGTAGATGAACCAGACTTTAATTTAGACAATAATATAGATGACACACCCGCTAGTGCACCTCAACCTCAGGCTCAGACTGAGTCTCGGCCTGAAAATGAAACCGGAATGCCTCATATTCCCCCTAGTATGAATCGAGGTCTCATAACGTAACTTAGTTGTAAAGGATGGCCTAAAACTTTTTGAAAACATTCTTGATAAAATACAATTTGCTATAAACTTTATTTTTAAAGGTAAAAAAATACAAAGACGTAAAGAGTATAGAAAAACATGTCATGATTGTGGATTACCTTATAGAAAAATTTCAGAAGAATTTTCCACTAGATGAAATTCTCTGTATGAGCAACTACTTGTTGCTTACGATTATAGACAACCTATTACTTTATTATTTAACGCCCATAATAAAAATCCAAGGGATATGCTTGTAGATAATGATTGGATTTTTTTTAGAACTTAATGGATTATTAGAGAAATTTTATCAAGCTACTAAAGAATTTTCCGATATTTATTATCCTACTATTTCAAATATGTTATTTTATATAGCACTAATATTTTTGTTACTTAATGAATATATGCAAAAATCAACTTATAAGGCATCTATTGAAAAAATGTTTTAAAAAAAAATTTAAAATACTTTTTTCCTATCCCCACTATTTATATTGTTGGTGTTGTATCTATTCCAACTATTAAAGTAGACGGTTGTAAAACACTTGTAGAAACAATTTATGATTGTATAGAAGTACTTCCAAGTCCAACTGAAGAACCAACTCATAAACCAACTAAAGAAGAAGTTACGTCTAGCATACACACCGAATGCAAACAAGTATATATGTATTACCAACAACAAAGTGCAAATAATCAACCGGCTTCTGTACCATCTTCTACTACTTCGCTGCAACCTTATAAAAAAATGTGGTTTCTGCTGCTAGTATTCAAGGCCTTAGAAATAAAATGTGTAGTAGTTCAACTTCTTCACAAGTTAGCGAATTTGATGTTTATGTTTGCAGGGTGTTGTACCGTACGAATTAATTTCCAATGATGAAGGAAAAAAAGACTTGCTGAAATACTGGAGGCAGAATGAGAATACATTTTCGACACTAACAAAGATGGCCCGAGATGTGTTGAACATTCAAGAGTCATCAACAGCATCTGAAAGCGTTTTTCTGCGGGAAGATTTCAAATAGGAGAACACATACATTCATTGGCGGGAGACACATTGGAGATTGCAGTTTTATTCCGAGACTGGATTCGTGCGGAGCGTAGAAGGTGCGATCAACCGGAGACCAACGAAGAAGAAGACTACACTACAACGAAATCTTGTTCGAGGGAGCAGGAAGCGACATTGAAGAATTAGACAAACAAATTTCAATTCCAATAGAAGATCCTCAAGACATTGTGAGAAAATTCGAAAAAGTATGGTTGAATATGTAATTTTTTTAATTGCAATTTTACTATGTCATTTGCAACTTTTGAACAACACCACAAAGTTGCAATTTTTGAATTTGTATTACAAAAAAATTATATTTCTATTAAATAATATAAGAAGCACAAAAATAGTCTTGAGATGTTTTTATTACACAATCTTGTTCAATTATTGAAGTGTTTGTATATATTATTTTTTAAAATTAAGTGGCCAAAAAAAATCTCGAGTCCCGATCCGACCCCGTCCCGCCGGGACCCGCCTGTTGGACACCCCTACTTAAAAAATCTAGTTGTCATCTATAGGAAAGGATTTAACCTCCTCCTTCATTCTAATATGATGATGATTATAGTGTTTTTTTAGGCCAAGGTAACGGCGTCATGTGAATGATGGTTTTTTTTTTTTTCAGTAAAGGGCATTTTAGTCTTTGAGAAAAGGCAATCAAGGGTAGTTTTGTCATTATACATAGATTTGGGCCTAAATATGGGCATTTTGGGGAATTCATAAGTTTGTCCAATGATGGTAGGGGCTTGGGCTTCCAAAGATTCGCAACGATGTTTTGGATTTGTATGAACCAAGGCAGGCCCATCATCACATCCACACACCCCACCCCCCCCCTACTCACCCCCTATCCTCTCTCAATAATTTTTATGTTTATCCTTTTTGCATAATTGTTTTTTGATAATAAACTGTAAAATTAGTATTACCAGCAACAATCAATCAAAAAATATAAATTAAAGAGCACATAAAACTCCAACCACCTTCTAGGAAGGATTGCAGAGAATAACAAGCCTCAAGAACTAATTACAAAGTGCCTGAATAAATTCTATATGTTTTCTAGTCTTCTTGACACTCTTTTGTTTTATTTTGTTTCTGATACGATATTCGGTATCTGCATTGAAGTTCAATTAAATTTAAATTCGCGCTGAGAAGTCTCACATGATAGGTAAAACGCTCTCATCCGACTCGGAGTTTAAATCTGAAATTTTAGATTAAGGATGAAGAAGTATTTATCATTGCTCGATAATCTTTGTTGATTGAAATTCTTTTGTTTTCTAGATTATAGTTAGTGGTATTGCGGGGCAAATTTGGAATTTTAGAACCTTATTGTTGGAGCTAAAAAGAGATGGTTTGTCCATTCTTGGTTTTATCACCAAAAGAATATAAATTGTTTGGACAAAATGGGGCAAAATTTGGAGCTATTTGTAGTCAAGTATATTAAATAACACAAATACAAAATGACACGGTAAGATGGTTGGAGTTCTTTCTTCTCTAATTACAAGTTTCGAATTTAAAATATCAAAATAGAGACATCTTGATAGAGAACATTTTATCATTTTACCTATTATATCGATCCTACTTGGATAGGACTGACCAGTGAATTTCATATAACTAATGCCTAAAATAGGAAAAAATATATTCAATATTTTTTATTCTATATTTTCATCAAATATTATATTAAGAGGACTAATTAAGTGAACTTTTGTGAGCGAATGAATAATCCTCTTGGCTATATTGCCTTTTCAAATTCCAATTGGCTTATTGCTTGATAGTGTTTTGTTTTTTTACTTAGGTAATGCTAATAATAATCATAATTATTTCTGCCAAGTATCATAAGGTAAGCACTCTTTTGCCATAATAAGCGTGATTAATTTGAAATAATGATGAGAGGTTATATTTTACAGATGGACTTACCTCATGGGTTATGAGTGCATTTAACATGAAAAATGATAGCCATATAGCATTGTCAATTAATGTTTTTTTTTGATGGAAGCATCATATTCTTTTTAATTTTAGCTCATTCATGTTAATAATGTTTTTGTTGAATATTTTGTAAAATCGTAAGTTTTTTTCTCGTGAATTTGATGAAAGCCCTTTACTTTCGCTTTGGTTAATCATAGATTTGGATATTATCTATGATATTATTTTATCTTGTAAGCAATTTAAGTATCAAATGGACACTCCATTTGTCAAGAAATATTTTTATTTTTCAATGAAAAAAAGAACTTTCAATGATACTTCACTTAGAAAATTTATATTAAAACAATGAATTTCTGTATTAATAAATAGCATGAATCCCTAAAACTTGCATTATTCTAGTTTTAGTCGCTGTTAATTTTCAGTACTATAAATATTTATTTACACTATTTAAATAAATAAGGAAAAAAAAGGAGCATAAAAGAGTAATCACTAGTTAGCCAAAGAGGTTTTTTATGTGTGTGTGTGTTGTTTGTTCTTATTTTTATTTTATTTTTTAGTTCTGCCCTTATTTATGGCAAAGTTTATTTGTTCTGAAAATACTAATGATAGCAAAGCCGGTATAGCTAAAGTAAATAATAATGGCACTGTTTATTCTTCTTAATAAATAAACCTTTAGCTTTTTGCAGCATTTGAAATTAATTTACTCCAATTTTTTAATAATGATTTTGGTTTCATAAATGAATGGTAATGGCAGCAGTCATGGAAAAAAGATTTGCATGGCCATAGATGTCAAAGGGCATTCATTCTAATTCAATTGAGTACCCACCCATATTCATCATCACCTTCCTACAATTATTCACTTAGCCCCTTCTTTTTACCCATTCAAGACCATCACATACAAGGGGTAAACCAACCCTTCTCCCCCTCCACAAAATAAAAAATTATGATTGAATGGTAAATATCCCTTCATATATGAAATCTTGATTTTGAGACTTGAAAAATGGGGTTGTCTTTGATAGAAAATATTTTATTCTTTCAAAATGAAATTTCTCAATAAGAATCTGAATTAGTTGAATCCCACCGCATACTGATAGGAAAAAAAAAAAGGAAGTAGCCTCCCCACCATCTGGTGATGGCTAAGTACCTTTCTATTCTTAGTTAAATATATGAAGTTCTAGCCCCGCGAATGTAGTCTCTATTGGTAGGAAGTGTTTTACCCTCCAAAATAAAACTCCCCCTTCGAAAACTGGGATTAATCGAGTTCAAAAACAAATATCGATATATTGATACGAAAGCAAACAAGCAAGCACCCCTCTCTTAACTCTTTGTGAAGGGGAAAGTCCTGAAGGCGAAACCCCCCACCTGTACAGAGGCCTCTTGGCCATGTGGGATGTAAATCGAGGGATATGCGCGAGTGACAACCCTGCAAGGGAGAGGACCAACGGGACACGAACCCAGCAACAACCCTTACAATATTTCAGCAAAGACTGTCACCACACGGATTCGAACCTGCGATGTCGGAGTGATTGTACCCCAATCACCTTGCCACTTACCAACTCACCTGTGCCCTGGGGCTCCCCTCTCTTAACTCTAATTAGACGCAAATAATGGTGAGTTCAATATTTCGATTATTAGATGACTATGGAATTCTGGAAAATTGTCGGGTTGTTTAAAGAGGGGGGACGCGAGGGTGGGGGTGGGGGTTAACTCGTGTGTAATCCTATTGGGACATTATTGATACATGTGAAGAGTTACTCATATTTTGGGGTACATTGAAACTTGTCTTTTTTTTAAAACCCCATTGCAATGACCTCATCAACCATTGCAGCAAACTAATTTAAAGTCTCCTCTCTTTACTTTTTTCTGAGGTAATTCCTAATGATTTCACATAACACCATTACCCTGCAACTATAATGATTGATTCTTTTGCCATTATTTTTCCTTCCTGTGGTGCATTGAACCCTACACGTGAGTGTTTATATTTGCTACTCATTTTTTAAAATTATTTTTCTTCCTAAGCCACTGATTTTGTGGGACCTATCACTCTTATAATTTAGAGTTCTAATTTCTCGTATTAATATCGATCGAGTTACATTGCAAAGTCGTAAGATCATGTATGAGATGACGTTTGTTCAGTATCGAACGTCGAAAAAGTTGGTGACTTCATGAAAGTGGAAGCCGACGGAGGATGTAACAATAACGATTCGTAGCAAAATTCTTTGTCAAGTAAGTGTCAATCCACACGAAGGATATAATGATTGTGCACAATTTTTAAAAGAAGAGTTAAATGAAATAGATATGTCTGTAAATATATACGATTAGATAATTTTAAAAGATAATCATATATAATTACATAATAAGTAAAATTAATAATCTGGTCATTAAAGTTAAATTATACTCGTAATAACATAATTTTTTTTTACATTATTAGTAAATATATGTTAACCCCAACTTGCACATGTGAGCTAGTAGTACACACATCGGCCATCAAATTCACAACTAGATCTTTGATCTGATGGCTTAGATTGTAACATGGAGAGATCATAAAATTGCTTTTTTGTTCTTTTCTACTCATTTTTTCATTTATTTTTCAATTTTTAAAGTTAAAGGCTGAATTAAATTTGGTCCCTTGTAAAGAGAGTGATAATGATGAGAAGAGAATCTCGAAGACTGCAAAAGTTGAAATTTGGTATGGAAGACAGAATAAGATGTTGGTAATTATTTCGTCTATTCCAATTCACGTGATATCATTTTCATTTTATTCTGTTCTAAAAAATATTATTTTTTTATATTTAAAAATAGTTTAATTTTATAAAATAATTTACAGTCATATATTTATGTAAAATTTATTTTAGATCACATATTTATATAAAATTTATTTTAGATCATATATTTCAAAAATCTTTCTTTATTTTTTAAACTTCATACCAAGTTAAATAATACCACATAAATTGAAACCAGAGAATATGTGAATATTTTGTAGTACTTGATTTGTTAACAGTTCCACATAATTGCCCATCCTTTTTTTTTTGGTGTGTTTTCACTTAATGTTTAATATTTGTATTGGGCCTATTAAATTTGAATTTGCATCAAAAAAATTCACATGGAAGGTAAATCGTTCCTTAGTAAAGGTGATTTGAACTCAAAATTCAAATCCGAAATTCAAAGTAAGAACGAATGAGTACTTACCGCACCATCACAATCTTTATTGGTAGTTGCCCAACTTTATTAGCATGAACGATATCTTGTAACAATCTTATTTTTCTAATAAAGTATTACAGTAACTAATTAATTAACTAGATGGATACCAATCATATGCATTTTTCACTAAAATACTACTTTTTTTTTGTTTCTCATTGATAGGGATGGCAGTGGATCCTGGACCCGGTCCGGATCCGTTGGATCCAGATCCGTTGGATCCAGATCCGTTTTATAGGATACGGATCTTCAAAATTTGGACCCGACGGATCCGGATCGGACCCGGATCCGTTTCTGACGGATCGGATCTGGATCTGGATCTTGTATTTGATATCCGTATCCGGTCCAGATCCGACCCGTGGATCCGTTTGTTATTAAATATATTCATAACCTAGATTGTAATTTTATAAGTATTTTCTTAAAATTGCTAAGCACATCCTTGCAAGTTTTATTCTCAAAACAAGTTTAATTTATCCCCGCGTTGACTCAAAAACTAAAAAATAAAGAGGTAACTTCGATAATAAAATCAATGTTATATTAGTGAATGACTAACATCTCCATAGACAAGTAGTTAAAATTATATTCACAAGCACATGCATGTTCAGTATTGTGGAAATACTAGTCAGCATTTTTCACAACTATTGTCATTGTCCAACATTTTCAATTAATAGCTCACAATCAAAACGAGACAACGAACAACATATCTCATATGAACATTTCAAAATTGAAACACAGTAAATTGTTAGTTAAGTAAAAATCGTTTGTCAGTTCAAAAAAAATTTCTTAGCAAGGCAAATTTTTTTACATGTGGATCCAGATCTGATCCGTGGACCCGGTGGATCCGGATTTGGATCTGATTTTTATGAACCCGATGGATCTGGATCCGGATCTGGATTCAGGTATGAAAAACGGATCTGGATCTGGATCTAGTAGGATCCGGTCCAGATCCTATCCGTTGCCATCCCTACTCATTGATATCGATATTCGCATTGGTATTTAAATTAATTTGAATTCGTGTCGCATAAGACTCATTAAAAGGGGAAGCATTTCTTATAAGAATTTTTAAATCAAATTCGAAACCTCTAATTAAGGGTAGAAAGATCTTGTCCATCCTACCACGACCCTTAATGATAATATACCCCTCTTAGTCATGCATATTCCAGTAAGTTTAAAACTATTCCTATTTACCTCAAAAAAGCTACAGTTGAATTTGTAAGTGGTTTTAAGGATACATGAACGAATTTGTTAGATAAATTGACAAACGATTAGCAATAAATAAGTAAATGAAAATAACAAGTAAAAAATATAGCCTGAATTGCAATGAACCAAGATGAATTCCTTCAGCAAAATTGATCCGGGCCTTAGCTTAACTGCTTCGGTTCCGAGCCAACAATGAGAGCTTAAAGTTTATGATTACAATGAACAAAATCGTGCAAATGTCAAATGAGAATGGGATGCCCTTCCAACATGAAGGTTTGCTCCTTTATAGTGTTAAGAATGCAAGGCATTTATGCTAGAGAATTAGCCTCCAATTAAATGAGAATAATGGTCACTTAATAGGCAAAGCGTAATGGCTGGCGCAATATTCAGAACGGGTACGCGCTAAGCTTCCTCGGTCCTCTATTCGGTGTCACTTGGTCAGGTCACTATTCGGTCTTGATTTAATACTCGAACTCATCCCGGTGAAACCTTCATCTAGTGAAGAATTATGTCGCCTCCTTCGATTTCCACATCCAAACCATGCCACGTGTCGTTCCGATTTTTACCAGATACAGATAGTCCCCACACTTTCCGGATCAAAGTTTATCAAAGTGATGAGAAGTGAAAATGATTTCTTCGATGTCTTCTCTTGCAAGCTTCTTTTCAAATCACTCCAAAATATGTGGGAAAATGAAACGCTTCCTCTTCTCCATGATCTGACTTACGTCTCATCACTCTACAACTACGGACATGTGTCGCCCTCTGATTGAACCATCATTTCCATTCACGAACTGAAACGTTTTGTAATGATGACTACGCCCCTATAAAACTCCCTTTCTTTTTCTTTCACAATTTTTACTTTCTGCCAGCTTTTCTTCAATCCACCGAACATTCAACCTTCAAATTTTCATATCTCCTTATCTTTATACTTTTAAATCTCCATAACTTCAAGCCTTCAAATCTTCATAACTTCATTTCTTTATCACGATGGCCCAAACTTTTCGTTCTTCTTCAAGAAATTCTTCTCCGGCTATTTCACCCCCCCACCACCGATGACGTCACTGGCGTCGGTGAATCTCCCGAGGCTCTGGATTCGTTGAGCCCAGGGCCTTCGACATGCACTCGTCATCTTTTCATTTTGACAATGAATTCTCTGTTCAGACTGCCTCTAATAAATCTGATCGAGGAGAAGAGGCTAAAAACTGTCGTTCTCTGTCAGTGCCTCTGAGATCGGCACAGTCCAAAGTGACTACAGTTGGACCAATCTCTCCAGAATTATTGTACCCAGCCCAGACGAAGATATTACCACCTTCAGATCCAGATACTCCAATGTATACACCTACCCATCACCTTCAAACTTGTCCCTCCAATCGACAACGTGATTCTCGAGACGTGCAGGACTTACAATTTATGTCTTGCACAAATTTGTCCACCTGTCTGGAGGGTCGTAACCTGCCTCCGATTTATGAACGGTCTCGTTAACGAAGTTTTTACTTTGGATCATTTGATCTACTTATACGTACCAAGATTCTTCTATGATGAGATCGTTCAGATCTCAAAACGAGACAAATTTCCCATCCTTTTTAGCGTCGATGAAAATTGACATCGAGGTTGGATAGAACTTTTTGTTGCGGTTTCTACTGCCGAAATTATCCAGACTAGATTCATGCCTTTCCTCGAGGAATGGAACATGCACCGTAAGTACTGAAACTATTTCCCTTTGTTTTGTTTAACTTGTGATTTCAATGACCTGCCTTAAGCCTTTTTTTCGCCTTTTCAGTTGTCCGCTGGATTCCAGCTCATATAGACAACCTCCACACATGGGTTAAGAAAATCATTAGCACTTATATGCATAGAAAGAGGACATGGAAAGTTCTCTCCAAAAATCGATGGGTTGCCCAAAACCACGGTTAGTATATACCGCACCTTTCCTTTTGTTTCGTTATTAATCTTGTTTATATTTTCAATTCTTCTCTTTTCAAACATCCAGGTTTACCGACGGGCACTTCGACCCCAAGGACCAACCCTTCGGCTACTCTAACTGTCCCCAATCCGGTACTTGATCCGGTTGCATCTGTCCGCCGTATCACCGAGGTGCTGAAGAAAAAAAAACCCATCAAATCCAAATCCTCAAAGCCTATGAAGTCACCCACGGCCACTTCAAAGAGGAAAAGAGCTCTGGAAGAAGGTGGCTCTTCTAGAGATCAAGACACTAGCATCTCTCCAAAAGATGTTTGGGTGAGAAAGAATACTACCATTCCGGTAGGAGACATTCCTACCGGAGTTGTTGAAAATATTACTGCTGAAGGGATTGTGCCATCATCCGGTGCCACATCAACTTCTGTCACCATGCCACCGACCACTGAGCTAGTTTCTGTCATCATCAAGGATGACGATGAAGCTACGGATGAGGAGCCATTAGCTAAAAAAACAAGAGCTTCAACTCCCCCCCCCCCCCATCAACACAACCGACCTAACATTTTGGGGAAGAAGATTTTGACCACCTATTTAGTGAAGTTGAAACCTCTTCAAACCCGGTGCCACTGGTGAACACCTCCAGGTTTGCTTATTTAACCATTCCCCAAAAACTCTCCAAATCATCCTAAACTCTAAAGAACCATGTCAGATCCTGATCCAAACTCGTGAGTGTCTTCCCTGGCCCGAGTGATAATTTGAAGAGAGTAAGAACTATTACTCTCTCCTTCCCCGAGGACACCAACTTCCTATCTCGACCAGTCAGGGTTGCGAGCTACCTTAGGCCTTTATCTCAGAATTCGATAAGGAAAAGATGAAAAATGTCTCATGGCAATACCTCTTTAGCGAAGGCATGCATGCATCGAACTGAGTACATATCTCATTTGCTTACTTCTGATATATATCTGTATTTTTTCTTTTCTATTCTAACTTTGGTCCGGCTCATATTTTTACAATCATCCGTTCTAGTCAGCGAAGGCTTCCTCCGATGTATGGAGGAGAATGAAGACCTTAGGGGGCAACTTGACGCCCAAGAAAAAAGAGTTTCGGCATCTCAAATGAATCATCCAGCAAAGAGATGTCTAATTACAGCAGGCCGGTGATCTTCCCATCATTCGAGCTAAATTGGACCAAGTTAAACGTGACTACCTCCGGGTAATAAACGACCTTGAGCTTGTCAACGAGGAAAATAAAACCTTGGACAATGAGAATGATGACCTTTACAACGATGTCTAGGTCCTCACCCAAAAGCTCGAGGATCAAGAGGAGGTCCAACACTATCTCATGTAAAAGAAAGACTTCCTCAATGCGAGATCGATTGCCTCGACACTGAGCTTGCCGATATTGAAGTAAGGGGAGCTGTTAAACAAGATATAATGAAGGCGGCTCAGGATCAAGCCCACCAATAAGCCCAAACTAACGAAGGGCTGATAAATGAGCTCGATGCCTCTAACCAAAGGAATGCCGAGATTTCAGCCCAACTTAACCAAACCTTAGTCGAAAGAGACCAAGCTCAAGCCGATGTGGAGGCTGAGGTAGCTCGGACAGTGCTAAGTACTGAGTACATAACTTGGAATGTCAAGAGGTAAACTTTGGAATAGGCTTGAGATGGGATCTCGGAGATTGATGACAAGATTGCTGAGGCAAAGGACCTCAAGCTCAGAGCCTACCGCAAACTGAATGACTATAGTTCCAAATATGATCTTGAGGACTCCGAATCTGAGTCCGACTAAACTTCAGGCTTACATGCCTTTGTATTTTTTTCTTTTTGCATGTTTTGCTCTAGTCATTTTCCGGCCTTGTCTATGAAATGAATATCCTTTTTGACTTAATCATAATTTCTTTCTAACTCTTAGCATCCGTTATTGCGTTCTTATTTTTAATAATTTAGTTAAATAAACCTTTAACCTAATTGGGACTAGTTGACTCCATTTCAGAGTTTTACTTAAACAAATCATCACTTAATTTGTGTTGAGCCGGATGAAAGTTTTTCCGATCTTAAAAATAACTTAATTTTTTTTTGAATACAAAGCTTCACTTTGGTTTGCGTCTTGTCGGGCAATTCCTTCCAGTTCTGGGTCATTTAATGACTAAACATAAGGACCTTATTTTTATTCTTATGAATAAGACGTCTCTCAGTCATTACGAGCATGAATGTTGGAGCTTCATTAATTCCAACTTTCAGACAATTCAAGTGTCTTTAAGAATATACTAGATTCATTTGATTCGGTGTCTTAGAAGCATGCTTTTGGAACATTAATTATTTTTAATCCGGATGCTTTTATGACGACAATCCCTAATTAAGAACTTTAACAAATTTGTTAGCTCGTAAGCCTAATGATTTTATCAATTGTCTGGATACAAACATATGTAGATAAGTTTTCGAGGCAAATTTCAGATAAAGTGCAATTTCATTCAGACTTTGCTTCGATCAAATAACTAAGCAAGATTCATTCGATCTTTTAACCCTTACAATAATCCTAAAAACTTTTTAAAAAACTTTGACTTTCTTCATTCCGAACTTCTTTACTAAGGGTATGGCAGTCCCCTAGTGTTTGTATTTGAAACATGAGAATTCAAACATTATTTTATCTTCATTACCGAGCAGTCCCCAGTCCCCAATGTTTGTCCGATCTTCAACTCCGGTCTTCAACTACTTAGTAATACGCTTTATATTGTTGCCTCATTAAAAACCTTATCGGAAAAAATCCTTTTCGGGATAAAAATCGTGCTAAGGAAAAAAGAGTGCAACGTGTGTTTTCAAACCTAATTCTAACTCTCCGGTCTTTGAATGATTACTCCGTATTTGTTCCTACAAAAGTTAGCAATATCGACTCAAATAGAGTTCAAAAAATTAATCGATCACACACCTTAGCAGCAATACCGCTTCAAGTGTGCAATATTCATGTTGTTTGGTAACTTTTAACCATCTTCGGCTTCCAACTAGTATGAGCCTTTATCAGTTATTCCTAAAAATTTGTAGGGACCTTCTCAGTTTTGGCTCAATTTCCCTTCATTGGATTTTTTGGTGTTGAGGGTTACTTTTCATAGAACCAAGTCCCTTACTTGAAAGTGCCTAAGGTTAGTCCTTCAGTTGTAGTATATTCCCATCCTTAGCAATGCTAATTCACAGAGTTCATCCGTTATATCAAGCTTGACGGCCATAACTTCATTGTTCGATTCTTCGGTTGCAAGACTGAACCTTAAGCTCGGCTCACCAACTTCCACCAGAATTAGTGCTTCTCTACCATAAATAAAAGAGAACAATGTCTCCCCAGTGCTAGACTTTGGCGTCGTTCTATATGCCCACAACACTTCCGATAGAATTTCTCTCCACTTGCCTTTTGGCTCTTTTAGTCTATTTCTCAAGTTCTGAATGATTGTTTTATTTGCTTACTCCACTTGCCCATTTGCACTCGGGTGATATGGGATCAACACTATCTTCTTGATCTTCAATCCCTCAAAAAGTTATTTACTTTCTTTCCAACGAACTGACAGTCGTTGTCACAAGAAATATTCGTTGGTATGCCGAACCGGCAAACGATGTGATCCCAAATAAAAGCGATGACTTCATTCTCTCTAACCTTCATGAAGGCCTTCAATTCAATCCATTTATAAAAGTAATCAGTCATAAACAAAATGAAGCATACCTTTCTGGGTGCCCATGAGAGTGGCCCCACAATATTCATCCCCAATTTCATGAATGTCCATAGTGACAAAACCGGATGCATTAATTTTGTCAGTTGGTGAATCTTCGGTGAGTGCCTTTGGCATTCATCACATTTTTGGACAAAGTTCTTTGTGTCTTCCTCCATCTGAGACCAATAGTACTAGGCCCTAATCAGTTTTCGGACCAACAATTCTGCTCATGAATGATTTTCATAAGTCCCATCATGAACTTCGCGCATTACATAATCGGTTTTCCCGTGTCCTAAGCACCTCTCTAAAGGACCATAAAAGGACCTTTGGTACAATTGTCCATCTACCAAGCTAAACTTAGCTACCTTAGTATGAAGTGCCCTTGACTCCTTCGGATCCATATGCAATTTCCCATCCCGAAGGTAGTCAATATACTTATTGCGGCAACCCAAGTCATGTTTGTCATATTTACTTGAACATGGCCACCATCAATCGCGGAGTTTAGCAGTTGCATAACTGTTCCCGAATTAAACTCCTCAGCTTCCACGAATGACCCCAAATTTGCCAGGGCATCGGCCTCATTTTTTGTTCTCGAGATACGTGTTCCATGGTCCATTCTTTGAATAAATGCAATATTACTTAAATTTTCTCTAAGTACTTTTGCATCCTTTCTTCCTTCACTTCGAACACGCCGTTCACTTGATTAACAATCAAAAGTGAGTCACATTTTGCTTCGATGACTTCTGCTCCCAAACTCCATGTCAGCTCTAGACATGCAATCATAGCCTCATACTCGGCTTCATTGTTAGTTAATTTCACAGTTCTTATTGATTTCCTAATAACATCTCCCGCATGTGTCTTAAGCACTACCTCGAGTCTGGACCCTTTCACATTCGAAGCTTCATTCGTATACAAGGTCCAGACCCCCGAAGTTGCTCCCGAGGTTATTATCAGTTCTCTTACTACTTCGGGAATTATTCTGGGTGTAAAATCTGCTACGAAGTCTGCTAAAACCTGAGACTTTATAGCTGTTCTTGGCTTATATTTTATGTTATATCCACTAATTTCTACTGCCCATTTGACTAACCTGCCGGAAAGTTCCAGTTTATGCATAACATTTTTTAGTGGATAAGTTAGTACAACACATATAGGACGACATTGAAAGTATGGTCTCAATTTCCTAGCAGCTATTATTAATGCTAATGCCAATTTTTCTAAATGATGATACCTAGTCTCTGCACTAGCTAATGTTCTACTCACAATAAATAGAAAACTGTGTACCTTTCTCTTCTCGAACCAAAACTGGACTTACGGCTACTTCGGACACTGCCAAATACAAGAACAACTGCTTATCTGCCATCGATTTGTGCAGCAGCGGTGGGCTAGAAAAGTACTTTTTCAAATACATCAAATCTTGTTGGCACTCCGGTGTCCATTCGAAGTCTTTCTTCTTTTTTAACAAAGAGAAAAATATGTGACTCTTCTCCGAAGATCGAGAGATGAACCTACTCAGGACGGCCAGCCTTCCGGTGAGTCTTTACACCGCCTTCACATCTTCAAGTACCTTCAGAATTTCTTCGATAGCTTTGATTTTATCCGGATTGATCTCTATTCCTCGATTTGAAACCAAGAAACCCAAGAACTTACCCCAGCCAACTCCAAAAGCACACTTTTCTAGATCAAGCTTCATGTTGTACTTTCGGAGTATGTCAAATATTTCCTGCAAATGCTTTAAATGGTCCTTCGCTTTCAGGGACTTCACTAATATATCATCACTATAAACCTCCATTGTGTTACCTATTTGGTTCTCGAACATGCGGTTAACGAGGCGTTGATATGTTACTCCGGCATTTTTTAAACCAAATGACATACATTATAACAATAAGTCCCATACCTAGTTATGAAAGTTGTACCCGGAGTAAGCGTTTAAGAAAACTCAGCATCTCATACTCCGCCGTAGCATCAATAATTCGATTGATGTGTGGCAAAGGAAAATAATCTTTTGGGCATGCTTTATTCAAATCCTTAAAATCTATGCACATTCTCAATTTATTGCCTTTTTTAGGTACGACAACTATATTTTCTAGTCAGTCTGAATACTCTACTTCCCGGATAGAAGCTATATTCAATAACTTTGTTACCTCCTTCTTGACAAACTTGTGCTTGTAGTTGACCATTGATCTCCTTTTTTTGCTTTACCAGAGGAAAACTTGAGTCCAAACTCAACTTGTGAGTCGTGATCTCCGGTGGAATACCTGCCATGTCTAAATGGGACCAAGCAAAGCAATCAGTGTTAGCTTTAAGAAATTGAATTAATTTAAGCCTATCTTCCGGGGTTAATCCAGTGCCCATATATACCTTTCTATCCGGTAGATGCACGATCAATATGACTTGCTCTAGCTCTTCTATAGTTGACTTCGTAGCATCTGAATCATCCGGTAGTACGAATAACCTCAGAACGCGATGGTAATCCTTCTCTTCCTCATAATCTATCTTTTCCCCTTCTTCTTTCTTCGGAATCGATGGGCCCGAATCCTGTGATTGCTATTTGACTTTCTTGCTTTTACTCACTTCCTTCACTTCTTTTGGTAGTTGCACCGACTCCTCTATCGCGAACATTTCTCTTGTTGCCAGTTGCTCTCCTTGAACTGTCTTAATTTCCTCAGGATTTGGGAACTTCAGCATCATATGCAATGTAGAAGGTACGACCTTCATGTCATGTATCCATGGCCTACCGAATAGTGCGTTGTACCTCATTTCGTCTTCAATGACATAAAACTTCATTTGCCAAATCGTTCCGACTTCATTGACTAGAAGAGTAATTTCCCCTTTTATGGTCTCACTTGCCATGTTGAATCCATTTAGAATTCGGGCTGCCAGTACAATTTGATCCACCAAACCTAATTACTCCACCATCTTCCATCGAATGATGATGGCCGAGCTACCTGAATCAATTAAAATACGCTTAATTTGAAATTTATAAAGACAGAAATTACCAGCGCATCATTGTGAGGTTGAATGATGCCCTCCGCGTCTTTATTGTTAAAATATATTGTCTCCCCCGGTACGTAATCCCTAGATTTTTTCTCCCTAGTTATTGAAACTATCTTTTTTGCAGTTATAACGAATCCCTTCAGAACGTCCATCCCTCCGATAATCATATTTATGATATGCTAGAGTTCAACCGGATCCACTTTCTTGTTTGCTTCCCTGTTTCTAATGTTTCATTTTGCTTGATTGCTTAGAAACTCGCGTAGATGGCCATTTTTCAACAACCTAGCCACTTCATCCCTCAATTGACGATAATCCTCAATTCGGTGACCATGAGTACCATGGTAATCACAAATCAAACTTGGATCTCTCTGAGCTGGATCTGTCCGAAGTAGTCTCGGCCACCTTGTCTCCTTTATATGACTAATAACTGAAATAAGTCCGGTTGCATCGATGTTGAAGTTATACTCGAATAGTCTCGGGTTTTCAACATTATTAGAAGAAGATCTATCGGTATCATTCTTAAATTGCAATGACCCTCGATCATTGCGCTTATCTCCTCTGTCTGATGAGAAGTTGCGATTGTTACGACCCCTATCCGATATGAAGTTCGACCTTTCAGATTGTCGGTAGGGTTGATACCTATCTTTTGAATGCTTTAATTCTGACTCAGCTACTCTAATTGATTTATCAAAATTCTTGTTTTGCCTGCTGACCCCGAAGGAAGTTCGAGCTGATCATCCCCCACTCAGATTTTAGACTCATATATATTGTGCCCGTCTGCCCACGTCACCACTGGGAACTCCAACAAGTTCTCATTTAATTTTAAAGAGGCACTAGAATCCTAGGATTTAATCCCTTGGTGAAGGCTTCCGCTGCCCATTAATCTGGTACTCGGGGAAGAAACATCCGTTCCTTTTGAAGCCTTGTCACGAACTCCCATAGCAACTTTGCATCCTTCTGAGCAATTTTGAATATATTCGCTTTCCTTGCTTGAACCTTCTTTGCTCCGGTATGTGGCTTTGTAAAAGCATCTGCAAGCATTCCAAATAAGTTAATAGAATGTTCAGGTAACATAGAATACCATGTCATTTCTCCCTTGGATAGTGTTTCGCCAAATTTCTTCAGTAACACCGATTCGATCTCATCCGAGTGCATTTCATTGCCCTTCACTCCACAAGTGTATATCGTCACGTGCTTATGTGGATTTGTGGTTCTATCGTACTTCAGGAGATCAGACATCTTAAACCTCTTCGGTATCAACTTTGATGTTGCACTCAGTGGGAATGACAACTGGATGTATCTCTTCGAGTCTGATCCCTTTAGGATCGGAGGTGCTCCTGGAATCTGGTCTACCCGTGAATTGTAGATTTCAACCTTCTTTTCAATAATATCCATTCGCTTAATCAAAGCTTGGAGCATTTTCAAGACCTCCGAGGATTCATTTGCCCCCGAACTAGTGCCATCTCCTTCGACTCGATCTTCCTCTTGGATCCAACCTTCATCCCGGACGAGACGAGTTTCATCCGTCGCACTTGCCTCGATGCTCTTCTTTTGCAACTGTGTAATAGCCTCCTGTTATTTCTTCAGCATGTTAAAAATTCGATCCAAATTTATTTTGCCATCCTCAACATCGTATGGTGTTTTCTCACGTGACCTTATGGATCCCTGGGTGAAATCACATGATTATTCCGATGCTTGCCAATTATCGGATCAACAGGCGGAACGCGGTTGTTGTTATTGAATATGCACACATTTTGTTGGCCAAATTGAAAAAGGTCCATTGACATTTGCTTAATTTGTTATTCATAGGACCATAGACTTAACATGTAAAACATCTTACTTCATGATTTGATAAAAATGAAAGTAGCTAATCAGGGAAGAATAAATGCTACTAGAAACATAGGTTTTTCCTATCAATATTCGGTGAGAATTTTCTTTTTATAAAATATTATTTTTCCACCTCATTCCACCGAACCAACTCATTGTCACCTAAATTTGTTACCGTGATTTCCTGGGATACTTGAGCAAATTTGAGTTATTCTATGTTAAAAATAATTCAGTAACGTACTGTAGTGTAATAATGTGAAAAACGAGTCCAAACCAACTTGTGCATTGTCAATGTACAAAAATAATTTGGAAACAACTTTGAACTCTTAATAGTGTATATAATCCATCTTTTAATAAAAAAAAAGCAGCCCGGTGCACTAAGCTACCACTATGCGTGGGTCCGGGGAAAGGCATCGGAAAATCTTGTTAGCTATGAGCTACTTAGCGATGAATTTTGTAGTTAATTCTTATTTTCCCCCCTGTTGTGTGATGATCAAGAAAAGACAAATAAACAACTAATTATAAGAAAAAATAAGCTTACAAATCTCTCGTAGGCATGAACATGCCCGGCGAAGACGATATTGACACGAGCGTTGAAGAGTAAATCCTCCATAGAATTTTTCTTGCCATAAGATTCATACTCTCCTTGATGAGCAGTGTTAGAATTGTACCATGGTGCATGCAAAAGAACAACAAGCCATGGAGTTTTTGTTTCTATCAACTTTCTTCAAATCATTTTTGAGCCAATTGTATTGGGCCGATCCAGGCCCAAAATCAGTATATGAGCCCAACATGATAACATGAAGCCCAGCAACTTCAAAGGAATAGTACAAGTTTGAAGTTGAACCACTTTGCTCAAATGGCATGAGCCATCTTGCATTGTATGATGTAAAGGATTGGCTGTGTACCACTGGTATTTTCTCAACCTCATGGTTGCCTTGAGTCACCATCCACGGGCGTTGGCTCGTCAACGGCTCCACCAACCGGCCGAATGAGTCCCATAGAGGCTGCAAAGTATCCGCATGCGACAAGTCCCCGGGCAGCAACATAACGTCATAATTTGATTTTGAAATATGATCGAGAGTTGACGCTGTCCAATCCGTTTGCCCTAAATCACTTGTAATTCATATTTATTCGTTAGGGTAATCTTGAAATCTTGATACACTATAATGTTTGCATTAAAACGCGGCTATGCATATCGTATTAATAAACTACCCCTTCCGTCTCATTTTGATTTATCTATACTGAACTTGAAAAAAAGAAATATACTATCAGTGTACCATTTAAGACTCTCAAAAGTCAATTCCAAGTAATCGTCTATAATAAGTGCAGATTGGTAATATGTTACAACACTTGTTACACGTCAAAATATACTAAAGGCAGCCGAGGGAAAGAGCCGCACCCTAAGTAGGTGTGATATGGAAAGTCTACCCTGACACAAACATGAGTATTTGATTCCACGGCTCGAAACCATGACTTATAGGTCATACGAAGACAATTTTACTGTTGCTCCAAGCCCCCTTCGACCAGTCAAATTATACTAACAATGTAACAATAAGACTTTACACTTTCAAAGTATATAATTTAAAATTCAACAAAAAAAATGTTTGAGCAAATATTTACTAATCCGGATAGGGCTCTTACCTACAACTGCAAATTTGATAGGAAATCCAGCTGGAGGGGTTTTGAAACTGAATTCTGGGCTTGAAATTGGGCCACAACGGTAGTAGTAGAGTGTATTGGGCTTCAATGGCCCAATAACAACATAATGTATTTCACCAGACTTGTACAAAATGTATTTGTATGTTGTGGTATCTCCATTTGCTGAAAATGGGTAACTTCCCGGAGATGTACCGTACTGCACCGTCGCCGGTATACCGGAATCTTTGGTTATCCATGAAATCCTCATCTTGTCTTCACCCACCATGGAAACGTGCACCTGCAAGAGACGTCCAGTATAAAAGCTTAAACTATTAGAGAACGGATTTGAGCGTTAAATTTTATTTATATTAGGTTTGTGATATGCTCAATTGAGGGAAGACTTCAAATTCTATAATTTTGTGTCATTTTACCTAGACGGGTAGAAAATTAAATAGGTTATTATACATATTTGGAGGAAGACGAACAAATATGTAGACTATAATAAATGAAGGTAAAATATATGAAAATAATTTGCTAAATTGAAAAGTTGCACTCAAGGAAATAGAGTTCTTTTTTCCTTGAAGATTCAAATTATGTAGCTTATGAATGATTTTGGGTAATTTATTTGGTCTTTTCCAATGTATAAAAAAAAAGAGAAGGGAAGTAGGATTATGAACTTGTTCCTAGAAGAATACCACCAAACAAGTCCAAATTGTTTTGTTTGTGTTAACAATCAAAAGTAATTTAAGTGTTTAGCCGAATTCAGTGATAGCCGAACTGTTGAGCCAAATTTATTCCTAGCCCTCGACTACAAGTACTTCATCGGCTACTAAGGCATCTTAGCTGAGTTGTTAGTTAGAGGTACGACTGGGACCCACTCAGATGCAGACGATTCAACGACCAAGTCAAAAGGGTTTCTGAACCCCTAGAAGCGGTAACGGCCAACAACAGCTAATATAAAGGGCCATTATCCGAGCAAGAGGAGTAGAGGGCGAGAAAATCGGGATCACCTCCCCCATAGTCGACCATTGAACTTAGTGGGTTACTTAATGGTTGACATTGGGGGATCACGTTGTACATTTTTTTTCTTTTTGTACTATAAATAGGATCATTCTTTGCATATACAGACACAACCAATCAATCAAACAACTCAATTTTTATCTATCTTTATCCTTTACTTTATTTATCCTTTACTTTACTGTACTCAGCTGCATTCATGTTTCTTACCTCTTAGTTTACTCATACCATCGTCCTAACGCTTTCTGGAGTAGTTAGGGAACCCATTGCAGGAAATTAGAATTCCATTTCCAGCCCAAAATCGCTTCAGTTAAGGAATCAATTTGTCTCCCGATACGGTCAGCCGATAAAATGGCAGAGAACCGAATTCGGGGCGAGAACAAATTTATTACGCCCAGTGGGACCATAGGTGAATTAATAGCAAAGTTTGATTCTCCAGGTCAGGATCATTCTTGGCGTATGCGCCTAAGGTCCGATAAGAAAATGAACCCCGAGTCCAGTCCACATCCTAAACAAAATCCTCCCAGAAGGAACAACGAACCAGCATCCTCATCGGGTATGCCTATAATGGTTGATACCCTTCCATTTCCTCCATCAACCAAGTTGTGGAAGAATCTAGCCAATCTAAAGGTCCAACCATAATGACCACGTCTTTTATTAGACAACAGATCGACTTAGGAGTCCACGATATTATGTACCAAGTTTCTAAATAGTTGGTTGACATTGTGAAGCCGATGGTACATAATGAGGTTCAGCAAACGAGGGATATGGAAACCAATCGAATGCACCCAGGAAAATGTTCGGCTAGTTCTGCCATCCCTTTGACGAGCAGTGATGTTCAGCATGAGACCGTGACGCCTGGTGTTGTTCCTCAACCGCAATGCATCAGCTAGTGCCTACTCAGGTGCAGCCGGTAGCGCACCTAGGAAAACAAGCCTAATCGCCTGGAAACCAACACACTGCATGGTCGCCGCCGAACCTTAGGGGGGGCAAAATGTGCCACTTGATTAAGCGAGTCTACAGTATGGGCAGATCAACATGGCTCGGATACCAGTTCTAGCTCCAGGACACTTTGGATTGCCGCTCGTTATGCCGCCCGTTTCTACGAACGGCCCTACGATGTAAGCAAACAATATTGGTCAGCCGAATTGGCAGCCAATGGTCCCTGGCTATGACTTAGCTCGGCTATCTGGTGACACTATTTATAATGGAATACCATTCCATCAATCATTGCTAGTACCCAGTCCATACCTTTCAGGAAGCGTAAATTTTCTAAGAACGACTGACGTTCGAGGAGAGCAGCCATGGAATACTATTCAACCTTATCCTCAGTCTCCGTTAGCCGTTCCAGGAGCTCAGGTTGCAGGTTTTGGTGGCCATACCCAACAAAAGCAATGGGGAATTACCCCACCTATTGGTAATGGCCAGCAGACCACCTACAACCTTCAAAATCCTGTCCAACAAAGTGCAGAATAGAGGCCGCCAGTGCAGAACGCCTACCAGCCGAATCCAGTCGAGAATCGGCAGGGGACGTCGCAACTGATAAACTTGGAAATTATTGCTAATATCATACGGAGGTACTTCGGCATCCAACTAAAACCTTTGGACAAGCCTGTTTATAAAAAGCCTTACCCCGATTGGGTAGATCGGATAATACCTTTGCCGAAAGGCTTTAAAACACCGGAGTTTGCCATCTTCTCTGGTGACGACGACAAATCACTATCGAGCACATCGGTAGATTTACTGCCCAATGCGGCAAGGCTGGCCGGAATGAGTATCACAAGTTACAGTATTCCCTCTCTCTCTAACGGGAATATCCTTCGCATGGTACTCCTCTTTGGCTCCTGATTTCGTACAGAGCTGGGCTAACATGGAGGGTTGGTTCCATGATAGGTTCTATTGGCCCTAACCTCAAGTCATTGTGATTGAATCTAACGAATATCAAGCAACAGGTCGATGAATTGGCTGTCGATTTTATCGAGAGATTCAGAAAGAAAGTTGGGAAATGCACCGTACACTTCCCCAAGTATGAGTGTGCCCACATGATAATCAACAACATGCACCCTCAGTTAAAGGAGAAGTTGGTGGGACAATCCTGCTCTGACCTGAATCAGTTAGCTGAAAAGGCTAGCCAAATAGAGCAGTATGTCCAGGAGAAGGAATGGAGAAGAGCCAGCCGAAATTGAAGCTCCCACATAGTATCCATCATTGAAGTGGATGAGTTCGAATCAGAGTCAGCCGACTGCGCGGCAGATGCAATGGTGGTTGAGATTGTTAGGGGTAAGGTTTACTCTTGCCCAACCTTAAAAGCCGTAAAAGGCAAGTAGACGAGTTCATTCGATGACAGGGTCGGTTACTAGTTTGAAATCACAAAGGCATATCAGATCTTTGATCATCTGCTAAAAATAAAGCAGCTTCGGGTGCTTGATGGTCATAGGATTTCGCCTGCCGATGAACTTAATGATAAGAAATACTGCAAGTGGCATAATTCATGCAACCACTCTACTTCTAATTGTGTGGTCTTTAGAAAGGCGATCCAAAAGGGCATCAAAGAGGGGAGGTTCAAGCTAGCCGACAAGAGTATGGTTGAAATGTCCATTGATATCGACCCCTTTCCTGCAGTACAAATATCTATGGTATCTTTTGCTAAGCCCGATGAGTCAAAGTACACCAAAGGGAGACAGTCGATGAAAAGGGTGTGGGTCCCAAAGAAACCTACCAAAGGGGAGAAGGCCACAAGGACCTCTGTGTTCAACCGGTTAGACAGCTTACATGACATTCGCGATGACATGCAGCCAGCTAGAAGCAGTTTTCATGGCCGCCCTAAATACTTGAGGGACATTGAACGAGAACTTTAGGAACAAACCATGATGTTCAGAAGGGTCCCTATCGGCGCCAGACATAGGCATGGGGGGCAAGTACGGATGCCAACCAACCGGCAGCCGAGCATGCCTCAAATAGATGAAGAACCACTCTCTAAAACCAAATAGAGGGTGTTCGAGTTTAATGTAAACGAGGGTGTTTCGTCCTTACGTATCACGATGAGAAATGAGGACCAAATGAGACCCCGGAGAATGATTAAACCAGCCACAAACACAGAAGAGGGGAAATGCATTCTGCTGGGCAGGGATTGGATTCACACCAGCCGATGCGTTCCTTCTACCATGCATCAAAAGCTCATCTTTTGGGAAGGATACAAGATAGAAATCATCCTAGCGGATGATAATCCATTCCGACCAGGGGTTCAGAACGTAGAGGCTGTCATCTATTCACCCTATGTGGCTCCCCTAGCCGTCACGGAGCAGTATGAAGAAGGATCTTGGGAATCATGTAATCTTACCTTGCGAGGGTTTGAAATAAAATAATTAGTCGAACCACGACTTACCTTGGAGGATTTAAATGGTTTAGAAAACTTAAATCATACGTGACTTGTGGCATCGGCTGACCGCTCTAAGTTCTGAGGCAAGGATAGCCGATGCATCGCAGATGGGGAACCACGACAATGAACCAACGCTTGCAGCCGATAAAGTTGAGTTGCCGATGGAACTTGAATCGCCCATAAGAAGGGCTATGCCTAATTTTGAGTCTCAGGATCCTTTGGAAGATATCAACTTGGGAACTGAAGAATCCATCGGCTAACACATATTAGTGGTTTGCTGAAGGAAGAAGACAAACAAGGCATAATGGCTCTTCTACTGTAGTATAAAGACTGCTTCACATGGGATTATCATGAGATGTCTGGGCTGGCACGTACTTTAGTAAAACATAGATTACCAATCAAGGAGGGTTTCAAACCCCAAAAATAGCCGCTCGAAAGGTATCACCCTCAACTGATGCCTCAAATCATAACTGAGATTGAACGAATGCTGAAAACCGGGTTTATTAGAATGGCTAAGTATGTGGAATGGTTGGATACTTTGCTATAATTAGATATCGGTAGCCGAGGATTACATTCACAAAAATGCCTTCAGATGTCCAGGAGCGTTGGGCATTTATGAGTGGGTAGTTATGTCGTTTGGTCTGAAGAGTGCTGGTGCCACTTATCAAAGGGCAATGAACACCATCTTCCATGACTTGATCGGCAAGACTATGGAGGTTTACATCGATGATGTAGTAGTGAAGTCTAAGGACTTCAAGGATCATTTAGCCAATCTTGAACAAGCATTAAAAAGAATGAGGATTCATAATCTCAAAATGAATCCAGCCAAGTGCATGTTCGAAGTATCGACTGGCAACTTCCTTAGCTTTTTGGTACACAAGAAAGGCATCGAGATAGATCGTAATAAAGCCAAGGAAGTAATGGGATCTGCACCACCCAAGACAAAGAAAGAGTTACAAATTATTGGGAAAAATCAATTTCTTAAGGAGGTTCATATCTAACTCGGCTGGCAAGATGAAGGATTTCTCACCTTTGCTCAGACTTAAAGAGTCAGAAGAACTAGTATGGGGTCTGAAACAGCAAGAGGCCTTTGATCAACTTAAAAAGTCCTTAGCTACTTCCCCCGTACTGGTGCCTCCCATGCCAGGGAAGCCGTTGAAATTGTATATTTCGGCTGCAGAATTATCTATCAGTTGTTTGTTAGCATAAGAGGCCAATGATGAAACTGAAAGAGTGGTTTATTATCTTAGATGAATGCTCAACAATGCTGAAACTAGATATACTCATTTGGAGAAGCTTTGTCTGTCTTTGTTCTATGCTTGCACAAAACTCGAATATTAACTAATGCCTCACGTTATATACGTTTTCTACAAAGTTGATATTGTTCGGTACTTACTAAATAGACATGTCTTGCAAGGTCGATTAATGAAATGGGCCATCAAGCTTGCCGTGTTTTATCTCGAGTATAGGCCACTTAAGGCTATCAAAGGTCAAGCAGTAGCCAATTTCTTGGCAGAACACCCTTGTGTAGACATGAAGGATCCATGTGCCCCTCCTACTGCATGTAGAGACGTCGTGTCGTGGGTACTAATGTTTGACGGGTCTAGAACCCAGAAAGGAGTTGGAGTCGGAGTCACGATAACAAATCCGAGAGATAAAACGTGAAGGTTCTCTTATCGTCTAGATCCTGAATTGACAAACAACCAAGCCGAATACGATACTCTAATTATGGGACTCAAACTCCTAGTTTCTATGAAAGCGAGGTGCATCGAGATCCGAGGAGACTCTCAGCTGGTGATCAAACAACTGGCCGGGGAATATGACTGCAAAGACCCAAATTTGCTGGCCCGTCACAGGATGGATAACATGTTGCTTAGTGGGTTCGTATCATCCACGTTAAGTTATGTTCCCAGAGGCATGAATGTTGAGGCTAATGACTTAGCACAAGAAGCTTCAGGTTTTAGGAAGTCTCTACTCACCCTAGAGCATTATGAATTACCAGCCGAAGTGTTAATTGTTGATCAAATCGACTCATGGAGGCAGTTACTAATTGACTACCTAAAAGATCCCTCCAGCTGCAAGGACCTCAAGGTTAAAAGAAGAGCCTTGAAATACGTGCTCATTGACGATGGCCTCTATAAAAGGAGCGTGAATGGAGTACTACTCAAGTGCATTGCCAAAATAGAGGCCTTGAGGGTCATGGGAGAGGTCCATGAAGGAGTATGTGGATCACACAGAGTAGGGTCAGCAATGAAGTGGCTGATCTACCGCCATAGCTATTATTGGTCTACTATCACAGTTGACTGCTTCCAATTTACAAAAGGATGCAGAGAATGTCAGAAACATGGACCAATCCAACGGATACTAGCCGAGTTGCTGCACCCAGTCGTAAAACCTTGGCCCTTCAGAGGATGAGCTATAGACCTCATCGGTAAGATTCACCCATAATCGGCTAAAAGGCCATAATTTCATTATTGTGGCTACCGATTACTTTACTAAATGGGTGGAGGCTCAGCCGATGAAGAGGGTCCATCAGACATATGTCATTCAGTTTATCCAACACCAGATCATATGCAGATATGGTATTCCTCATACGATTACCACCGATCAAAGGACAATGTTCACTGGTTCTAAGGTGGCAGCCTTTGCTGAGAATTTCGATATCAAGATAATCACATCTTTTCCTTATTACGCACAGGCGAATGGGCAAGCCGAGACAACCAACAAACTTATTGTGAACATAATTAGTAAGAACGTGGTAGATAAACTAGGAATGTGGCATCTCACTCTGGATGAAGCCGTTTGGGCGATCAGGAATTCTAAATCTATAGCTACCGGGACAACACCTTATCGGCTAACCTATGGCCAAGATGCAGTGTTGCCGTTGGAAATTAATGTCAAATCTTTACGGGTGGCTAAGCAGAACTCTCTAAGTTTAGAGGAGTATCAACATGCCATGCTAATGGAGTTAGACCAGCTAGATGAAGATCGATTTGTTGACACCCAATTTTGTCTCATCTATTATGATTTTATTCGCAATTTTTTATATTTTGACACTTTTAAAATAATTTTAAAATATAGGCATATATGTGTGTATCTTCGTATTATTATTATTATTCGCATTTTTTTTACTATCATTTGCATCTTTATCATAATCATAGTTTTATCCATAAATTCTAAGTTATTTTATTCTCGCAAAATTGCATCGCATTTCCCTTTTATTAAGCATTAAACATTTCGCAAATATTATATTTTTATTATTATCACATTGGTATGTTATTTTAAATAATTCACATCTTTTACAATATATATATATATATATATATATATATATATATATATATATATATATATATATAAAATATGTTTTAATATTAAACCCCTTTTATATTTTTTATCCATAACCCATTTTCATTTTCCCAACCCAAAACAATTTCTACCCAAAAACAATTCAACTCTCCCTCTTTATTTCGGCCCAACCGGACCATTACCCAAAACTCCCCAATTAAATTCCCTTATACCCAAACCCAAAACAATTAAACCCAACACCACAAGCCCAAACTCCCCCAATTAAATCCCCATTTCATCGCCCCCGCCCAACTCCCGTCGGCCCACTCACCCGACCCGTCGCCCCAGCCCAAACCCCTTACCCCTTTTAATTCCCCCAAAAACCCAAAACCCAAAAAACCAAAAATCGAAAAACAAAAAAACCGAACCCTACCCCCCTCACAAATCGCCGCGACTGCACACCCCACGCCCCCGACCCCACTCGCCGGTCACCTCGCCCCTGCCACCACCGACCCACGACACCACCAACCCCCTCTCGTTACGCCGACACCCACAAAATCCGCGACCCATACCCACAAAATCCGTAATTGTTAGCCCCTTTATTTTGAATTTCAAACTCGTTCTTGGGGGGGGGGGGGGGAAATCCACCTATAAATACCCCATGTTGTTCTTCATTTTTAAGGGGGATTCTTCAGAGAAAGAAAAGGGGATTTTCGAGAGAAAAACAGATTTTTTGGAGGATTTTTTGGAAGATTATTCCATATATACATAAATATTTTGTTGTGTTCTTGATTGTAAGCATTTGCCTTCCTTGTTATTCAAGAATCAAGTCCGAAAAGGTTTGTTCTCCCCTTTGATTCTCTGATTTTTAGTTTTCCGATTCGGGTCGGGTCACCGACCCGGAGTCGGGTCGACCGGTTCGGGTAACATTTTCGAAATTCTTGCATTTCATTTTCTTGTTATTGGTTATCCGAATTTGGTGTTAAAATCGATTTGGGTTTGGATCATTTGATTTCGGATTCGGGTCATCGACCGGATCGGGTCGATCCGATTTGGATATTTTCGAAATTCTTGCATTTCATATTTTTGTATGTTGGTTATCCGGAATTGATGGAATTATTTGATGTCGGGTTGGATCTCCTATTCGGGTCGGGTCGACCGGTTTGAATTTCAAATTTCTTGCATTGTTCTTGTTGTTATTATTGGTTATCCGAAAAATGAAAAATCGATTCGGGTTAGCTTCGATTCGGTCGGGTTCTTGACCGGGTCGGGTCGACCGGTTTGGGTAATATTTTTCGAAATTATTGCATTTCGCATCTTGCATATTGGTTATCCGAAATTGCTTTGAAAAATTCGATTCGTTGTTTCTTCATTGATTTCGGGTCACCGATTTCGGGTCGGATCAACGACCCGGGTCGGTCGACCCGATTTGGTTATATTTCCGAGAATCCTTGCGTTTCGCATTTTGCATATTTGGTTATATCGAATTTGCCGAAAAAAGATTCGATTTGTTGTTCTCCATCGATTCGGGTCGGGTCGACCCGATTTGGATATTTTTCGAATTATTGCATTTTGTATCTTGTATGTTGGTTATCCGAAATTGGTGTTGAAATTTGATCCGGGTTTGATTTTTTCATAAATACTTCTTAATCTGTTTCGGTCCCGGGATTTCGAACTCGGGTCGGATACTTTAATTGCTCACTTTGCTCGTTTCTTTGACAACTTTTTTATTGTTTTATTAATATCGCATTTAGGTGATGAAATTGAAATCGAGGCCGCACTTTTCATTTTCTCGTTTTAGCATTAATTCTCTCCGTTTTTCGGTTTAATCGTTTTTTAATCATCCGTGCAACGGATATCTTCTTGTTTTTATTAGTTTACTTGTTTTAAATATCCTTGCAACGGATATCACTTTTTTTCTTGTTTACTATTTTACTTGTTTCGAATAAATACCGCATCTTTTCGGTCTTGCTTTCTATTTCGAGTTCAACTGCTCGGTTCCAAATTACCTTGTTTCTTGTTTTAAACTAGACACCGCGTCATTTTCGGAAAGCTGTCTTTTTTTTGCCTCTCGTTTTCTGCTTCTTTGCCTACTCGCCTCTTGTTTCTTGTTTCAATTTTAATTTTACTGATTTGAACACGATACTACACTCGGCCGATGAAAAATATCCGTCGATTTTGAGGCCTCCACGCGTTTCAAAGACGGAAATATAACTTCGGGCAATGATGAAGACTTAAACCTTTTTATCCGAGATCAACATGTTTAGTAGGCGAGGTGACTAAAATAACCAACAAGTTATATATTCGCAGCCACGACATGATTATAGTGATCCTTTCTATTTCACCCGAGAGACCAACACGTTTAGTAGGCGAGGCAATCAAAATAAACTACATTAGTCATATGTTTGCAGCCACGACGTGATTGGAATGTTCTTTTCAAAATTTAAGTCTGAGCCCTCCGTGATCAAAACATTCACTTTGTTTTGAATACGGATATGGAGTTATTTGTATTTAAGCATTTTCTAACCGTTTGTTCGTGACGACTTGCGGGGATTAAAGCAAATAAAGACAAATATTCCTCGGAGTTTATTTATTTTTATTTCTTTCCTTAATTCAGCTTTTATTCCGCTTTGTATTGTAATATTATTTATCGCACTTATGTAATTATTGAAATGCTTAGAATAGGCAAACTTAGGATTAATTCATAGGTTAGTTTAAGATTTGAAACCCGTCGCTAGCTTATTTATTTGTAGGCTCGGTTGAATTCAAACTTAGAAATCCTCCGCTAGTTATTTATTTTAGGCTCGTCACGCTTATTCAAGATTTTTAAAACAACTTTTGTCATCTTTATTTGCTTCAATTAATTATACAAATAAGTTAATCTTTTTATTATTATTTTTTGCAACTTGTTGATTTTTGAAAGATTCGCTTCTTTGCCATTATAAAGAATTTATTGTCACAAATGCATGTTTTCTAAAAACTTTACATGTATCTTTCTTTTATGTCATCCGAATACGTACTTGTATAAAATGCATCATATTTACTTGTATAAAATGCATCATATTTGCAAACATCTTTTTATCTATTATACCTTTAAAACATGCATCTTTTCTAAACAATAATTAACCTGAGTTTGACCGGATAACCGCAAGTTAGCGGATCTTAAAGGATGCCTAACCCCTTCCCTTTAGGATAATAAAGAACCCTTACCTAGAATCTCGCTAGTTTCGCAGACCTTAAAATTGGAGTTACATTGCAGCATTTAGCTTAAATATTTAAGTGTCCTAATTCACCATAAAAAATAATTAGGTGGCGACTCCTCAATTCTTTACCCAGGAATCACCTGAACACGTCTGTGCTCCGCTTTGACCGTAGAGCAGGTCGAAAAACGGGCGCGACACGATTGATAACCCTAGAGAAAATTGAAGCCGGTAAATGTAAAATGGCTAAAACATACAACAAACATGTTAAGCCTAAGAGGTTTGTCAAAGGAAACTTAGTTTGGAAAATTGTTTTGCCGATTGGGATGAAAGATCGTAAATTCGTCAAATGGTCACCAAATTAGGAAGGACCTTTCGTAGTAAGCCAAGGGATCGCCGGCAACGCATATCGACTAATAAACATGCATGATGAAGAAATCAATAGGAATATAAATGGGAAGTATCTAAAAAGTACTATCCTTCGATTTGAGGCATGTATGAATAAACGACAGCCACAGACCGACTGCCTGGTCGCACAAAATAAGCTAATTCTCTCCGACGGGAGATGTATGGCTAAATGACAGCCATATACCGGTTGCCCGGTCACAAAATACAAAGAAAGCCATTTCTTTCACACGCATGTGTCGTAAGGTTGGTCGCACTGCTCAGGCAAAGAAACGTCATCCCAAGTGGTCAAAGACAATGTCCCATCAAATCTGCGGGGTTTATTTTAAATTTGCGCAAGAATGCTGAGAGCAATGCTGAAGTTAAATGGTGGGATATGGATTCCCACATCCAAGTAAACCAAGCATAAAAACATAGGCTCCGCACATACCTGAGCCCGGCGTTACAGCGGAGATCAAATTCCGACCATGCGGCGGCATAAAAGGGCCCATGTTCCTCCATTCGGCTTCTGTGACCAACTTCACTCGGTCTAACCAACTAGAATGATGAACGACCTTAGTCGGCCAAGTATGAAGGTTAGCCGAACAGCGGCCGCCGGTGAACCAGTCACAAGTAGAAAAAAGTCATGGTTTATCGAGCTGAGGTACTGAAACTAGAGAGAATCACCTTATTCCAGTCCACCGTACGGAGTCAGAACCAATTGTTCATCAACGAAGGCCAAGGCAGGGGTCAGGTCACTATCGGCTAGAATTATTTTTCCTAATCTTCGAGATAAAAAAGATGAAGCCATGGTTTTCGACTAAGAAAAGGGCCAAAGATTAGGTGAGAAACCTATGGGGGGATACCTTTCCTTAAATAATCTTCAGAGGCGCGACTGAGATTAATTTATTATTTTCAAAAACACGGCCGAAAATCATTAGAGCCAATTCGTGGTAATGTAGACGCCTCAGTTAAAGGGGAAACACATTTCAAGAAGTGATCATCATTGCATGTACTGGAGACGAGACGATTGAAGTGACATGCGCGACTGTCAGACTGAAATGACGACTACTTTCGGATACATTAACTCAACATTCACACTCGAGTTAATATAGGGGGGGGCAATTGTTAACACTCAAAAGTAATTTAAGTGTTTCAGTGACAGCCGAATTGTCCAGAGCCGAATTTATTTCTAGCCCTTGACTACAAGAACTTCATCGGCTACTAAGGCATCTTAGCCGAGTTGTTAGTTACATGTATGACTGGGACCCACTCAGATGCAGATGCCTCAACGACCAAGTCAAAAAAGTTTCCGGACCCCTAGAAGCGGTAACAACCAACAACAGCTAAAAGAAAAGGGCCATTATCCGAGCAAGATGAGTAGAGGGCGAGAAAATCGGCACCACCTCCCCCATAGTCAGCCATTGAACTTAGCGGGTTACTTGATGGCTGACATGGGGGGATCACGTTGTACAATTTTTCTTTTTCTTTTTTTGTACTATAAATAGAATCATTCTTTGTATATACATACCCAACCAATCAATCAAACAACTCAATTTTTATCTATCTTTATCTTTTACTTTACTGTACTCAGCTGCATTCATGTTTCTTACCTCTTGGTTTGCTCATACCATCGTCCTAACGCTTTCTGGAGTAGTTGGGGAACCCATTGCTGGAAATAGAGTTCCGTTTCCAGCCCAAAATCGCTTAAGTTAAGGAATCAATTTGTCTCCCGTTACAGTCAACCGATAAAACGGCGGAGAACAGAATTCGGGCCGAGAACAATTTAGTTTTGTTCATTTTCGAACATACTTAGTGGTGGCCTATTGTCTTGTTGACCAAACTTAAATATTACTACTAACTCCCCTCTCTCCAAGTGATTATTACATGAATGTGAGTAAAATCCTATTATTTTTGGAATGGAGTCGTGACCATTCCTTAATAGGTATCGGGTGACACACATAATCTATTCAGTCACACTCACTAAAACATAAGAGAGTATGAGATGAAGAAAAAAAATGTAATAAATTAACCAATGAAAATTAAGAAAAGACAAATGGATTATATACAAGATAATCATATGTATGTGTATCGTATAATTGTATTGTATACTGCAAAAAGGAGGGGAAAATATCAACATTGATTATTTATGGGAAAGGATGTATGTGTCTTTTGAAATTCTCCATGTATTGGAAAAAAACTAAAATTGAATTGAGGAGAGAGACTTCATGCAACTCTTGAATTAAGATGAAATTTGGAGGGAAGGGTAGCATTGTCATTAACTTAGCATAAATAACTGCAATTTACCATGCTAACCCCATTTGGGCCATTCTGGCCAAAATTAGTCAGGTAAAAATACCTTTTTGTATATATATATATATATATATAGTAAAACCTTAAAGTAAGTGTTGGAAATTAGCCTTTGGCGGGAGTTGCGACCGACCAACTTTAACGGCTTAAACACTAGTGTTACGTATGTTGGAGAATCCGGTTCTTCACACATGCATGATGTACTAAGTACGTAGATAACCGTAGGGCCAAGAATCGTCAAATTTCATTGAGAAATGAAAGAGATATTGGTTCACGAAGTAAGGTGTTTGAAGCATGGAAAAGTGTGGTGTGTGATCAATTCTCCCTCATCGGTAGAGGAAGAAAGAATTGTTGTGTATATAATACTTGAAATTGGTTTGGGGTTTGGGACCCCAAGGGGTATCCCATGTGTTTAAAGGAGGGAGGACCTAGATGTGCTTCGGTTCAAGTAAAGACCACACGCGCGCGCCGCCGCCCGTCCGGTCCGGTTCCGGTTCCGATTCCGGTTCCGGGCTCTCGGCCGTGGGGCGTGGGGTTTGTCGCGGGGGCCTTCGATATTATCTTTTTGGGCCGAAAACTTTGCCGAAATGTACGAGTTTGATCCCGAAGTTTCGATGTGCGAGTTTGGACCGAAATTCTTTCGGATGTACAGTTTGGTCCCCGAAGTTTCAAGATGTACGATTTGGTCCCCGAAGTTTCAAGATGTACAGCTTTGGTCCCGAAGTTTTTCAGAAAATTAGAATTTCGACGGTCCGAACGCAAAACGTCCGGACTCAATTCACCATTTATTTTGGCTGAATTACACCTCTATAATGGCCAATCCGTTGGCATTTTTCACCATTTATTTTGGTATATTAACTACCTCCAAATAATGGTCATTATGGGGGCGATTAAACCCCTCCCTCACCTATATAAACACCCCTTATACCATTGTTGAGGAGTACTTAACATACACGAAAATACACAAAGCAAAAATCGGTTTCTTCCTAATCTTCCAAGCATCATTTCATTGCTCAATATTCTTCACGGTAGCTTTTGAGTTTCCTTTGCTCAATAGTTCCATTGCTGTTTTATCTTGGGAGACGAATTATCCAGGACGTATAAAGGATACATACGGGGCAATATTGTTTTAAGGACAGAGTGCCACACTCGACTCAGCATAAACAACTTTCCCGTTTTCTTGTTCAACAAAAGTGTAATTTCAATTTTGTTGTTATATTGTAATTTTCAGCTTTCTTGTTGAATTGTAATTTCAATTCCTACATAAGCAGTTACTTGTAATTTCCGTTTCCTGCAAATCCTTATAAACCAACAACTTAAAACAATACTTTGCTTACGGTAACTGCAATAACATGGCTGAAAATATGACTGATGTTGCTGCTACTGCTGCTGCCTCTCGAGGCAATGTTGCTGCCTTCCCCGCCACTGCCGCTACTGCCCAAGGCAGTAACTCCGCCGGCCTCCATTTCTGCTGCTCGCTGTCGCTCTGTTCAAGGCGTGCTAACACCGCTCTTGCCTTCCCGATCGTTGGAGCTCCACCCTCTTCATCACACCACCATGATCGCCCCGAAAAATTCATGGGATCGAATTCAAAAGATGGCGACAAAGATCTTTGTTTTACTTAACGATTATGGGCATGGCCCGGTTCCTTACGGAAGATCCTCCACAAGTGGAGATGAAATGGACTCTTCGCCCAATGAAACGGGTGAAGGGGGCCTTGGTATCCATGTCATTAATGGCATGAAGATGGTTCGTGACGCATGGAATCATAGCGATTTCATGTGCAAGAACTATATCTTGAATCGCTTAGACCCTCTCTACACGGTCTATTGCACCGTTGGCACCGCCAAAGAGCCGTGGGAAAAAGCGCAAAAGAAGTACAACGCACAAGATGCGGGTACTAAGAAGTTCATCGTTGGGAAATTTCTAAAATTCCAAATGGTGGACGGTAAGACAGTGATGTCCCAAGTCCGGGAATTCCAAATGATTTTACATCACCTGGATTTGGAAGGATCGAAAACCAAATGAGCGATTTTTGGTTGCATCGCCGATTGAAAAGTTACCTCCTTCATGGAATGAGTTTATGAGTTACTTGAAACTCAAGACAAAGGAGATGACCTTTGAAGAGCTTGTTATCAAACGCAAATCCGGAAGATAATAAGAAGACCTTGCCAAAGGGTAGACAACATCTTGAGGCAAAGGCAAATCTGGCGAGAGGCCAAAGGGAACTCAAGCAAGAAGCGGAAGTTCCGGAAAGACGGCAAAGCCCCTGCGCGAGAGATGTTCGAGAGGTAATTGTCATCACTTTGGGAAACCTGGTCACAGGATCAAGGAATGCCGCAAGCTCAAGGCCGAGCAACAACGAAAAGCCAAGTCAAAAGGCAAGGCTCAAGCAAACGTCGTCAAGGACACGCTCCCGGATGACATGATCGAGGAATTCTCTGCGGTGGTGCTAGAAGCCAACTTGGTGGAGAATCGATGCGGTGGTGGGTGGACACGGGTGCAACAAGACACATCTGTTCCAACAAAGATGCCTTCTCCACGTACACTCCGGTCTCCGACAAGAAGGCTGTTCATGGGCAACAACGCTTCCTCGGACGTGCTAGGGGTTGGAAAGGTGGTCCCGAAGATGACTTCCGGCAAGGAACTCACTCGAAGGAAGTGATGCACGTCCCGGATATTAGAAGAAATCTAGTTTCGGACCTTTATTGGTTAATGCGGCTTTAGGCTAGTGTTTGAATCAAATAAATTTGTACTCACTAAAAATGGCACATTTGTGGGGAGGGGCTTCGTACTGTGAAGGCCTCTTCAAAGTGAATGCCATGTACGTATTGCGTCAAGGAAATAAAGTTGAGTCTTCTTCTTATTTGCTTGAGTCTTCTAATTTATGGCATCATAGATTAGGACACGTAAACTACAAGTCTATTCAAAGGTGGTAAAGATGGAGTTGTTGCCTTCTATCGACATAAACCCTCAACATAAATGTGAGGTGTGCTTAGAGGCAAAACTCACCAAGCTTCCTTTTCGATCCGTCGAAAGGAATACCGCTCCTCTAGAACTTATTCACACAGATATATGTGATTTGAAGTTTGCACAAACTAGAGGGGGGAACAAGTACTTTGTGACATTTATAGATGATAGCACAAGGTATTGTTACCTTTACTTGTTGAAAAGTAAGGATGAAGCCTTTGAAGCGTTCCGACGTTACAAAGCGAAGTTGAGAATCAACTTAGCCTACGGATTAAATCCATTCGTAGCGATAGAGGGGGAGAATATGTAGCGCCTTTTGAGGAATATTGTGCCCAAGAAGGCATTATTCATCAAACGACGGCTCCATACTCACCTCAATCAAACGGTGTGGCGGAACGTAAGACCCGCACATTAAAGGAAATGATGAATGCCTTGCTTATCAATTCCGGACTTCCCCAAAACATGTGGGGAGAAGCCGTCCTTACCGCTAATACGATTACGAACGAGTCCCACATAAAGGTAAGGACAAAACTCCATATGAATCATGGAAAGGAAAGAAACCCACCTACAAGTATTTTAAGGTGTGGGGTTGTCCGGCAAATGTTGAAGTACCTAAGCCAAAGCGAGGTCAAGATTGGACCAAAGACGTAGATTGCATATTCATCGGATATGCAAATAACGATAGTGCTTATCGCTTCTTAGTGCATAAGTCGATATTCCGGATATCCACCAGGGTACAATAATGGAATCAAGGAATGCTCTATTCTTTGAAAGTACCTTTCCTAGAAAGGAGAAAGACATAACCTCTCGCAAGCGAAGTTATGCACAAAGCTCTCAAGAACCGGGAGTCCTTGACCGCCGGATCTAAATGGTTCGAATCTAGCGAATCTCGAGGTGGGTGAACATCCGGAATCTAGTGTTCCGGATTCTCGAACTTGGAGACTCCGGAGATGGATCTAAGGCGAAGTAAAAGGGCCGGGAAGGATAAATCCTTCGGTCCCGACTTTGTAGCTTACATGGTTAATGATGAACCAAGGACAATTGCTCGGGCGTTGTCAACTCCGAAGCACCGCTGCGGAAAGAAGCTATTGAGAGTGAAATAAGCTCCATTCTGCATAACCATACTTGGGAGTTGGTTGATCTTCCTCCGGAAATAAACCGTTGGGTTGTAAATGGATACTCAAACGGAAATACAAGGCGATGGGGTCTATAGACAAGTACAAGGCCGGGTTGGTAGTCAAGGGCTATCGACGGACGAAGGCTTTGACTACTTTGACACATACTCTCCGGTATCCGGATGACATCCATACGGGTATTTATTGCGATCGCGACTTTGCGTGACCTTGAGATACACCGGATGGATGTTAAGACGACCTTCCTAAACGGTGATTTGGAAGAAGAAATTTATATGGACCAACCCGAGGGGTACGTGGTTCAAGGGCAAGAGAAGAAAGTCCGTCGACTTATCAAATCTCTGTATGGGCTGAAACAAGCCCGAAACAATGGCACGAAAAATTTGATAGTACTCTACTATCGAAGGGGTTCGCCATTAATGAGTGTGATAAATGTGTTTACACGAAAGGTAACTCGACTCATTTGTTATGATATGCACGTATGTAGACGACATGTTGATCACGGAAGCGATCTAGGATAATCCTAGAGACTAAGAACATGTTGAAACAATGCTTCGACATGAAAGATATGGGTATCGCAGATGTCATCCTAGGGATTAAAATCTCTAAGACGTCGACGGATTTGGTCTTATCTCGGTCTCACTACATCGAGGATGTTTTGAGAAAGTTCAAGATGTTAGACAGTTCTCCGATAGCGTCACCAATGGATATAAATCATAAGCTTGATAAAAATCTTGGTGCACTGTATACCAGGAGCGATATGCACAGTAATCGGTAGTTTGATGTATATAACAAACCGCACCCGACCTGATATTGCTTACGCAATCAATAAGTTGGCTAGGTTCACCCGTAATCCAAGTGATAATCACTTTGGAAGGCGTTGAATCGGGTATTACAATACCGAAATACACGTTAAACTTCGGGTTACACTATTCGAGATATCCAGCCATGTACTAGAGGGGTACAGGTGATGCAAACCGGATATCGATATAGAGAACACCAAGTCCACCAGTGGGTATATATTTACAATTGGTGGTGGGGGCTGTATCTTGGAAATCCTCTAAGCAAACTTGCATCGCCCGATCCACGATGGAATCGGAGTTTATCGCTTTAGACAAAGCGGGAGAAGAAGGTTTAGTGGCTTCATGACTTCTTAGAGGATGTTCCGTGTTGGAACAAACCCGTACCTTCGGTAATGATCCACTGCGACGATCGTCGGCTCTAGGAAGGGCACGGAATGTTATGTACAACGGCAAGTCTCGTCATATTCGACGGAGGCATAAGGCCGTTAGGCAACCGATCACCACGGGTATAATATCCATTGATTACATCAAGTCAAAGGATAATATAGCGAGACCCATTGACAAAGGGCCTACTCGAAGGATCGATGGCTTGCACTGTCAGGGGAATGGGCTTAAAACCCAAAATATAAGGACCAATACGGTGGTAACCCAACCTTACGAACCGGAGATCCCGGTAATTTGGTTCAATGGGAAAACTAAGTGTAAAGGTTCGATTGATCGCTTCGATAGAAGCATGAGCACTTCGGATAGTGATTTCGAAAAGAAACACCAAATCCAAAGCCGTTCCCGCGATAGACATTAAGTGCTATCTGCAGGTATGGGTAAAGGTTAAGTTTTCAAAACTTTGTAATGATCCTCAACAGTTGAGGCTAGGTTCTTGGGAAACTTTTAATGGTTCCTAACACTTGTGAAGTGGGGTATAGCAGGATACCTTGTAGGAGACCACCTATTTAAGTGCGAGGACAGGCCGCCTCAAAATGAACGCACTTAAGAATCCAAGACGTTGTCCATGGCCAAAACGGACAAAACATTACGAAGAAGAGAGTAAGGGAATTTGTTGTGTTGGTATCATTGTCTTGGCTTACACTAAACACTGACGGTTCAAGACATCACGTTCACCGCGCAGTAAGTAAGTCCGATGGTATTCAACTATGGAAGGTTCAAAGCTGAGGCTACCTCTCCTTATGCAACATCGGTCCGAAATATTCTTTGAAATGAAAAGACACCATGTGAGTGCGCCAAAATCTCTTTCAAGAGGGGATTGTTGGAAATTAGCCTTTGGCGGGAGTTGCGACCGACCAACTTTAACGGCTTAAACACTAGTGTTACGTATGTTGGAGAATCCGGTTCTTCACACATGCATGATGTACTAAATACGTAGATAACCGTAGGGCCAAGAATCGTCAAATTTCATTGAGAAATGAAAGAGATATTGGTTCACGAAGTAAGGTGTTTGAAGCATGGAAAAGTGTGGTGTGTGATCAATTCTCCCTCATCGGTAGAGGAAGAAAGAATTGTTGTGTATATAATACTTGAAATTGGTTTGGGGTTTGGGACCCCAAGGGGTATCCCATGTGTTTAAAGGAGGGAGGACCTAGATGTGCTTCGGTTCAAGTAAAGACCACACGCGCGCGCCGCCGCCCGCCGTCCGGTCCGGTCGGTTCGGTTCGGGTTCCGGTTCCGGGTTCGGGTTCTCGGGTTCTCGGGTTCACGGTTCACGGGTCACGGGTCACGGGTCACGGGTCACGGGTCGTGGGTCGTGGGCATGTGATATTATCTTTTTGGGCCGAAAACTTTGCCGAAGTACGATTTGATCCCGAAGTTTCGAATGTGCGGTTTGGACCGAATTCTTTCGGATGTACGGTTTGGTCCCCGAAGTTTCAAGATGTACGAGTTTGGTCCCCGAAGTTTTTCGGAAAATCGAGAATTTCGACGGTCCGGAAACAGAAACGTCCGGCCTCAATTCACCATTTATTTTGGGTGAATTACACCTCCTATAATGGCCAATCCGTTGGCATTTTTCACCATTTATTTTGGTGGATTAACTACCTCCATAATGGCCATTATTTGGCCAATAATGGCTACATATATGGGCGTTAAACAGCCCTCCCTCACCTATATAAACACCCCTTATACCATTGTTGAGGAGTACTTAACATACACGAAAATACACAAAGCAAAAATCGGTTTCTTCCTAATCTTCCAAGCATCATTTCATTGCTCAATATTCTTCACGGTAGCTTTTGAGTTTCCTTTGCTCAATAGTTCCATTGCTTTTTTTATCTTGGGAGACGAATTGTCCAGACGTATAAAGGATACATACGGGGCAATATTGTTTTAAGGACAGAGTGCCACACTCGACTCGGCATAAACAACTTTCCCGTTTTCTTGTTCAACAAAAGTGTACAAGTAAGTACCAAACACTAGGGAACAAATTATTTTGATAGTGTGAAGCCGTGAACTCCATCTCTCAAGGACAAAGTTAATTTCAAACAAAAGAAATGAGGGGAAAAAAACATACGTAAATTATCAGCTTAATCTGAGGTTTCAGTTTGAATATTGAGTATGAAATCGTCTTTAATAGGAACTGTTAATTTTTACTCTCGAAAATAGAATTTTTCAACACAAATTCTATTTAATCGAAGCTCAACATGTTAGGCTAGACGGTGAATATGATATGGATTACATTGATTAGCTCAACTTCCTCAAGAGTCAAGAACCACCGCGAAGTTGTTCCCCGGGACATAATTGGATGGCAAAGGAGGGGAACTTAAAATCCAGCTGAAGGCCTACAACGTGAGTTCGAACCCTGGCGTAAGCCGGAAAGCTAGATATAAAAAAAAAAACTACCGCCAAGTTTGGTACCTTAGAAGTTCATGTGAACACAATAAATTACAGATACTAATATTAAATCTAGTGACAACAAATTGGCTGACAACTAATGGAACACTTTTGTTACTTCTTGTTTATTCACCAGCTCACACAAGACTCTTCATTTTCATACAAGTTGGAATCTACACGTACAACCACCTTAAATATGTACTTTTTCCGTCCCGATTTATGCAATATTATTTTAAAAATTTGTTATATATATATATATATATATATTTTAAATTTAATAAATTTTTATTTTATTTTCTGACATAAATATCTATAAGTTTAATTTAGATCATAAATTTCATAATTTCTTTTCTTAAACTTTGCACAATCGGACATCAACACATAAATAAAAAGAAGGGTACGAATTTCAGTTTTTTATTTGTTAATCAGTAAAGGAAATTATTTCCAAATAATTATCATTTTTATTCCAGGCTTACTACTCCAAGAAAATACTATATACTCTAGCAATTAATCTCTCATTTAAGGAAAGAGATACAAAATATATTTAGTTAATTACTTTTTATGATTAATGCTATCAATGAGTGTATCGGAGCCTTAAACAGCATATGAAAAAAAAAAAAAATAGAATATCAAATCTTCACTACTAAAAACAAAAATGAAGGTTGCTATATTTTCTTTTTCTCTGTTTTAATTGTCAAATTAATAATCTTTATATATATGAATAAGGTAAAACAACAATGCCCTATGTATGAAGAAGCAGCGTTTTACCTCCAATATAGGACTTCGCAAATTCAAATTTTAGTCAGACGCGAATGCTGAACATCGGGTCAAAATAAAAACAAAACATGTTTGGTGAGTACATATGAAAACACATATCCTAAAATTCTTGTAAGAAAATTATTTAATTAGGCAATTTGTTTTTAGTATATGGATTTGTTTTGTGGTTTGGGGGGGGGGGGGGGGTTAAGTGAGGGTGGGGGAGAGGAGAGAAATTGGGAAGTGAATTTCTAGATTTTCAAGATTAGGATCATTCAATTTTCATTATAGGCAATTTGACTGTTTCTAACTATGTTTCATGTTGTCATGTTATTTTGCAAGGTAGGGATGTGGTGGGATGTACGGAATTTCCTTAATAAGAGAATCTGATTTTGGAAATAAATTTGAAATTTATGAGTTTTAATTTCTAGAAAAGATAGCTTAATTATTGGGTTTTAAATAAATTATTTATATATATTAAATAAAATTTCGACATAGACACAAAATTATAGCAAATACTAGTCGATTATGCTGATTTTGTAATATCAGAACTCTAGCTGCCCTTAATTTTTGGGTTCGATCCCTGAGATATAAGGAAATATTACGGTAGAGAACATTTTCCCCCTTTAATAAAACTTAAACATCGCTAATTTGAATTAATTAGGCTTGTGGTTACCCGATATCGAATATTGAATAGTAATACAAAAAAATATATTTTAGCGTTGTCATTCACTCCTGACAATTTTAGAAAATCTTTTCTTTTATAACGATTGTGTGTCACTAATTCACAATTTTATGCACGCCTCAACTATCTATTGAATATTTATTACATATATCTCTCTCTTTTTGGTTTTTAATTATTACATATCTCTCAACAACTAAGATATTGCATAATTTTATTCATTTTTGACTTTTTTAAATATTTTATAATTTTTAATAATATAAATATCGAATAACTTTGTTGATCAAATTCAATTACGTATTTATGGATCATGCTTTTGGGATGGAAGAAATTCAATTCTCATGGGATGTTCCTATGTTTCAATGTTATATATGCCAAGCTATCTAATTAGTTAGGACCGTCGCCATTCACACACGTGGTAGTTTTAGAAAGGTGACACATAAAACATTGAAACGAATCTGGTGAATTATGGTGAATTTAGAGCATAATCTACAGGTTTATAAATAATCAGTAGTTTTTGTTTAAATATTTGGTTTTAATTATAAAAATTAGTTATTAATGTATATTAATTTAAAATCACTATATAAGTTCATAAATTTTAAATCATGAATCCGTATGATATGTATATCTTAGAAAGAACTCTTTTGGAAATAATATCAATGAATTCACTTATCATTTCTGATTAGGTGAAGTCCCGTAAGATTACCTAAAAAAGGTTCATAAATGCATTTCAAGCTGAAAAAGGTTCATAAATGCGGTTCATGATGCCTTTTTATGACTCAAAAAGATTGTGATTTAAGTCAATAGGAAAAATGATCCTAATTTATGATAATTTCAAAATTGTATTTCCTGCCTTTTTAACTTGGAAAGCTACATTAATGATCAGTTGAAAATAAAGTCAATTTAAAATTAAATCTCATCTTCAAAGTGGAAAATAGTGTAAATATATACAATTGGAGTATCGATATTAATTGCTACCTCCGATACTAAATATTTGTCATTTTAACGAACTTAATTTATCAGAATATTTGACGTTTTAGAGTAACGGAAAGTTATTTAGTACGCATTTCCTTACCTTTACCTTTTCAATTACTGGACTATTTACTAATGAGTCGCTTAAGGAGAAATAAATGATAAATTAGATAAATATTTTTATCATTTAGATTCATTAATGTTTTTTCTTAATGACCATACAAAATTTTAAAAGACAAATAATAAGTCAAATTGAGTATAAAATTGAGATTTAATCATCAATAGAGCAACATCAATATTCTTTTTTTGGGGGAAAATAGTATAAGAATAGCTGTAATTGTCACGGTTTTTGCGGCTACGCTTTCTTTTTGGATCTGGCCTTTAAATTTTGGCTGTTTGCTAAAATGTTTTACAGATCTGTCCAATTGTAGTAAATATTCAGTTATACATTCGAAACTAAATTTAGCTTTATTATATCATAATTGGCGTATTATGCTTGTATAATTTCGAAAAATATCATTTATTCTTTCGTTGGCAGGTTTTCCAACTCCTAGCATGAATCTATATAATCATAAAATTTCTTGTAGATATCGACAAGGATAAAAAGAATAAAATACACTTTAATTTGAGATTTATTTTAATTTCTGGAAAGAAATTCTTAAATGGAAAATAACAATAACATGGTTTATGAGTTGATAAGTACGACGCGTATATATATATATATATATATTTTATGTTGTATATATAATTTTATAATCACGTAAAAACCGGAGGTTGAGTCCGGATTTTAATTTTGTAGGTTTCTGAATTTATCACGAAATCCATAACTCGTTTTAGTTATTTATGTTCAATTAAATCTATACAACGTCTAAGCAGAAGCTATTGAGTTCATCCGAACAGTTACCTATAATTGTAATTCCATACCTCCATCCTACGTAAAACTCATTTATTAATGAAGTTTACTTGAATAATATTCCACTAATATGCTTATCCTTCCTATCCAACGATAAAATGAGCATTGACCAAATCATTTTACAAAGAAATTTCTTTTGTTTGTTGAAGTTATTCTACTCTTGATTATATGTTGCTTTCTTTCTATATATCATAATATAACCATAATCGCTTCTGTCATGAATGTCTAGTACTCTTTTAGTTTTAGATGGTCAAAAGATCATTAGTGGTTCGCATGATGAAAATTTTCAATAATAAAAACTTCTTATACTGTTAAGCATACACAAAAATAGTAGGAGTACCCCCCCCCCCCTTTAATAAGTCATCAAGTAAACTTGTCTATAGATGAAACATCCATATCAATAATTAGACTTTATTATCTTTCCTCAATTTTCTTCCAAGGATAGTAAATACTTATATTAAGTTCAATGAGAATTTTCCTCCATCGATATTTGAAATAATAAAAGAAGGAGAAAAAAAATTGATCTCAAAACTTTCATGATATAATAAAAGAATTTGCTTCTTAAACTGAAAATAGTGAATAACTAGAGCAAAGAGCGCGCGCATTATATATATATATCTAACATTTAACACCTATTTAGGAAATTTACGATCTGCGTCGATAAATTTATATCACATTTGACTTTCAGTTAATTGATATGTGCACGTTTAATCACATTGACTATGAATCTTCTCAACTTTAACGAATCACTAAGGGCTAAACGGCTCAATTATCGGTGTGTTATATGTTAACACTTTCTATTAGTGAATATTCTCTGAATATTCACAGTATATTTTGTAAGATTGGAATAATCTCCCTTAGGGATTTCTTTCATTAATCACAATATATATAGTTGTACATAGGTTGATTTCTAATACAATAAGAATCCTAGGTTACCTTAAATATACATCTATCATAATTATAATATATACTGTGAATATTCGGAGAGTAGTCGCTAATACTTTCAATTTTACTCGATATTTAAAGGTGGTATAACTCTAAAAATAGTCTTATATATTAAGTTACTTAAAAATAGCTTCATGTAATAGAAAATAAATAGAAGTAGTAAGTTAAAGAATAAGATAAACACTCTATTATATCTAATACTTTTAGTAATTCAGTTATTGTAGTCATTGCCGTAAGCATATCCAAGAAATTTCAATGGACTTACTTCACGTCAATGCCATCTCAGTTTAACATGTTTTTATTCATTTTTCAAATTATTGGATCCAATAACTGATTATAAAAACTTAAAATATTCCCTCATATTCTTCATATATACAATTTCCCTCTTTCTAAAAGAACGAGCATATGTTACGTACACATCAAAATGGCAAAATACTCCACACTTCTCTTCATCTTCCTCCTCCTTAACTCTCTCCTAAATTTCCATGCATCACCGGAATATTCCCGTCCTCGTCCCCGTCCCAACATCTTCACCGGTCTTACCCGGTCCAAATCCGAGCCCGAACAGGTATAATAAACAATAACATTTTAATCACGTAGGATCAAAAATTTATTTCACAATTTTTTTGGGTATTTGAAACTCACTAGTTCGACTAATTCGAATTTGTGCCTAGTTGGCCCGCTAAGAGGTCGTTAAAGGGTAAAGCCTCCATATCAAAAAGTCTCTGCGAAAATATTGTCCACTGGCCACTTTTCGACCCTTTCTTTGAAAAAATAGTCGTTATCATAGAATTCCAAATTTCACAAATAAAATTCCAAAAATGTATTGGAGTTCACCTGTTAAATTTGAAATTCCGTGATAATAGATATTTTTCAATTATAAAGGCTGAAAAGTGGTTATTTTATAAATTTTATCCAAGTTCGCCATTTCCAAGGCTCGCATTGGAAAAATCTCAGATTAAGGGTGACGGAATTCCAGCCATCCTGCTAGACCCTTGGTGACGGTTCCTGAATATTATAGCATGTTAAATCTCTTTTTTTTTTTGTTTTTTTGCAGGTACATATTTCTTTACTAGGGAAAGATCACATGAGAGTAACATATATAACATCTCATAAACATACAAAATCCATCGTGGAGTACGGTACGTCGCCGGGAAACTACGATAAGTCATCGGTGACCGGAGAACGTACGTCATACCGTTATTTTTTCTACAAATCCAGCGAGATTCATCATGTCACAATTGGGCCATTGGGCCCAAATACAACGTATTACTATAAATGTGGTGGAAGTGGGCCGGAGTTTAGCTTTAAAACGCCACCTTCAACTTTTCCCATTGAGTTTGCCGTCGTTGGTGAGTTTGTTGATTACATTTTGCTTATATATACACTTTCTTTTTCATGCACTTTTTGAACTTCCTTTAGTTTGTTAAAAGAAGTAAACAAATAAAGTTAGTTAAGTTAACTTTAGGAAGATAAAAGGAAAAAATGATTTCTATTAGGTGTCCGGTAATCACTTTAGGGTCTCAATTAATTTGAATCCGAGCCACGTAAGGCCCATTAAAGGTGAAGTACTATCGGTATCCCAAAGGCTCAAACCCAAAGCTTTAGTTAATGGTGAATGAATCTTATTCATCCCACCATAATTCGTATTAGTAAAAAGAAGTTGTTTTTGTGCAGAGAGGCGGATCTAAATTTTAATATGATAGTTCAATCTTTAAACTTTTAATAATAAACTCACTATACTTTCAAAATTAATTATGGATTTAGAATTTAATATTTATTAAAACTTTGTCCTTTTTTTTACATGTATTTCTATATTGACTACGATATTAAGTTCAATTGAACCCGTTACCTTAAGGTTACAACCTACATACGTCATGGTGCCTAGTAACTATAGAATGAGAAAATTTTGAAGTTAAAAGGGTTGCTATATATAAATCATCTTCCTTTCTTTTCAACCAAACATTTTGATTCACTTCAACGTTTACTTTTCTTTTCCTTCCTACACAAACAAAGGCTTTGAATAGTATTTTTTTTAATTGCTGAATCTGAATTTTTTAGGAGAAAGTTTGATCCAAGTTGCAACTTAATTGACAATTAGGATGATCATAATTTCCGCTGACACGAAATTAAAAATGTAGTTAGCTTCAGGTACATTCAAATTAAGCTAATCTTTTGTTGAGAAAAAATACTACGTACATCTCGGTTATAAGCAGATCTAGATTTGTTAAACGAAAGTCAACTCCAAAAGTCAAATCATTTATAACAAGATCAAGGAAATTCTATAAAACCCCATTTTAATCGACAAATTCCATTTATTATCAGTCTCATCAATTAAACAAAAACTAACTTTACCCTTATTCTAATCTCTTAATTTTAACTATAGTAATGATATTGTCTCATATCTCATGAAATTCCTATCAATTTTTTTCGTTTTCCTTTTATTCTACTTACGAGTATTAATCTAACTAGGGGTTTAAGTTATATATATATAATAATATATACGCGCGCACACGCACATTCCTTGTATAAACTATATGAGCGCATAGCACTTATACAGTTATACTGATGTAAATATAGATGATAACTTATGGGTTCATCCGTACTAGTAGCTTTGGCTCGTAGCTTGTATGTGTTAAAGATCCCCTAAATAAGTATAAATAATAGATTTTGAATCTAGTAAATTAAATAGCTGTGGTAAAAGAGTCCTCTCCAAATCATACGGGAGATAATTGCCGCCTATCATACAACTCACCAACTTCGCTTGCCTCTCTGGGAGGTTCGCTCTGGGCAGGTTCTGATCAATTATTATATACAGGCTCTACAAAGGAAGGGGTTGGGTTAGGAGCATTTTAAATATGATTTTTTTCTTGTATTTGGTCGATGAGAATGGGAGTCTATTTTGTCTTTATTACCCCACCCCACCCCCACCCCCACCCCCACCCCCGCCCAACCAAAATGATCAAAAAGAAAGACGAGCTTAATTGCTTCTTATTCTGTGTGTACTCAAACCCTTAGGGCTCGTTTTGAAAGTATGTATGTCCTAGAGACAATCATTATTAGGGATAAATGTACTTGAACACATTCGTATTATTAGTAAGATTAATATTTATGGCAGTTGCGATTATTGAATTATTATTTGATTATTTGTAATTATTCATTAATGTGCATCCCTTGAGCTTACGTTGTCATTAATAGAGTGGGATATTGATGATATAGCGTAACTCTAAAATAGCCTCGACTAATGATCATCGAGAATGAGATATCGATGATATGTTATAAGTCTACATGTGGTCTGCATCACATTCTTAGAGAATGTAATATGTCTCACCTGCTACTAGTAATGGTTACTAGTGATGGACACATGGATACATTTGAAAAGTATTGATATACCCTGCTGATAAACTATTTGTTATACATGTCTAAAGTGTTATTAGCGTGTGGGATATAAATGTCCTTTGACTTGAGATCAATACGCACCTTGTTTACAGAGCAATGTACTTTGACTCTGTCCTAAGCTTAAACTCCTTATTGGATAAGACACAGCTTGTGTTGGGTACATTATGATGTAAATTAAGGTGGTAATTGAGCCAAGAATATGATTCATTCCTCGATTGGGTATTCGAGAGAGCACTCAACTTCTTAGTGATATTAGATCGACCAAGTCATTGGCCAATGCAAGAGACATATTTAGAATATGGTCTAATTGTCGACTAATATAGATGAGATAAAGTGATCAAGCCATTTGAATAAACACATGGCAAATCCTAAACTTGATTGAGTGTGTCGCGAATGAAAGGAATTTATCATCTCACATGGAGGTTATGTTTGTTGAATTCATGTAAACGTACTTCATATATTGAGTTCTTCGTACGGCGCAGTCTAGGAGTTCCGTATGGACCTTAATTGGATTAGTATCGATATATGAAAGCCTATAGGGTCACACTATGTCGATTTTCTCTTCGATCTAAGGGTGTATTGAAAAAGTATTAAATATTCGATTTGGAATCAAGATATTTAAATTGATAATAACTATGAGATAATTTCTATTAGATGGAAATTATTTAATTAAATCATAATTGGATTTTGGATTTAATGTGCTGAATATATATATATATATATATATATTAAATAAAAATGGGAGGCACAATTTTACGTAGGGCGCCGCGGCGCCGACTCGGCAGTGGGCCCAGTCAGACTGGCCCACTGCACCTCGATTTTTGGACCAGGCTTAGAGCCCAACCCTAATATGATAATTGACCTAATCCTCCCTATATAAACAACACTAAACCCCATAAGTTAAACACTAATTCTCATAAACAATTCTAGACTTAGAGTCTAGGATAAAACCCTCCCAAACCTCTGCCGAGATTTCCTGGCTTTCTTGACAGAGGAATGCACCATAGCATAGTGCTTGCAGTCGAAGGGACAGTCGCGTGTAATCCCTAAGTAAAGACTCCAGATAATACAACCTGTAAGTGTTCATGTTTTATGTTACAAGTTTTGATTGTCATATAACCATACTAGAAGAAATTGTTGGGGTAAGTAGAACAAAATTTTAAACTTCCGCTGTGCCTACTTATATGTTTGAACCCAACAAAACCCTACACGTTTTGTATGAAAGATAAGGATAATTAATTTCGGAATTAAATTTGAGATGAGTTTCTCTCATATTTGGTTGGGATAAAATCGTGATATAACTAATCTCGAGATTAGTTATCCTCGTGTAGCCGGAGAATTCGAATACCACTACATCCTTCCATTCCTCAGGAAAGATGATCTACTAGTTCGCTGCCTCGATGTATATCGGGATTAGTAATCATGAAATAACTTGTTTCTAACCAAATGAACCCTTTCTAATTTACATGTGCTTGTGATGCTTTAAATAGGAGATCTGGGTCAAACAGAGTGGACAACTTCAACTTTAGCACATGTTGGTGCAAAAGACTATGATGTACTTTTGTTGCCTGGAGATTTATCCTATGCTGATACTCAACAGCCACTATGGGACTCATTTGGTAGATTGGTTGAGCCTTATGCAAGCAAGAGGCCTTGGATGGTGACAAATGGCAATCACGAAATAGAAATTTTCCCAATAATTCATCGTTTTGGTTTCAAAGCTTACAATGCTAGATGGTTAATGCCTTACCAACAAAGTGGTTCCACGTCAAACCTATACTATTCATTCGACGTGGCGGGTTGCCACATTGTCATGTTGGGCTCATATGCGGATTTCGATGTCCAGTCTGATCAATACGCGTGGCTACAAGCTGACTTGGCGAAGGTCGATAGGGCAGTAACACCGTGGATTTTCGCGCTCATCCACGCACCGTGGTACAACTCTAATTTAGCTCATAAAGGGGAAGGTGAAAATATGAGGAAATCAATGGAGGAATTGTTGTACAAGGCTCGAGTAGATGTTGTCTTTGCAGGACATGTCCATGCTTATGAACGTTTTGTAAGTAGTAAGCTACCGTTTTGTAAGTAGTACACAATTTTAATTTTTTTTAAAGCGAAATGCATATCCAAACACAATTTCAACTTCCAAATATCCTTTCTTAAACTTTAAATTCAAATACTCTTTTTTAATTATTATTATTATTATTTTAATTAAATCTATGTCCAAATGCCTACTAATTTAAGGGTCACTAATTCCACTTTTTTATGGATGATTACATGTAGTTAGAAATTAAACTAAACTCTCTTCTTCTAAAAGTAATTAGAATTATAAACAATTATACAAATTGTTTGGTACATCATTGTTTTGTTTTTGTATATTGCAGACCAGGATTTATGATAACAAGGTAGATCCATGTGGTCCAATTTATGTGACAATTGGAGATGGAGGAAACAGGGAAGGGCTTGCTATGATGTAAGTTCCTTCATCCCTTTTATGTTATTCAAAATATTACCTATTAATTACTACATAGATTTTACAACTTTTGAAGCCCTATTTTTCTTTTTTAAAGTTTTAACAGGTACATAAAACATTTAATATTTACTTTTTCCGGATAGAAGATGACTACCCTAATGGAATGACTATAAACTCTTAGTTACATCGGTGTTGAAATTCCTTATTGCCTAGGCTTCGATGAATATTTCAAATTAATAAGATATGACTAAAATATTATTATTTTCATAATTGTTTACTTAACCAAAATAATATAGATTCACCAAAAAAATTCAAGTTGGCTATATTGAAGTGTGTGTCTATCTCATTTAAAATCTTAACATGTTAGAGAGAGCACACTTTCTTTAATTTTGTCTTCAACACCGCCACCTCATGTACGTTTGCAGAAAAAAAAATCAAACCGGCACGTGAGAGGGCATGTTGAAGACGAAATTAACTAAATAAAATTGTCTTTTCAACACCACCGTTTCAAGTTCCCAAAAAAGAATCAAATCATCACGTGAGGGGGCATACTGAAGACAAAATTAGGTAAATGAAAATTTGTGTTCTTTTAGTTTATGGGTGTCGATGAGAATCAAAATTAATCAGGACCTCTGCCTGTTCCGATACTAAAGTGTGTGGCAATTTCATTTAAAAGTTTAAATAGTTAAACTGTTAGATAGAATCATAAAACACACATTTATTTATTTAATTTTATCTTCGACGACATGCTAACCTGATTTTTTTGTTTGACATTTTGAAGCTTTGAAAACCCTAGCCCATCAATCTCAACGTTTAGAGAGGCAAGCTTCGGACATGGTAGATTGAAGGTATACAATGAGACATATGCACATTGGTCATGGCACAGAAACAATGAAACTAACACAGCCATGGCTGATGAATTGTGGATTCAAAGTTTTGCTTCCTCTAAATCATGCTTGCCAGAGACTACTAATTTTCAAGAAATGAAGACTCATCAAAAGGATGAACTCTAGCATTTAATTTTCCAATTATCTTTTTGGGTATATAGCTCATTTTGATGTTTGTAGACTATAATAATAGCACAAAATTCTATAAAGCATCAATATCAGAGGCGCATGCTTAAGTTAACCGTTCATTACAATTGAATTTTTTTAACGTTGACTCAAATCTTGTATATGTGTTAAGAAATATACAAAATAAGTATTATCAACTAATATAATAAAGTGGAATAATATTCACTTGGGAAAATCCTAATGTCAAATACTTTACCTGACACGAGACTGTTCCTGAATTTGTGGAGCTAGGATTTGCCTCAACACAAACAAGTTGTAGTCCACCTTCTTTCTTGTTCTTGAAATTAAAACACAAACAACAACATATTCAGAAATATTCACACCATTGTTCGACAAAAAGAAGAGGGGAGTGGAAATCTTAGTCTAAACACACAAAAAATCTAGATTGGACATTTCTTATATAACTCAACTCCTTGTTGAGCAAAAAGGAGGACTTCATCAGCATTGGAAACCTGCTTCTCCATAGCAACTACCTCTTTCACAACAAGATTAAGCTGACTCCATAGCTGCAGCCAATTTTTGATCAATCGATGCCCTCAAAATAGCGAGGTAGTCCTTCTGTTTGTTGAAACAGACTTAAGAAAAATCCAACGTCTCTTTCAAGATAGAGACGTGTGAATTTAAAGTAACAACATGTTTGAGCAAGTCTTCATATTTTGCAGCTACCCTATATGTAAAAAAATAGAGTTAGAAAGACTTTTAATACCATTTCATTATTAAGCAATTCATTAAGACAAAACATTGAAAATTTATACCTAATTTCAGTAGCAAGTCGGTTTTTATGATCTTCTATGGAAGAAACTTCTTCCAGGATTGTCATCAAAGCAGCCTTGCCTTTATGCTCGTAGCAACGAGCAAGAAGAACCAAGGCTGGGAATATTAACATCAGACAGCAGAGGTGTCAAAGGACAGCCTCCACTAGAAGCGTTTTCTTCTGAATCATCCAAATGAATACATTTGCAAGGCGAGGCACTCATGTTAGATGATGTTGCCACTGATCTACAAAAAATAATAGTCTGCTGCATTACAGATTACCAAAAAGAAAGGCGTGAACAACAAACAACTCTAAACCATTTTTCAAGTAAAGTATTGGTATAACTACAAAGAGTGACTAATTCAGTAACATAATAGAAGATATTACTAATTGATACCAAACAAATGACACTAAGGGGTCATGCAACACCAATTTCAGTCGGGATTTCAACAGTTCAAATGATATCAGAAAAATAACACATATTTCAGTCGGTATTTCAACCGTTCAAAGAAAAAGAAAAATAACACATTTTTCAGTCGGGATTTCAACCGTTCAAACAAAATCAGAAAGATAACACATGTTTCAATTGGTATTTCAACCATTCAAAGGAAGTCAGAAAAACAACACCAATTTCAGTCAGGATTTCAACAATTCAAACAAAATCAGGAAAACAATACCAATTTCAGTCGAGATTTCAACAGTTCAAATGATACTATCAGAAAAATAACACATATTTCAGTCATGATTTCAATCGTTCAAACAAAATCATCAAAACAACACATGTTTTAGTCGGAATTTTAACCGTTCAAACAAAATCAGAAAAATAACACAAATTTCAATTGGTATTTCAACCATTCAAAGGAAATCAGAAAATAACATATTATTTCAATCATCTAAAATCAGTAGAGAAACAAAGGGGAAGAGGAGAGATTTTACCTTCGAATTGAGAAAGAAATGATTTGTTACCTTCAAATGAATGGTAGGGTTTGACAGAGATTTGTTTTTCTTTGAGAGAAGGGTTTGAGAAAGGACGTTTGAGCCGATTTGGGCCTCATAGGAAGGTTTTTCATCCATATTTAAGAACAGAGTAGACCACTTATGCATCAAAAGCCTTCATTTCAAACTTAATATTTCTGCAAATCCGAATAACCTTCTTAGCATCATTTCCATCTCTCTACAACTTCTTCCGCAGCTTTCACCGCACGAAGATCATCATCAATTCTCTTAGTCACTTCTGATTGGGTCGCCAACAAATCTAAACTTGCAGCAATTTCAGTGGTCACTGCCACAACCTCGCGATCAGAGGTCGCTGCCACAACCTCAGCCTCAATCTCTTGATTGGCTGCCTCATTCTCAACATATAAGACAGGAAAGGCTGCTCCTTCCTTCCTTTTTAGGACTCTAATCTTATCAGTCTGTTGTCTACTTGTACGTTGTTTGAGAATGGCAAATGTTGAATCTGAATCATTGAGTAACGTAGTCTATTTTGTTTTGATGGTTCTTAAACTTCACATAACCTCTCTCAAGAGCAATCTCATCAACAGTATTCCAAATTAGAGCCATTCAGACAAATCTACAACCAAGTCACAATGCAGGATTACAAAAAGGAACAATATTTCATTTTTCAAGCAGACTACTAGTATCATGACAACTGTGATATTACTAACTGATATCACCAAATAAATGACACTAAGGAATCGTGGATAAACAAAACTTCGACACAAAAATATATTTTCTAACCAACAAATCCTCCATTCAATGCATGTATTGAATCTTTTACTATCAAATAACAAACAGTGTACAACAGTAATTTCAAACAAAAATCAGAAAAATAAGACAAATTTCAGTTGCTATTTCAACCATTCAAAGGAAATCAGAAAAATAACATATTATTTCAACTGCTAAAAATAGTAGAGAAAAAAAGGGAAGAAAAGAAAGATTATACCTTCGAATCGAGAAAGAATTGAGTTGTTACCTTCGAATGCATGGTAGGGTTTAAGGGAAGAGTTTGAGAGAGATTTGTTTTTCTTTGAGGGAAGGGTTTGAGAGAGGACGTTTGGGCCTCATAGGAAGATTTTCCATCCATATCTCATAGGTTTTGGGGGTCGATATGAAAAATTTAATACAAAAAATTAGAATGATATAATTTGGGGCTCAATATCGGTGAACAAAGAATTAGAATGGTCATGACTCTGATACCGACTTACGAAGACGGCATACATACTGAGAGGCTGCTGGATGGACAAAACCATGCGGCTGATGCATGTAAACAATTTCTTTCAAATCCCCACGCATGCCCAGACGTTGTTAACTGAAGCGTGGTATAATTTAGGGGGCAACATCGAGTATTCTCCCCCGCACGCCCAGACGTTGTTAACTGGAGCGTGGTATAACGCCCAAACGTTGTTAACTGGAGCGTGGTATAATTTGGGGACCAACATCGGTGAATAAAGAATTGGAATGGGTGTGACTCTGATACCATGTAAAGAATGGATCTTGGGCCTAACTCAACCTTAAAAGCTAGCTTGTAGGGTGAGGATTGTCCAAGTCCATATAAGGACTCCATATTTGTATTCCATATCGAGGTGGGACTCTTAACATTTAAGCTTGGATAGAAAAAAACGTAATTACCTGAGGCCTCTTGGTATGTGCAGATGAAACCATAAGCAAGGAAAGGTCGTGTATGTTATTTGTTCTCATTATATAGAGAACTTTTACATAATCAGATTAAGTTAACCTACAACAATATATAGATTTTCTTATCAAGCCTAATATGATATTCTAAAAAATAGAATAATAACTATGTTCTTCAGTTACACTAAGATGTCAATATATATAACCTCACTCAATAGGAAACATATACTCTTTATTGAAGGATATTCAAATGCATACCGGTGGAATAATGCATAAGAAGTATAAGTTTCTTGCATTTCTTGGCAAACATCATGAGTTAGACATGGACCATTCACATTAGCATCAAGAGCTAAGTCGTACCTAGAAACATAAAACCAAAAAACAAAATTAATTTTGTTAATTAATTAAATTTTGTATCTTAGTAGAATAATTTATTTATTTATAAAAGAAAAAAGTAACCTCTCGTCAAATGTAGTGATGGCTGCAGAGTCAACGATCAAATCAATTTCTTGAGCAATTTTGTGAGCAGTAATAATATCCATACCAAGGTTTGGTTCATGAATATTTCCAACCACAGGAACCAGTTTACTTAGTATGAATAACTTGTAAGATTCACCATGCATTTCTTCTAGGCATTTGAATAATTCTGACTCCATAATCTTTAAAAAAAAAGTGTACATTGTCTGTTCACATTATAGGTCAACTAGTGGCAAAGCCAGATCTTTTACTAAGAAAAATTCAAATATAGAAAAGTAAGCACATGAAAGAAGGCAACATGATTCAATATATAGCATATACTGTATAAATAAGAAAAAAAATACTTATCTATAAAGTGTTTTTCAACGAACCTAAACACTATATATTAAGAAAACATGAATTAGCGACGGACAAATTCAGTAGCTAAACAGCAAAATTCGTTGCTAGTCATATTTAGCGATGGATTATCACAAACTTTTGCTAGCTTACGAGCCAATTAACAATGAATTAGCTTCGAAGTTTGTAGCTAATTCCAGATTTTTTTTAAAGTGACACCCTTGGACAAGGGTGGCGGCTCCACCACTACGGCCAACTAAAGCCGTCAAAGTGATCAGTTAAACACCTATCGTTGAAAAATTATATTGCGCATATAAGTTCAAATTGTAAGGAATGGATCTTGTGCCTAATTCAACTCCAAGAGCTAGCTTGTAAGGTGAGAATTGTCCAAGTCCATATAAGGAGTCCATGTTCCCATTCCATTTCCGATGTGGGACTCTTAACACTCCCCGCACGCCCAAACTTCGTTAACTGGAGCGTGGAGAATATAATTTGGGGGTCCAACATCGACGAATATATAATTGGAATTGGTCTGGCTCTGATACAATAAAGGAATGAATCTTGGGCCTAACTCAACCTCAAAAGCTAGCTTGTAAGGTGATGATTGTCCAAGTCCATATAAGGAGTCCGTGTTCTCATTCCATTTCCGATGTGTGACTCTTAACAAGCTTGTAAGGTGAGAATTTTCCAAGTCCATATAAGGAGTCCATGTTCCCATTCCATTTCCGATGTGGGACTCTTAATATTTTTATATACATATATTAAATCTTAAATAAATTGATGGGACTCAAATTTTGGAAAATAAACTTATAGAAGAAAGGAATTCTTAAACATACTTCAATTTTTAATCTGTGAAATGCAGCTTCCTTATCCTTTGCCCTGATGAGCAAATAGATCTTATTTGTTAATTCATACGATCTGAGTGCTCAGTGGATTGCATGTGCAAACCAGAAGGAATAAAGAAGAGAAATAGTTATGATCGAGGAGGAGAAAGATGAGAAGAGAAGAGAAGAGAAAATAAGAGGAAAGAATTGTGAAAGCTTTTCTATATTTTCATCATATCAGAAACAGTGCACAATGTGCTTATTTATACAAGTACAAGAGATCAGAAAATGGTTCACACCAACCATTCTAATAAACTAACAAACTCTATAACAACCTCTAACCACTCTAACAAACTCTAACTAACATCCTAATTTGGGAACTCAACCCCCCCACAAGCTAGGTGCTAAAAATATTTTTTTCACACCTAGCTTGGATAATAGATAAGAGTGTTGACCTTGCACCAAACTCTTGGTCATTATATCTGCAGGTTGTTCAGTAGTAACAATGTGCAAAGTAGATACCACCCCTTGTTGCACCTTCTCTCGGATGAAATGACAGTCAATATCTATATGTTTTGTACCTCATGAAAGACTGGATTAGCAGTAATTTGGATGGTTGGTTTGCTGTCACAATGGACTGGAACAGGTAATTTCAAACAAATATTAAGCTCAACAAATAGACCAGAAAGCCAGACCACCTCTGATACAGCAGATGCCAAGCTTCTGTACTCAGCTTCTGCAGAGCTTTTGGATACTGTGTGTTGTTTCTTGGACTTCCAAGAGATAAGAGAAGACCTAAAGAATACCAAGTAACCTGTAACTGATCTTCTAGTGTTGGGACATGAATCCCAGTCAGCATCACTGTAAGCAGAAAACACATTAGAATCTTCAGTAGGCATGAAGATGCCTAGACTTGGTGGTTGTTTTATATACCTGACTATTCTTTCTGCTGCTAGCATATGTGACCTATTTGGGTGCTGCATAAACTGGCTTAAACACTGAACTGCAAATGATACGTCTGGTCTGGTATTGGTCAGATACAACAACCTCCCAATGAGCCTCTGATAACTGGAAGAGTCAGTCAAGAGAGGATCATCAATTACACTTCTAGTGCCACTATCAGCATCTCCAGCCTCCCTTAGGTGTTGATCATACTCAGCAGTGGTCAGCTTTACATGTAACTCTATTGGTGAACTAGCAGGTTTGACACCTGTCAGTCTCATATCTGCAATCAGCTCCAGTGAATACTTTCTTTGGTGAATCACTATACCACTCTTGTTTCTAGCAAACTCAAACCCCAAGAAATACCTCAGCTCCCCCAAAATCTTTAATCTTAAAGTGTTGCTGCAGAATTTATTTAGTCTCTCTAATCAATCCCATATCATTTCCAGTTATAAGCAGATCATCCACATATATCAACACTATCACTATTTGTCTTTATCCTTCTTTGTGAGCAGAGAATAGTCCAAGTGACTTTGTGTGAAACCAGAAGTCATCAATGCAGCAGTCAACTTGATGTTCCATTGCCTTAAAGCTTGTTTCAATCCATCAACGACTTCAACAATCTACAAACTTTCCCTTCCTTATGTGTGAAACCCTGTGGCAAACTCATGTATACCTCTTCTTTAAGATCTCCTTGCAGAAATGCATTGAACATATCCATTTGATGTACAATCCGTCATTTAGCAGCAACAATTGAAATAACTGACCTTAGTGTCACCATATTTACTACAGGAGAGAATGTATCTTGATAATCAACCCCTTCCTTCTGATTGTATCCTTTTGCCACTAGCCTTGCTTTGAATCTTTCTAACTCACATGTGGCCTTATACTTGATCTTGTATACCCACTTACAGCCTATGTATCTTTTATTACTTGGTAAATCCACCACCTCTCATGTATTGTTATCTTCTAAGGCTTGAATCTCTGCTTTCATGGCTTTCATCCATCTCTTGTCTCTTGCTACTTCATTGTATGATTGTGGCTCTTACTCTTCTGACATATTAGCTATAACATTCTGATAGGATACAGATAATCCATAGTAACTAATGGTATCTGATAATGGATATTTGGCACACATTTCTTCTGCTGTGGGATGAATGAAATCCTTCATCCAGGTAGGAGGTTTTCTGATCCTGCTTGATCTTCTGGTTTCTAGTGATGCCTGAATGTCAACCACACTCTGTATCATAGGTTCAGACTGACCATGTGATGAGAGAACATCCTCGGCAGGTAGAAGATCTAATGGTCTTGCATCACTATGAGAAACTACCTCATGTACATCATCAATGTGCTTCCTTGTTTTTCCAAAATCAGCAACTCCTTCAGGAACAACATGTTCATCAGAGATAGGAACTGGAGAATAACCATATATATCAGAGATATGGGAATGATCATCAGATGAATCTTCAATGTGTGACTCAGCAACATTTTCTTTGTCATGTTCAAAAGGAAAGATATCCTCATAAAATGTTACATCTCTACTCACAAACACAGTACCATTGGTCAAGTTAAGCAACTTATACCCCTTTTGTCTAGCTGCATACCCAAGTAATACTGCCTTAATGGCTCTAACATCAAATTTGTCACTCTTGACTAGATTGGTGGCATAACACAAACACCATATGACCCTCAGATGTGACAAATAAGGCACCTTCTTAAACAGTTTTACATAAGGTGACATATTTCCTATGACAATAGAAGGTATTCTATTGATCACATAAATTGTTGCTTCCACACAATCTCCCCAAAACCTTACTGGTAAGTGTCCTTGGAACTTGATGGCCCTAGCAATCTCCAAGATGTGTTTATGCCTCCGTTCCACTACCCCATTCTGTTGTGGAGTATATGAACATGATCTCTGGTGTATGATTCCATGTTGACTGAATAGATCAGAACAAGAATTATTAATTTTTTTTGCACCATTGTCTGTTCTAACACACTTAACATTCATATCAAATTGTGTTCTAATTTCTACAAGCAAAGTCTTAAGAACAGTGGCTACATCCGACTTAACATGTAAAAAAACACCCAAGTCCACCTAGTGTAGTCATCCATAATTGTAAGAAAATACCTCATGCCATTATATGTGGGCACCTTATAAGGTCCCCAAACATCCAAATGCAACAACTGAAAAGTAGAAAATGTTCTACTGTTACCAACAGGAAATGATTTCCTAGTTTGTCTAGCTATTGGACAAACATCACAGTGTCTAATTGTGAAGATGGATTTGTCTCCAAAACCATCTATCTTCCTGAGCATGCTCATTGGAACATGTCCCATCCTCCTATGCCATAGTTCTGCCTGCAACTCTGCCTTTGTAGATGCAGTTGCTAAGTGTACTTGTGCTTTTGTCTGCTCAGAACAGTTCTTCCTTGACTCTAGCATGTAAAGACCATCTACCATCTTACCAATCTCCTTCACCTTCCAAGTGAAGAGATCCTGTAGAACAAAGAAATCAGGAAAAAAACTAGCACTACAGTTTAACTCCTTGGTTAATTTTGAAACTGAAAGAAGATTAAACTGAAAACTTGGCACACACAACACATACTTAACAAGATCACCTCCTCCTAATCTGCAACTCCCTGCCTGTGTAATAATGGTTGTATCACCAGTAGGCAACTGTACCTGACCTGCAGTATCTTTGAAATCATTTTGTTCAATCATTTTTATTATTTACCCCTGAATCAACTATCCAACTGCAGCTAGTCTTCTTACTAAATCCAGGATTACCTGTCGTGTGTGCTTTTGGTATTGATGCATTGGTGTGAAATGCATTTCTGCAAGATGCAACATTGGTGTGAGATACACCAGTGTCATGTTGTTGTTGGTTTAGTACTGCAAACACCCTTTCATACTTGTCTGAAGAACATGATCTTAGCATAAGATTGAGATGATCATGTTACTCTTGAGATATTTGCCTCAATCCTCTCATATGTCTCTTATTTAACTGGCCAACCTGATGCACTTGTGGACCATCACCTTCTCCAGATTGATAACCTATTACAACCATATTGGCTTTCTTCTTTCCTTTGAAATCAGAAGGATAACCTATGAGTCAATAGCAGTTGTCTCTTATATGTCCTTTATTCTTGCAATAATCACAAAACATCAGTTTATATCATGTTTCTGTAGTGTGCCCCTTCATTTGACAGTGATCACAAAATGTGTATTGAAAAAATAGTTTCTTCTGCTTGTTCTGAGGGATAGCAGACCTACCAAACAAAGCTACGGGCTCAGCAGATTCTGCTCCTGTGTATTTTTCAGTAATCAGTTTCTGACTTTCATCCTGTGCAATCATTGCATATGATTGATTCACACTATGAGTATGTGACATTAGAAGAATGTGACTTCTAGCCTGACTATATCCATCATTCAGTCCCATCAGGAACTCTAGCAATCTCTGATTTGCTAGATGTTCTATATACTCCATAGGACTGACACAGTCACATGTTGGTGGAGGAATAATTGAATCAATCTCATCCCATAAATCCTTCATTTTTAGTAATAACTAGATACTTGTGCTACTCCCTAGTGCAACATTGTCAGTTCCTTTTTAAGTTGATACACCCTAGATAGGTTAATTTTATCAAATCTCTCTTTCAAATCCTTCCACACTGCAGATGCAGTAGATCTGTATAATATGCCACTAAGCAAATTCTTGCTTACATTCCCCATGATCCATGAAATTACCATCGCATTGCATCGATCCCATTGTTTCACTGGACTAATCCCATATGTATCTCGTTTAACTGTTCCATCAATAAAACCTATATTATTTTTCATCAACAGATATAATCGCATAGCTCTACTCCATAGAGTATAGTTTTCCATCCCTATCAACTGTATTTCAACTTGCACAGCACCAGGTGTGTCTGAAGCACTCAGAAACAGCGGGTGATTGTGATCGACTATGTTTAGATTCGAATTTGAACTTTCATCCGCAATTATTGATGCAATTAGTACTGTATTCTCCATTCACGAATATATTGCTATAATACTGTAGAAAAGTAGATTAATATGCTCGTATAAAAGGAAATAGCTCAGATTGCACCTCTATGGATCCCTCGATTTCCCGTCTCTATTCTGCTGGAAATTTCCTCGATCCATCTGCCCTGAGCTTTGATACCATGTTAATTCATACGATCTGAGTGCTCACTGGATTGCATGTGCAAACCAGAAGGAAGAAAGAAGACAAATAGTTATTATCGAGGAGGAGAAAGAGGAGAAGAGAAAAAGAAGAGGAAAGAATTGTGGAAGCTTTTCTATATTTTCATCATATCAGAAACAGTGCACAATGTGCTTATTTATACAAGTACAAAGATTCACACCAACCATTCTAACAAACTAACAAACTCTATAACAACCTCTAACCACTCTAACAAACTGTAACTAACAGCCTAACAAACTTAACTACTTTTTAACTGTATAACTAACATCTCTTAATCTGGGAACTCAACATTATTTACCTTTGGTGTTGTTCTCAATATTTTTTCAATCAATGCTGCAAAAAGAAATTATGTTATTGGAAATGTGACAACCACGAATTCTAAGGATAAGAATTATTAAAAAAAAATCAAAGTGGGTCATAATTTTTACATATAAATATCGAATTTACAATGCGGTCACTTACAAGAAATTAATTACGTATGAATCTCTTGATTAACATCACCTGAATTATTATAAGAATTGTAATAGCTTGATATAATAGGTTAATTAAATGCACAGGTTGTGTAACAAAATATCTCTACAATGTGAATGTATATGACTTGAATTCATACTCAAAAACAGGGGCTGAGCTAGGGCACGCAGGGGGATTCATCCGAATCCGTTTCGTCGTAAAATTACAGTATATATATAGAACCTTATTTTTGAATCCGGTTATGCCATCACTGAGTCAAAAAGCTAGTTAAATTAATGAAACTACATGTACCTTTTGCAAGAAACCCTGTAGCACCAGTAACAAGAATATTCTTCTCGTCAAAAAACTCAATAATTCCTATACCATTATTGGCTTTTTGAGCTATAATTTCTATTTCATTCTCCATAGTTATGGCTGCAACATTAGTAATTGCTTTAAGTGAAAAATGTTGATCATGAGGAGAAGAAAAAAATGAAGACAAACATGTTATTTTCCTTGTTCTTTTTTCACTCTCGAAGGATGAAATTTTATATTGATCAATGCCAGGAGAAAGATAATTTAGTTGTTGGTTCCCTTTTATTAAGGGGAAAAGTATTTTAAGAGAAGAATAATTGGCAATTGGAAGGAAAAAAAGAGAAAGAGAAGTTGTGTGATATGTAGAAACTAAAATGATCTTCTCTATTTATAGAGCTAAAATCTGCTGTTTGGTGTACCACATGATGAATATCATTAATATTGTTGACCACATCTTTTTCCCTAAGATCTGTTTAGTTTAAATTCTTAATTACCTTCATAATAAAAGCTTTATGTTCTCTTTGTTTGTTTGTTTTTGTTTTTATGGGGAACCGGGGTTGTTGAATCGTGTGACAAGCTCGTGTAAAAGTCTAGACTATTAAGACGAGTATTCTTTTAATTACTTGGTAATATCTTTAGCACGTTCTCTTATGTGGGGTTTTGAATTTTTTATTATGGGTCAAAGTAATAGGTAACAGTGAGATTCGATCATATATAGGACATTCACCTTCTCCAACACCGTATTGATGTATGTAATCACTATAATCATTGAAATGTTCAAGCTTTTAGAGAGAGTACAATTTTGATTACTTAATAGTGTCTTTAACACGTCTCTCACATGTGACCTTCATAACTGAAATTTCATGTCCAAAGCCAGCTCAAAAATAACTTTCAGAAAATAACGTAGTTTGTTCCCTTTTATTAAGGAAAAAAAAGATTTTCAAAGAGAAAAATTGACATTTTGGCATAAATTGACAAAAAAGAGAAGTTGTGGGATATTAACTAAAATGATCTTCTCCATTTATAGAGCTGGCTAGGGAGTATAAAGACAATAATAAAATCTGTTGTTGGTGGTGTACTTGCCTTTTACAATCAAAGCTATATATCAGTTATGTAAATGACCATATCTTTTTTTTCCTTAGACCTATCTAATTTGAAGCTTATAGCGATCTCGTCTAAAAATTTACGATGTTAGAGAGATTAACATATTTTTAATTATTTAATTATATCTTCTAGACGTCCTCGAACCTCAAGCTTGATCCTTTTGTATGGCCAAACAGGGCGAACACACAGTTTATTGAACAGTTCGACAACTTAGTAGCTTAAGTCTGGGTTCTGTATATGGTGTTGAGAAATTCATAAAATATGTACATATAATAAGTTGCAACCCAATATGATAAGTGGGTTAGGAGTTCGGCAACAAACGAGGGGTCGCTGAAACCCATAAATTTTAAATTATGGGCTTTGAGCGTCGAGATAATATTGGGAGACTATAAGACTCAAACGTATGACGTTCATCTGCTCTAATACCACATTGAAGCGTGTAATCATCTCATTTAAGAGTTTAAATTGTTAAAACATCATATTTTTTATTAGCGAATATTCTCAGAATATTCTCCGTATATTTTGTAATAATGGTAGATGTATAATTAAGGTAACTTAGGATTCTAACTGTATTAGGAATCAACCTTTGTAAGGTAAGTTAGGATTCGTACCATATTAGGAATCAACCTTGTATAGCTATATATATTGTGAATAATGAAAGGAATCCCTAAGGGAAATTATTCCATCTTTCATGGTACCAAGAGCCTAAAACCTAAATCTCTCCTCTTCCTTATTCTTGGCCGAAATTAGCAATTTTTTTTCTGATTTCGCAGGAAAAAAAAAATTCTGCTTTCTTCCTCTCTTTCTCGGCCAAACCAGAAAATTCCCTTCCCTCGGCAGGCGGCAACCATGTCTTCCCCCCCCAATTCCGGTTCATCCACTGGCACAATTGACAACCCCTCTCAACGTTCAGTATCTTCTTTTCATCCGGCATTCGCTGTTAACAACATCAAGAATTTTATCCCTATAATTCTTGACCAAGAAGACTGTCAATATTCCATGTGGATGGAACTATTCTACATTCATGCATGTGCATACAACGTGCTCGATCATATTGACGAATCTGCTCCTCGTCCCACCGATGTTACGGACTCAATCGGCGTCGTCTTGACGCCATCGTCAAACAATGGATCTACGGCACCATCTCCAAAGACCCGTTGTGCACTATCATGAAAACAAAAGCTACGGCACGTGAACTTTGGGTCCGGCTAGAAGAAATCTTTCAGGACAATAAAAATACTCGGGCCGTATATTTGGAAGAGCAATTCAATAATACCCGCCTCGAGAATTTTAACAACATGTCCGAATATTGCAAGCAACTGAAACTCATAACCGATCAACTATCCAACGTCGGGACTTCTGTTTCAGAAACCTAGATGGTGCTTCAACTTGTTGCGGGTTTACCAAAAGGTGAATATGACACACTCGCAACAATGATTCAACAAGCCGACCCTCTCCCAAGTTTCAACAAGGCTCGTTCACAACTATTGTTGGAAGAAACTAGACGTGCTAAACAAGAGGAACATAATCAAAAGGCGTTAGCCGTTGACGGGATAGCAACACTGCGACCGGCGGCAACCGCGATTCCGGCGGCGAAGCAGAGTGGCGGAGGTCGTGGCGGCGAGAGGTCGCAACAACAAAGGCAAGGGCCGCGGAAAGGGCCAACGCACCCGGTGGACGGGACGGCGGCCAACCACCGGACAAGCGGCGGCGGACACTGCGCGCAGCGGTGGCCCAACCAGCGAGAATCGGGCCTCGCCCGCATGCCCGTACCCAACCGTAGGGGCCCGGTTCCAGCAGCCTTGGTCGATCGGCCTCTTGGGCCATGCCCCGGCCACCGAGCGAGCCCACCACGGCGAAAGAACAGCCCACCGATGGCGGTCCAGCGGCGGCGGCTACAAGAACCCACCGCAATCCCGCAAAGCGGCGGCTCCAACGAAGGCCCGGCGGCTGGCCCCCCCCGATTTGGGCCGGGCATACACCACCGTGAACCTTCAACAGCCCGCCGAAAATTGGTACATGGACACCGGAGCCACATCTCACCTCACCCGGTCGTCGGGTAACATATCTCAACTACGTCGGCTAAAGTGTCCTCAATTTATTACTTGTCGGCAATGGTCATCGCATTCCAATTGAAGGTTACGGTAACACACACACCAAACATCCACACCCACCTTTATCCCTAAACCACGTCCTATACACACCTAACATCATTAAAAACTTAATCTCTGTTAGAAAATTCACTAGCAATAATTACGTGTCCGTCGAATTTGACCCTTTTGGCTTTTCTCGTGAAGGAACTCAATACGGGGAAAATTCTTACACGCCGCAATAGTGTGGGAGATCTCTACCCATTCACTCAATCTTCCGCCGACGGACCGCAAGCACCTCTATCCCTTGCGGCGATCTCTCCCTCAACTTGGCACAACAGACTCGGACACCCCGAGACCCGCTTTTTACTTTTCTTAGGACTTCTAAGCGTATTCAATGTAATAATGGAAAAATTGCCCAACACTTGTTTTTCTTGTCCACTAGGCAAACATACTCGTCTTCCCTTTATGTCATCAAACGGTGTTACTTTTTCTCCATTTGATATTGTTCATGCTTGATTTGTGGACATCTCCGATTGCTAGCTCTTTGGGTCATAAATTCTATCTAGTATTCTTGGATGATTTTTCACATTTTGTCCGAATTTACCCATCGAAATTCAAATCAAGAAGTTTTTGCAAAATTCCTCGAGTTTCAAAAATTCATTAAGACACAATTTGAAAAACCTATTAAATCAATCCAATGTGATAATGGACGTGAATTTAATAACTCGGCATTTCACAATTTCTGTTCTAAACAAGGCATGTTTTTCCGTGTTTCTTGTCCCTATACTTCTTCCCAAAACGGAAAGGCTGAAAGAATTATATGTACCATCAATAACATGGTCCGCACACTTCTGTTTCATGCCTGCCTACCACCGCCTTTTTGGGTCTATGCTGTCAAAATGGTAGAATCCCTTCTAAATATTTTACCAACTAGCACACTCCAAAACAAAACTCCTACAGAAATCTTATACCGTAGGCAGCCATCATATGATCACCTACGTATTTTTGGATGCTTATGCTACCCCAACATAGCCTCCACTGCACCCCACAAACTTGCCCCTCGCACTCTTCCATGTGTCTTCCTTGGTCTATCTCCTAATCATCGGGGCTACTTGTGCTATGACATTGCTACTCGCAAAATCATCGTCTCCCGTCACGTCACCTTTGACGAGACAACCTTTCCTTTTTCAAATCTCTAGAAATTTCGGACCACCGATTACATCTTTCTCGATGAACCAAGTCTCGTCCCCGGTCATCCAAAATCTATACCAACAAGACGACCCACCGTTCCGACGGTCCCACCGTCCGCACCACCCCACCACTCCTCGCTACCCCTACGGCCCCCGGTCGAGTCACCCGCGCCACCGGCGACACTATCGCCCACCGGTCCAGAACCGGTGGACCAAAGAACCTCACGGCCCCGACCCTCCACCACCGCCCTCACATCGCATGGAGACTCGTGCACAACACGGAATCTTCAAACCCAAGGTTCAATTCAATCTCTCCACACAAACCTTATCACCCATTCCAAAAAATCCAAAACTAGCAAAACTGGACCCAAATTGGAATGCGGCCATGTGCGAGGAATTTAACATTTTAACCAAGCAAGAACACTTGGGATTTGGTACCTAGACCAAATTTGGTGTGAATGTTATTCGGTGTATGTGGCTATTTCGTCACAAGTTCAAAGACAAGTGGTGACTTAGAGAGGTATAAGGCAAGACTAGTTGCCAATGGCACTAATCGCGGGGGGTATTGATTGTGGTGAGACATTCATCCGGTTGTTAAACCGGCCACTATTCGGACAATTCTCGGTATTGCTATGGGCATGCATTGGCCGATTCATCACTTGATGTCAAGAATGCGTTTCTTCATGGGGATTTGAAAGAGATCGTGTACATGCATCACCCTCCGGCTTTGTTCATCCGGCACTCCGCAGTTTGTGTGTCGTCTCAGAAATTATTGTATGGATTGAAACAGGCACCCCGCGCTTGGTGTGATCGGTTCGCCGGTATCTTCTCGCATTGGTTTTGTATGTAGCGGTGTGATACATCTCTCTTCACGCTTCACCGAGGTAGCAAGACGCATATTTGCTATTATATGTCGATGACATTGTTCTTACCGCCTCATCGACGGGTTGAAGAATGAAATCATTGCTCTACTCAAAACCGAATTTGCTATGACCGACTTGGGCAAGCTAAGTTATTTTTTGGGTATATCGGTGACAAGATCGGCGGCTACTATGTTCCCGTGTCGGCGTAAGTATGCGAAGAGATAGTGTACAGTCCAAGATGGCAAATTGTAAAATTATGCCAACTCCGGTGGACTCAAAATCCAAGCTTAGTGCTAATGACGGTGCGCCGCTTTCGATCCCACTCTATATCGGAGTCTAGCGGTGTGCTCTTCGATCTTACATTCACTAGGCCCGATATTGCATATGCCGTTCAGCGGTGTGTCTGTTCATGCACGACCCCCGAGAGTCCCATTTTGCCGCCCTCAAACGTATTATCGGATATGTTAAGGGCACACTAGACTTTGGTTTACATCTTTACACCTCTCGCCCCAACCAAGTTGCTAGCCTACACGGATGCAGATTGGGCGGGATGCCCCGACACACGTCGCTCCACCTCGTGGTACCGTGTATTTCTAGGGGATAATCTTATCTCATGGTCCGCCAAGCGGCGAGGCCACGCTATCCCGTTCGAGTGCTTTGAAAGCGAATATCGCGGAGTTGCTAATGTTGTCGCCGAGATCCGTTGGCTCCGAAATCTTCTTTTGGAGCTCCGGTGTCCATTGCGCAAGGCGTCTATAGTCTATTGTGACAACATATCTGCTATCTATATGTCTCATAATCCGGTCCAACATCGGCGGACTAAGCATATTGAGATGGATATCCACTTTGTGCGAGAGAAGGTTGCCGTGGTCGGTCAAAATTTTACACGTGCCTTCCTCTTATCAGTATGCAGACATTTTCACAAAGGGACTACCGCGACAGCTCTTCACCGACTTCCGATCCAGCCTTAGCATTCGGCCTTCTCCCGCTCCGTCTGAGGGGGAGTATTAGCGAATATTCTCAGAATATTCTCCCTATATTTTGTAATAATGGTAGATGTATAATTAAGGTAACTTAGGATTCTAACTGTATTAGGAATCAACCTTTGTAAGGTAAGTTAGGATTCGTACCATATTAGGAATCAACCTTGTATAGCTATATATATTGTGAATAATGAAAGGAATCCCTAAGGGAAATTATTCCCATCATGGGTCGAGGATGATGGATGAAAGTGAGACTCGAACCTAGGACGTTCGCATGCTTCGATACCATATTAAAGTCTGTAATAATTTTCTTATCTAGATGTTTAAATCTTTAGCGATAACATATATTTAATTACTTAATTATGTCTTCGATCACTCCTTTGAGACCGTGGCTAAGACTTAATTCCCATTCCAAAAAGTGGTTAATTATCAAGCTCTTTCTTTTTTTCCCTAATTGTGTTTGTTTCCTGGAAGAATTAATCTAAATTGTCGCTTACTCAACTGCTTAAATTAAAAATAACCGACGAATATATGATATGTAAAATTTATAGATTAGATGGTAAAAGTAAATATTGAATTTGGCTGGCTATTTGCGTAAACATTCCGTTTGCTTTGGTAGCAAAGTGGGCCAAAAGCCCTTTTCACATGTAAACTGTCTTATGGGCTCAAAGTAAAAGCCATTTGGAGTTGGGTTATAACATCGGTCCGATCAAAGTCTGACATTGGATCACTATCTGATAATCAATAGTGTCCCAATTACTTTGACAGTTTAAAATAGGTATAAGTAGCTGGCAGAATTCATTGTGTATATATATATATATATATATACCCATGTTCGGTAGTTTTGTAGCAGATTGTTTCAGACATTTTCAAGAAAAACTGCTATAATAACCACGACGTGCGTTTCATTCTCTTCGATCTTCTCTTTGATTACTATTCATGAAGTCGCACCGGGAGCTAATGCTTGCTATCTAAGAATTGCTCTATGAATCTCATCAGAAATATTTAATGCTTGCTCTCTATCTATCTATCTATCTATAGAAACCTCAAACTTATCATAAATATTTTCTAGAAATTAGTTGATTAAATTTTTTTCATTCAAAAATAGTTTTATTATATGTTATTCCATCGAATATTTCTTTTCGGGGTGATTTAGAGGATGAAATTTTGTTTCTCTCGATTAGACATCTCCATAAATAATTAAAGTCACAAAAACAAATTTCATATGATTGAATACTATAATTACTGCATGAAACTTTTTGACTTAGTGTAAAGTCATCTCAGTGTGCCATAGGGACTTGTCATTCCAAAATTCAATTCATTTAAGTAAGCTGCTATATATTCTCTTTGTTATTTTCGATTGTTTTATAACATATTCTTTCAATTTAAGGATCTAAATGTGAATGTTCTGAATGATAATAACATGATGGAATTATTGAAGATAACAAAAGATTCAGAAACAAAGTTGAAAATTGTAGACCAGATTCAAGATGTTCTGCAACCCTCACAAGGAGAAAAAGTTATAGCAAAGACAGAAGCATACACCATGTCAGAGCTCAAAAAATTGATTGAGCAAAATAAAGGTAATAAGAGTACGCAAAGGGTTTGGAAAGAGAGATTGATAATCTCAGAGGAGAAATTTCCGAACTAAAGCGATGTAATAGATTACTGGATAAGAGAATTTCCAGTATTGAAGGTAAAGGGAAAGAAATCACAGACCCTAATAATATAGATGATATTTCAGCATTAGATGATTTAATATTTGCAGGTAATAATTTTGCAGGTCCTAGCGATAAAGATGAAAACTTTTTTTACAAACATTAGAGTTAATAACTTCTCAAAAATTTCATATTAAAATCAGTCTTTTAATTGATTATAATTTCAAAAAGATTTTATTGCTCTAGTCGATAGTGGAGCACATGTAAATTGTATACAAGAAGGGCTTATTCCTTCTAAATATTTTCAAAAAATTACTCATAGTGTGAGGTCTGCAAATGGACAAAAATTGCAGATTACTTTTAAATTACCAAAAGCTTATATCTGTGAAAACAAAACTTGTATTACTGAAAGTTTTATTTTGGTCAAAGATATTTCGAGTCAAATTTATTAGGAACACCTTTTATTCAAAAATTGTTTCCTATTACACAAATTGATAACAAGGGTATAATAGGTACTTTTAATAAAAAGCCTATTAAATTTCCTTTTATAACAGAACTGTGGTCAAGAGTTCTTAATGAGATAAAAGACAGGTTGATGAATAAGCATCAACAAATCAGTTTTCTAAAACAAGAGATTTATAGTATTAATATTGATGAACTTTTAAAAAACCCAAAGTTGCGTCAAAAATTTGATTTTATACAAAATCAACTTTCACTCCAAATTTGTAGTGACCATCCTAATGCTTTTTGGTATAGGAAAAAATATATTGTTTCTCTCCCGTATGAGGAGGATTTTAAAGAGGGTAATATCACTACAAAGGAGATTGCTTCTCTGTTACAGAAAGGTTTGATAAAACCATCAAAATCTCCATGGTCGTGTACGACCTTTTATGTTAATAAGCATGTCGAGCAGGAAAGAGGAGTTCCTCGACTAGTTATTAATTATAGACCACTTAATAAAAGTTTGAAATGGATCAGGTATCCTATTCCTAATAAAAAGGATTTGCTTGATAGACTTAATAGCGCAATTATATTTTCTAAATTTGATTTAAAATCTGGTTATTGGTAGATCCAGATAGTAGAAGAAGATAAATATAAGACTGCTTTCAACGTGCCAATGGGGCAATTCGAATGGAATGCCATGCCATTTGGATTAAAGAATGCTCCTTCAGAATTTCAAAATATTATGAATGATATTTTTATGCCTTATAGTAATTTTATAATTGTCTATATTGATGATATTTTAGTATTTTCAAATGATATAGAAATTCATTTTTAACATCTTGATCTATTCAAGAAGGTTATTATACAGAATGACTTAGTAATATCCAAACCAAAAATGACCCTTTTTCAAATTAAAGTAAGATTTTTGGGTCATAATATTGAAAAAGAAAAAATCATTCCTATTAATAGAAGCATTGAATTTGCATCAAAATTTCCAGATATTATAACTGATAAAACCCAACTTTAGAGATTTTTGGGTAGTCTGAATTATATTAGTCCTTTTATAAATGATTTGGCAAAGGATACAACCATCTTATATGAACGGCTAAAGAAGGTTCCTACACCTTGGACAGATGATCACACTCAAGTTGTCAAAAGAATTAAGGTTAAGGTTCATAACCTTCCTTGTCTTACCTTAGCCAATCCTACTTGGCCAATGATTATAGAGACAAATGCCTCAGATATGGGTTATGGGGGCATACTGAAGCAATACTCTCCAGTTGATAAACATGAGTATTTGATACAATTCTATTCTGGCAAATGGAATCCTAGTCAGAAAAATTATTCCACAATTGCTAAAGAAATCTTAGCAATTGTAAAAAGTATTTTAAAGGTTCAAAGAGATTTATACAACCAAAAATTTATTATAAATACGGATCGTCAACTGCTAAACTTTATGTTTAATAAAGATTGCAAACATGGTGTTTCTAAACAAATGTTTGCAAGATGAAAATCTTTATTAGCGTCATTTGATTTTGAGATACATTATAAAAAAGGGACAGATAATAGTCTACCCGATTTCTTGACTAGAGAATATTTGAGTTCATAACTCAATGGTTTGTTATACATATTTGCAGAATGATGAGGCCTACTTGGCGAGGCGGCGACCCCAATTATAGAGGTCATGGTGGAAGAGGTCGAGGAACGGGAATAGGTAATATCCTTGCCCAAATGGGTAACAAAAAGCTTATAGCAGAGGTTGCAGGAACTTCAAATATTGATACGGAAAGTCCTTTATATCAACAATTCATGGATTTTATAAAATCCAAAGAAAAGGATAATAATCCACAACCCTCATATTCATAGGTTGCTAATACTGAGCAGGATGATAATGATGATTATGAAAAACATGAAAACAAAGAAGTTATACTTCTTCTTGATTATAAAGATCTCCAGTGGAAAGATGAGCCCTGGAAACTCATGGAAAGATACTTGGAAACAGGGTCATATCCCATCTTGACTTATAAATCAAGAATGCACTATGAGACTATTCTCTCATCCACAAGATCAGCTAAAATTCAACATTATTTTCTAATGCACACCAGAAATGTTTATAACTTTTCTAAGATTATCATAAAGAAGATATTTAACCCAGAAGATTGGGGATTTAGCACAACGAAAGAACGGGAATATTTCCATCCTGAGCAAAAAGTTCATGTAAAGTTCAATTATTGGGATTAAATTGATAGTTTTCATAAAACTTTCTTATATGAAAATCCTAATAAAAAATATTTGTGGTTCATAAAGATATGTTCAAATGTTTATAAGAAGAACATTCCAAATTGGTTTTGACATTGGTGGGTAAACTGTGGGCCATCTATTGATATTTTGCCTCATACACTAAATGGATTGATGTTTCCCCTGAAATTATAAAGTGTGAGAATCATAATACAATCATCAAAGGAATCGCTAATAAGCACTTCTTTGTTGAGTTTTCTATTCCATAGATTATGAGATGGTCTGTAGAAGTGGGTTATAACCCCCAACAAATTCCTTGTCTTCAAAGGACCTTCTGTACAAGGTTTTGGAAGAAGTTAATACAGAGGAACAAAGATGATGTTATTAATGGAAAAGAACTTATAGATCAGATAACAGCTACCATTTCAAGTTATACTGAATTAAAATAGAATCAACCATAGGCTGAAGTTAATAGTTCATTCCAGCATATTGCTAGGAAACTCCAGATTAAAAAATGAGTAGTTTTCAAAGCTGATATTATAGCCTCATATATGGCAGAAGTGAACAAAGATTTAATGAAAAATCTAGATGAAGAATTTTCTTCAGACACCTCTATGACATTCGTTCATACTGATGAAGAAGAAGATCATATCCAAGATTCTCAAGACCCTTATGATACAAACTTCGATATTGAGGGATATCTCAAGACGTTTCAAGACAAATTAGAGGAATCCTCCACTACAGAAAAATATAAGGGAAAATGAAAAGAATAATAAGAAAATACAGCAGTAGACCCATCATAAAAGAGGACCGGACATATGGAATCTGCTTTTATAAAGAAGAAATTATTAAAATTTGAAGTACTGTATTTTGGCCTTATATGTTTTGGCCTTTTGTGAATTTTCTTTGTCGGCCAAAGGTGTAGGGCCTTTTTTTTTAGCTTTTTCTCTTTTTTACTTTATGTCTTGTCGGCCACGATTTGGCCTCTTGATTTGTTTGTATTCTAAATGATTCATTATATAAGGATCCTTAGTTTTAGTTAAGAGGCAGGCCTTCGCCAACCTCTCTTTCTTTTGTAAAAAACTCTCTCTAAATAAGAATTTGAAGTTTGCTATCTATCTCTCTTACTGAGCACAACCTAAAGGCCTTGGAAATTTTATTTTCTTTAATTATAATTATATATTTATTACTGGATTAGCCGATGATCGGCTAAATCTCCTGTGTTGAGCTATGTTGCACTAGACTACTTGGAATCATAGTACTAATGCTTTAATAAAGCTGATGATTCATGTGAGAATGTACTAAGGCTGGGAAGAGGATAGCCCAGGCAGAATATCTGAAGCTCAGGCTGATGGTCTTGTTTTAGCCAGCTGAGCCGAGGTGGCGTTATGACATTTTTGGATATGTTTTAAGTTAAGACAGTTTCTACGCCAGGGCCTATCGACCCGTAAAATTTTCATTGAATAGTACCCTCTAGGTGATCCATTCCGCCGAATTTTTGGTATCAGAGCCACGGTGTCCAAGTAGTAATAGGTAACTGGTTCAACACACTCTATTATAAATGATGAATATCATCAGAAACAAGAACACTGTTAAAAACAGTAAAAAAGTGAATATGTTAAAAACTCATCTTCTTCCTTGTTGGTATTACTGGAACAAGGTTGTCCTAATTGACACGACATACATTCTTCTTCTGTATCTAAATGATGTAATCTTCATTATTCAGGACTCTAATATCCTTATCAAACGAATCCTGTGTAGTATCAATTTTGAAACCTGAATCTTCTAGCTCTGAATGTAATAATAATTTGGATAATGTGTCTTTCATATCCTGGTCAATGTTAAGGGCTTTAATATTTTCCTTAACCTTACAATCCTTATAATAGTGGCCTATTCTGCCACACTTCCAACATGTTTTTGGATTTTTGGACTTTATAAAATGCTTGCGAGTTTTAAACTCCTTCTTTCTTCTCGTTTTCTTCGTCAGACATTTTGCTTTCCATTCTTGGAAGTTTTCCTGGTTCTTTGCTTTACGTCTATGCGACTGTTTTGCTTTGGGTGTGGGTATATCCATTCCAAATTGTCCACGGAATTCACCTAACTATTATTTCTCAGTGAGATTCTGTCTTTTGATCTGTTGATTTAACTTGATCTCATTACACAAGGATAGACCTTCTTGAATGCAAGTTCCTATTAGCTTCCCATAAGTATACTCTTCATAATTTATACTTACTCCTCCTTTTCTTAGAGTTTTTCTGACTCTTTCAGCAAAGAGGTTAGGCAGTCCATCTATAAACTTAGACTTCCAATACACGTTATTACACTCAGGTAATTTCATAACCCTACTAAGGAATACATTCTTATACCATCTAAATGAGGTCAGGGTCTTACATCAAAGATTCTGGAGCAAGGTCTTAATGTTTTCACTATCATCAGACCATCTTCCAGTAAAATATTCTGTAATGTTGAGAGATAGTGAATACACTTCATTGGGTTCTTTCTGACTTGTTGTAGTATTAACCTTTTCAGCACTCACATTTTTTACCCGTTGGTCAGGAGTCAAGTAATTATCCCACCAACCTTTAAGTTGGCATGTGAATCCAGAAATAATCATCTATGAAATAGTCTTTTCTGTATTACTATTGTCTTTATAGGTAATACTATACATCATCATTCAATGAACAACCGTATAAATTTGTCTCTCCGTATAACCATCTATATTCCATTCGTAAATATGTTTCCCACTATAACTATTATTGTCGACTATCTCCTGTTCTTCAAATAACACATCCTGGGGAGTAGGACGGGGATAGTAGTACATCATTTGAACATGTTTTCTAGCATATTTTTCTAGGTTATTAACCTCATGTGACATCTTTTGTCTATAATCATCACTAGAAAGATCCCAGTCTTAGTCTTGCTTACCTTCTTTTATCAAAGGACTAATCTTTAACCCTTTAAACTTATCATCTAATAATTTTTCTAATTCAAAAAATGCTCTGACTTTAAATCTTTTATTTCAGGAGGAGGCTGCACACTAGGAATGGCAACACCTGATTCCTATCTATGATCAATATGATGTATTTTTTCAATTTGATAAATCAATTTCTCTACTCTATCATGTAACTGAACAATTTGTTCACCCAATATGTTCATATAAACATTGGCATAGTTCTGTTGTTTTATCATTATATTAATATGCTTAGCAGTAATCTGTAAAGTATCATGTTCAAATAATTTTGATAAAGCTGCAAAGTGTATAATAATATTATATTTCTCAATAACAAAGGGTTGTTGAGGAGGTAAAGAAGTATGAATAATATCCCCATTTGCTAATTTATAATCTTTTTCCAAAACAGAGATATAATCTCCCACATATTTTGTCATAAACCATGGTACAAAATATATAATCTTGTTGGCTTTAATAAGATCTATATAAAATTCTTCTTGTAAAGAAGTTCTTTCTTGATTATTAAAAGAAGCAAAAAACTAATTTTTAAAAGGCTCCCACCTGGGTTTAAAGAAATCTTCACTTATCATTTTTTTTAGGGTGATCCCCAACTAAAATCAATTTTTTGTGGTGTATTCACCATGGCACAGGAAAATTCATGTCTGACTCAGTTATTTCTGGGTCTTCTTCCTGATACCACGAACTATATTGTCCTTATCAATTCTATTATCAGTATGTTCTCTAATTTGAGAAGTGGATGCTCTTGATGGAGATCTTACCACATATTCAACTGGTGAAATATAAGAACGATTTGAAATATCCGATCTAGTAGATCTGGATCTTAAACTATCAGCATCATTTTTTTCTAACCTATAACTTGGATCAGAAAATCTTAACTTAATAGTCCCGTCTAAGGTCTTCTCAATCTCAATAATATCATAATTAAAATCATTTTTGGGAGGAGCAGCTCCCTCTATGACCCATTCCTTGGGAAAATCAATTTCATCCCATTTGATAGGTCTTTTAGTTATAATATTGGATTTACCAAAATTAGTTTCTATTAAAATAGTTTCATTTTTAAAATCCATAATTTTACACATAGGATTCATTGTATATAATGGTTTAAAATATATCCTGTAACAAATACATTTAACTTCAATTACATGCATGTAATCATAACCATGCAATTTTATGCTTAATATTAAAGCATTTCAATTAATTATAGGAGCTAATGTCCCCTTTAGGGGTTCTATATGTGATCAAAAATCGTATTATGGAGGTTATTTAAGATGGAAATGTACAAGAAATTTGTTGTTTTACTATTTATTTTATAATAACAATTTTGGTCACTCAATTATCAGTTATTTTGATTTTGATCCTTGTGATATCTGATTAAGCACACTAAACCTTCAATTAATTGAAGTGACACACTTTTCATCCTTTTGCTGCAACTCTTTCCAAATTTACTGAATTATCAATCATTACACTATTCAATTGATTATATATAATGTTAAGTATATATTATTACTCAATATTTGAAGGTAATGTAGTTCTAAATGTAATCTAAATATAACATATTTCCTACATAAGAGAACAACAACACATATTTTTGTTAATTGATGGTTCAATGAGCTTAATTATATATCATACCGATCAAAATAAGAATTTACTAATAACTGTTGTTGTTTCATTTATTTTTTCTCCTTTTTAGAGCTGTTTGGGTTAGTGATTGTTAGCTAATAAGCTTTGAAAAGTGTTTTAGGTGTTGAGATTAATTTTATAAATAAACAGTTACGTATTTGGATAGTACAAGTATTAAAACTGATAATAAGCAGTTGGTGTGTTTGGCATACTACATACAGAAACTTCACACCCTTTTTATCTCTAAAGATAAGGTAGGGTGTCTTAACCATCCAAGTAGTTATTCCAATTTCGTTGTCGATTGAGCCCTCTATATCTGAATAATCCTACTTTTATCGAATTATTAGCAATGTAATCATAAAAAGCTATTTGTTCATGAATTTTAAACCAAACTTCTGATTAACTTTGATTATCTACTAGCTCAAAACTAACTCTTTGATATATTTCTTGAAGGAAGCAGCAGCAACAACAACAATAACATAGTTAGTGTAATCCCACAAGTGGGGTCTGAGAAGAGTAGAGTGTATGCAAATCTTACTCCTATCATGAAGATAGAGAAGTTATTTTCGATATTTCTTGCTGGAAGGAAGCAAAACCATTGAGAGATCGGACCAGTGTGTTCGGATGTGACTGGACCAGTTTGTCCGGTCATGCGATGGTGGAATCCTATTCTAAGTCTAATAGTTCTATTTTATTTTTTTGGTAAATTGTAATTATAGTAAATTGTAGTTTTATTAGAATAGGATTTTTTTTATTACACTAGGAAAGAGAGGACCTTACTTGTATATAAGGAGGTCATTATGATTAATACAAAGAAGAAACCCATTATTTGTCTCTCTAAATCATCGTCCCTATCTCATTTTAACATGGTATCAGAGCCTCATTATAAAGAACACAAAAACTCAAAAATAATGGCAGGTGATGGAGAAACCAATGATAAAAGCAAAAAATATCGTTGGTGAAGAAAACAAAACCCAAAAAAATAATTTCTCCTTATGACATTACGTCGAATGATAACCCTGGAATTGTGGTGACACACGTCCAATTCAAGGGTGAGAATTATGAAGAATGAGCTAGATCCATGAGGATGGCCCTAAGAGCAAGGAAAAAATTCAGCTTTATTGATAGGACGATCAAAAAGCCGGATGAAGAGTCACTAGACTTGGAAGATTGGTAGACTATAAACTCACTGTTGGTGTCGTAGATTCGCAACACCATAGAATCAACGCTTCGCTCAACGATTTCACATAAATAGGAAGTAGAAGAATTATGGATGAGCATCCGAGAATGGTTCACCGTTATCAACGGGCCTCGAATGCAACAACTAAAGGCGGAACTGTGGGAGTACAAGAAGAATGGAAGGACCATAGTAGATTACTATGGAAAACTCACTAAGTTGTGGGAGGAATTGACAAATTACGAACAGATTACAACTTACAAGTGCGGAAAATGCAAGTGCAATCTGGATACGGCCCTAGAAACCAAAAGAGATGAAGAAAAAGTACATATTTTCCTCATGGGACCGGATGAGGAAATGTATAAAATGGTGAGGTCGAATATACTGGCCCAGAAATCGTTGCAATCATTAAACAAGGTATATTCGAAGATGGTGCAAGAAGAGCATGTGAGAGGAATGGAAGACCAGAGTGAAACCATGAATTTTGTTGTACAAGGGAGAAACCCTCAACGTGACCAAGGTGAAGGGAAGACAATGGTGCATTCTGCACATATTGCAAGAGATCCGGACACGTTGTGGAATGATGTTTTTGACTCATTGGTCATTCGAAATGGTGGCCTGGAAATAAAAAAAGAGACAAAAACCCCGGAGGAAGAGGACGAGGACAGCAACAACAACAGAGGGGTGGATGGGGATCCAGTCGTGGAAGAGGTAACTACCGGGCTAACGCCGTGGTTACCAAGGAAGGAACTCAGGAGGAGACAGGGATGAAATTTTAGAGAGACAAGAATAATGAGAGAATTCTTTTTGCTTTGTATCTTTCATAATGATACAAGTAAGGTCCTCCTTTCTCTAGTCTAAAAAGGAAACCGCGTTCTAATAAAACTACAATTTACCATAATACAATTTGCCAAAAAATAAAATAGAACTATTACTTAGAATAGGAATTCACCACCGCCATGACCGAACACACTAGTCCGGTCTCTCAATAAAAACATTAGTTCATTTAACTCTGTTAAATATAGGTTATATACACGTGATATACACTTTATGTATATCACATGTTTTGTACATATTAGGTCTCGGATTATGGTCCACGGTTTTGTACCGTGATTAGGCAATAGTTTAGGTAATGTTGTGGTGTAATTAGTATTGTACACTTACCATAATTGTATAGTTAGTGTCCAAGTAAAATAAGGTTTTAGGAGTAGAATAGGAATAGGATTCTCCTATTATGGAAATATGTAAATTGTATATATAGTCTTTCAATTAATGAAAATAATCAAGGGATTATTTCTTTCATGGTATCAGAAGTCTAGGTGTTAATATCCTCTCCCAAATTCTCACATTTTTCCGTCGACCTCCCTTGAATTTCCGAGGCCTTTGCTCTCGGTTTTTCGTGCTGGCGAGATCTTCCCTCTTCCCAAATTTTTCTTCAAAATTCCTTAATCACATATTGTTCTATCAATATGTCTACATCCCGGAACACGTTTCATCATGCCCTTACAGTTTCTAACATCAGGAACAACATTCCTCTTGTTCTTGAAATAGAAAACGTCCAATATGCAACGTGGGCCAAACTGTTCAAAATTCACGCACGATCGCATCAAGTCATCCATCACATAATCCTCGTAGCTCCTAAGGATACGGAGGTGCCAAGATGCGAAGATGATACTAAGTTGTGGATGACTCTTGATGCCACCGTCCTTCAGTGGATATATTCCACAATTTCTACCAATCTTTTGCAAACGATCATTGAACCTGACGCTACGGCGCATGCAACTTGGGATAGACTACATAAATATTCCAAGATAATCAAAATTCTAGAGCTGTTACACTTGAGCAAGATTTCTCCCACGTCAATATGGAAGATTTCCCTAATGTTTTGGCTTATTGCAAAAGATTAAAGGAATTGGCCGACCAACTCCGCAACGTTGGCACGCCAGTTTCAAATGATCGTTTGTTCCCCCCAACGGTTTCAGGTATCTCCGAGGCCTATAGTGGTGTTGGCACGCTTCTTCGTCAAAGCAATCCACTTCCGCAATTTATCAAGCTCCTTCTATGCTTACACTTGAGGAAGCGGGCATGGCTAAAAAGACGGCTACCGGTACTAGTCCTGTGGGTATGATGACCGAATCCACAGTTCATCCTACCGGTCCCAACAACTCGGGCCAAAATCGCAACAAAGGTGACGGCAAAAAGAGAGGAAATAAGAAAAATAATGGCAAGAATCGCGGCGGCAACAATGGTGGTAGTCGAAACAGTGGTGGTGCCTCTCGGGGCAGTCAGCAGCAGCATCAATTTTGAGCCCCACAGTGGGCCCCTATGCAGTGGTAGTGGGCCCCACAATATGGGCCAAACAGTGGCAGCCCAGCAGTTCCGCCTCACTAGCAGTGGGCTACCCAGTAGCAGTCCAGGCCCAACATGCAGTGGCCCACTTTTATTTATCCCTCTGGGCCGAGGCAGCAAGCGGGGTACTTGGGCCGAGGCCCCCGCATGCCCATCACGCAGCGGCACCCACGTTTACCGACATCGAAGCCGCAATGCACACGCTTGGTTTAAATCCTCCGGACCTAAATTGGTATATAGACACCGGTGTCACTACCCACATGACATCCGATTCAGGTACGCTCTCGTCTTATTCCAATTTGAGCAACCATCGCGGCATAATTGTTGGTAATGGTAATTCTATTCCAATTCGTGGTTATGGTCATAAAACTTTGTCTCCTCCTCATCCACCCCTTATCTTGAAAAACACCTTACATGCCCCCAAATTGATTAAAAACTTAGTGTTTGTCCGTAAATTCACTACTGACAATTCCGTTTCTATTGAATTTGATCCATTTGGTTTCTCTGTGAAGGATTTCAAGACGGGGAGTCCTCTCATGAGGTGTGATAGTAGGGGAGATCTTTATCCTATCACACCCAGGTCCGGTCCATCGAGTCAAGCCTTGCCATCAGCATTTGCAGCCCTTTCTCCTTCCTTGTGGTATGCTCATCTTGGTCATCCGGGGTCGTCTATTTTGTCGTCATTAGATAAAAATAATTTTATTTCATGTAAGGGTACGCGTAGTACTCCAAATTGCCATTCTTGTTCTTTAGGAAAAATTGTTAGGTTGCCATTTGTAGACTCAAATTCTCATACTTTAATGCCATTTGATATTATTCATAGCGACTTATGAACGTCTCCTATTCTTAGTTCTTTGGGTCATCGGTATTATGTTCTCTTTTTGGATGATTATTCTAAGTTTTATGAACTTTTTCGATAGCGAAAAAATCTCAAATTTTTTCCATAATCTTAAAATTTAGAGCATTCATTAGAATCCAATTCGAACGGGAAATAAAAGATATTCAATATGATAATGGCAAAGAATATGACAAGGGTGTTTCGGGAATTCTGTGCTAATAATGGGATCAATTTTCTTTTTTCTTGTCCTCATACATATTCACAAAATGGGAAAGCCGAACGTAAAGTTCGTACCATAAATAACATTGTCCGAACTTTATTGATTCATCCTTCTGTCCCCTCGTCTTTTTGGCATCATGCTCTACAAATGGCTACATATCTCCTTAACATAATTCCTTCCAAAGGTTTGACATATTCCTCCCCTCTTCAAATTTTATTTAATAAAACTCCTTCACTTTCACATCTTCGAGTCTTTGGGTGTTTGTGTTATCCGTTATTCTCGTCCACCACTATTAACAAACTTCAGGCCCGGTCTACTCCATGTGTGTTTTTGGGTTTTCCGTCTAATCATCACGGTTATAAATGCTTTGATTTATCCTCTAATAAAATCATCATTAGCGGCCATGTCATTTTTGATGAATCTCAATTTCCTTTTGCAAAGGTGGGTAATCCTGTGCCTAGTTCGTATAATTTTTTGAATGATGGTATATCCCCGTATATTATTCACCATTTTTCAGACATATCCCACACCCAAAATTCTCTGGCGGGCCCACTGCCCGCTGGTCCCACTGGTCCGTCACAGGCTACGTTTCCCAGTACAGTCACTAGGTCAGTTTCAGCAATTGGGCCAGTCCAGCCCAATTCTGGAACTGGTCCAGTTCCTGCGTCTAGTTACCGTGTTGGGACGAATCTTTACGAAGGGTCAAATTGCCGTCCAGGTATCAAATTGCCGAATATTTACGAAGGGTCTTCCCTCGGTCCTTTTTGAAGATTATAGGAACAGTCTCAGCGTTCGAAGACCGCCCGCTATGACTGCGGGGGTGTGTTAAATATAAGTTGTATACACGTGATATACACTTTGTACATATTAGGTCTCAGATTATGGTCCACGGTTTTGTACCGTGATTAGGCAATAGTTTAGGTAATGTTGTGGTGTAATTAGTATTGTACACTTACCATAATTGTATTACCATAATTGTATAGTTAGTGTTCAAGTAGAATAAGATTTTAGAAGTAGAATAAGAATAGGATTCTCCTATTATGGAAATATGTAAATTGTATATATAGTCTTTCAATTAATGAAAAAATAATAAGTCCTATTTTTGTATTACCTACTCCATATGGTTAGACAAAATAGGAATCGCAGTTCCAAAAACTACCACTACTACTAGTTGTAATATTTTGGCTCGTCTTGGACAGTTCATATGCCATGAACAGCATCACAACATTTACTTAAATAATTATTTATAAAATTATCGCATCTTTTTAATGCAAAAAAAGTTGAATAAGTAATTTATGTTGTTCGGACTCTTAAAAAATTTGTCGTATTAGTAACTTGATTTAAGAAAGGTAGATTTTGAAAACTGTTCTAGGTGCAAGAATATTAATAAAGAGCCCATTTATAATGCAGGTGGTTTTAAATAATTGTATGTTGTTTGAAGTGCATTAACAGTGCACTTTGGTTTCTAATTATGGTAATACCACTACCTAAGCAATTTCCAAAACAGGAATTATGGGCAAATCATCTTTACATTTCGAAATGATTTGTCAGTTTTATTTTTTATATATGTATATTTATGGTGGAGTTCCCTTTATACTCTGAGCAGTGTGCCCATACTTTGATGATCAAGAATCTTACTTGAAAAGAATTACTAACTTTTTTCCAAATTAATGACAGTCTTTTTCTTATGTAATTTGGGGAAGGTTCTACAAATAAAATGACAAGTGTCATTACTCTAAATGAAAAAGCAAGGGATTCCTTTTAGCATTAGTAGAATACTTCCAAGTAGAAACCCTAGCTTGAAGTGTTCTTAATCGTATTAGTTATTCTCCGTTTTAATTTATGTGAATCGATTTGGGTGGAATTAGAATCTAAGAATAAAACAAACACTACAAGAAAATTCACTCAATTCCGACCATCGGAAATTGGCTCGTCGCTAACGTTTCCGACAGATTTTTCAAAGGAAATCCCTTACCAACGAGCAAAATTCAGACGAGACGTATGTAGGGAATTAGGATTTTCCGGTAGTGAAAAACTCAGACACCATGATAAAAATGAATCTTGGACCTAACTCAACTCCAAAAGTTAGCTCACGAGGTGAGGAATAATTGCTCAACTTCATATAAGGAGACCAACGAACCCACACCTCACCGATTGCACATTTGAATCATGGACAATATAAGATGAGAACTCAACATTAGGTAAACAAGGAATTGAGCTAAGCCTAACTTTGATACCATATCAGTTCAAGACAAAGCAACGTAGAAGAGAAGACCGAAATATATGAACATGCTACTTATTGAATCTAGGACGATTTTAGGATTCACTTTTAGAATTAGGATAACTGTAAATACATAGGAAATAAAATTCTAGTCGAACAAGAAGATGAGTCCTAGGTCATGGAGGTCTTTGCTGTTAGGTTTGTCCTGAATTTTTTTACCTTATTTGAATTTTATCATAATTGTATTTTACTTCAAAAAGTTTTTTTTGGTGGAAAATATTTTCTTTGTGGAACATGATTCTACTATATTTATATTTTTCTTGAAGGAGATTTTTTGGATTTCTATAAATAGGAGATCATTTCTTCTCATAAATAACACTGTAGCATGCACAATGTAATCGTTTAGAGAGTTTTGTTTAGGGGGGAGTTTTCTCTCAATAGATTTTTATGTTTTTATATTAGTTTTATATGAAGATCAATTGATCAAATCATATTAGAATACTATGTCTTTTTAGTGTCTTTTTCTTGTCTTCTGATTTATCGTCGTTTAAGGTTTACAATTACAAGCTTTCGCATGACGGCCTGATTTGTTCGATCCCAACAAGTGGTATCAGCGCCAATGATTCAATGAGTTGAAGAAAGGCTTAAAGCGGCCGGTTCAAATCAAGATGCAACTAATATCACGATAATGAAAATTTTATCCAGAGTACTACACAGTGAGATGAATTTTCAATCATATTTTCAACATTCTTGCTGGTGCATCTTTAAAAATAAAATAAAATATTTTAAAACCAATTTTTAATGATACTATTTTTAACTATGGCAAGCAGCAATGATGAAGACTATGTGAAGAAGAAGAAGAATCAAGATTAATTTGCCAGAAAATTCAGGCCAAGGGGAGATTTGTTAGGTTTGCCTTGAATTTCCTACCTTATTTGAATTTTACCATAATTGCGTTTTACTTCAAAAATGTTTCTTGGTGGAAAAGATTTTCTTTGTGGAATAGGATTCTACCATATTTATCTTTTCGTTTAGAGAGTTTTGTTTGGGGGAGAGTTTTCTTTCTATAAATTTTTATGTTTTTATATTAGTTTTTATATTAGTTTTCATATGAAGATCAATTGATCAAATCAAGAACCAATTCGTCGAATCCCATTCAGGTGTGATAGAATACTGACATGAAAAAATAATATTTCCTCCGTTTCAATTTATGTGATATTATTTTTTTTGGACTGTCCCAAAAAGAATGTCATATTTTTATATTTGAAAATAATTTAACTTTATGATATGATTTACAACACACATTTATATAAGATTTGTTTTAGGCTACACATTTTAAAAATCTTTCTTTCTTTCTTAAACTATGTGTCAAATCAAATGATGTCACATAAATTTAGACGGAGGGAGTAATTAAAAGAAACATCACTATTTGCTTTCTTTGAGAGAATGGATAGAAGATATGTGAATGGAGTTTTATAGTACTTGGATGTGTGTAAGGAACCTATAAAAGTTGGTTTTCTATGTACTAACAATTGTCAAATTTGTAGGTCATATGGTACATGTGCCCCCCCCCCCCCTCGAAGAGATTAGCTAGAAGGGAAAATACTATAGTTAACATAAAAAGCATGAAAAAGAAATTAATGATGAGGTGGATTCAAGAGAAATTTCAAGTGCCTCCGTCTCAAATTATTTGTCGTGATTATTAAAAGTAGTTGTTTTAAATTATTTATCATTTTGGAAGTTCAAAGCATATTATTATTTTTTCTCTATTTTACCATTTATCATTAATGAAAATGACACATAAATAGAGTAAACATTTAATGAAGAGAGATTATAACTTAAACATAAGTAAATGTAATGATGGTCAAATATCCCTCCTAATTAATATTTCTTAAAGAGCGTGTAATTTTAAAAATTGATATATAATTTGAGACGGATGAAGTATATTAGAGTGGATGTATAATGTACTAATCTTAACAAAAAAAACTGTTATTTTTATACTTCTTGTAAACTTATAGAAGTTAAATTCATCAACTCATTCACATTCAAATTGAAATGAAGTTTTGTTAAGGCCCATGAGAATGCTCCCCTATGAGGATCTGATTTTTTTCAGGTGTCAAATATGTGAAAATACTTTTTTGGGGGTAATTGAGAGATTTGAATTCAAAATCTCTGTACATCAACATGTTTGATCTATCTTTAATCACATCACTGATAATATATTAGTAACTAGATTAATATCTTAAAATCCGAATCCAATCAAATATTGTCATATAAAATAAAATAGAGGTAGTATCTCATAGTCCCAAAAAATTAAATACGACCGTTGACTTCTTAATTTACCAAAAAAACTTAAAACTAAAAACAAAAGTTATTGTGATAATTGCGTGTTGGTTTTGGAAGAGATATATGTTGTAAAATATGGTACTAACAGGATAAAACACAGACACCGAATTGTGGTTCTCTGACTTCAAGGCTCTTATCCAAATTCTTTTAGACAATTATTCGACCCTTTCTAATAAATTGGCGAGTACAATAGGTCATACAAATATTGCCTTCAGGATACAATGAAGCCCTAACAACGATGTTGAATTCAAAGTTTGTACTCCCTTGATTCAACCAAGGACACACAATATGAAGTTTCTGATGATGCTTAGGGAAGAAAAGAAAAGCAGAAGTTTTGATTCTTTTCAATAGAAGTTTTGATTTTTTCAACAGAAGTTTTGATTTTTTTTCAACAGAAGTTTTAATTCTTTTTCATCAGAAGTTTTGATTCTTTTTCATATCTATTATTGAATGAGAAAATATCTTTACTACTTATAGAGATTTCACATCCATTGGTGATGACTTTTCATCACCAACAGACACCTCCAAGAGGCATCAATGGTGGCTATTGTGAAAGGTTGCGTTTGTTCAAATTCAAAACAAATATGAATTATGTTAACAGAATTCCCCTAAAGTTGAAGGGACATCACATCAATGATGACCTTTCATTTTGCTGAAAATATCCAACATTCTCTCCCTATTTTCAAAATAAAAAAACATAAAATAAAGTAAAATCTTTCAGAATAGGAATGGCTGCATCACTCAAGTGATTGCCTACGTACTCGAGTGGGATCAAGCCAACGTAGTTCAAAATAAGTTGAGACAAAGCATCATCGTAGAAATCAATACATAAATGATAGGTATCTTTTCGATTTGAACCTTAACTTAGTGTAAGAAATTCAAAGCCTTAACGAGGTTCTATGGTGAACTAGTCTTGAACAAGTACCCCTGTGATAAAACCGAAATCTCTACACATATTGACTTCAGAGAATTGTGTGTTTTGTAGCTTAGAACGTTAATGACCATGTGTTTATATCTTGGATTCATGAGTATTCTTTAGAGAACGGTCTTATTCTCATAGGAAACGACCTGATTTCCATATTCATATAGGTAAGTCTCTAAGATGTTTCTGCGATACATCTGTAAACAAACATAGACTTATTAAGGATTTCCATCCATCCTCAATCATGCAGAATCACTACACTAATACAGAAATGGGAAGTTTTGATTTAGTGTACCATAATCACTCTCATAACTTGTTAGTACCCATTGAACCTTGTTTATCTTTTTCAAAACATAGGTTGGGTTTCTGTTAACCGGTGATCAACCTTCTTTCACAGACCTTAGTCCCATTTCCTTACACTTTATTGAAACCTCTGCCTTTGGTAGACTCTTAGTAAATGGGTCTGCCACATTCTTCTTTGTTTCAATATAGTTAACTGCAACTACTCCTCTCTTGAGTAATTGTCTTACTATTTGATGTCTAAGACTTGCATGTCTTAACTTTCCATTATAAGTCTTGTGTGAGACATTATAGATCGTAGCCTGATTATTATAGTTAATCAAGACTGCTGGAGTTGGTTTCTTCCATAATGAGATCTTTATAATTAAGTTTTTAAGTCATTCTGCCTCCTTACATGCATCTGGCAGTGCAATTAATTCTGACAACATTGTTGAATCAGATATACAAGTCTACTTCTAGGAACCCCAAGACATAGCAGCACCACCTAATGTAAATATCCATCCAATGGTAGACTTGGACTTGGATTCTACATTGTTCCAGTTTGCATCGTTGTATCCTTCCAATACAACGGGATAACCCTAGAAATGTAAACCATAATCTATGGTTCATTTCAAGTAAGTCAACACTCTTGAGATTGTTTTCCAATGTTCAACTCCTGGGTTACTTGAGAAACGACATAGTACTCCCACCGCTTGGGCTATATCTGATCTCGTGCAATGCATAGCATACATAAGACTTCTGATAATACTAGAATACTCAAGTTGTCCATGAGTCCTTCCAGTATTCTTCATTTAATACTAGGATCTAAAGGAGTGGGGGCTGGTTTGTCATTGAAATGATTATACTATTTGAGAAATTTCTCAATATAATGAGATTGGGTTAAAGCCAACTCATCTCCCTTTCTTAGGATTTTAATTCCTAAGATCACATCAGTCTCTCCTAGATTTTCCATATCAAAGTTAGAACTGAGAAAATTCTTAGTTTCTTCCACACAAGATATGTCAGACCCAAAAATAAGCATATCATCAACATATAAACAGAGAATTACACATTCAAATTTATCATGCTTACTATAGATACATTTATCAACATCATTAACAACAAAACCATATGCCAAAGCTACTTTGTCAAACTTCTCATGCCATTGCATGGGAGCTTGCTTCAAACAATAGAGGGATTTCACTAACTTGCAAACTTTCTTCTCTTGGCCTGGTACTATGAAACCTTCAGGTTGTTCCATATATATTTCTTCCTCTAAATTACCATTTAGAAATACAATTTTGACATCCATTTGATGTATAACTAACTTGTGAATAGAAGCAAGTGCTATCAAACAGTGAATAGATGTGATGCGAGCAACATGAGCATATGTATCAAAGTAATCAATTCCATATTTTTGTTTATAACCTTTAGCAACCAATCTGCTTTTAAACTTATCAATTGTACCATCAGCATTCAATTTTCTCTTGAATATCCATTTACATCCTATAGGTTTAGCACCATGAGGTAAATCAGATAGCACCCAAGTTTCGCTAGACAAAAGTGAATGCTTTTCATCATTGTTAGCGTCTTTACAGAAATTAGTATCTCTGGAATTCATAGCTTCAAAATAAGTTTTAGGATCATCATCAACATGTATATCATACTTGGTAATGTTAAGAACTTCATTATTATTACCCTTTACAAGATATTGTATAAAATCTGGATAATTTTTCTTTATTCTTGCTCTCTTACTTCTTCTAGGTTCGATATCTTTAGTAGAAACTAAAATAGCATGGTTGTGAGTAGGAGCAGGAAGTTCAACATTGTCATTAGTCTCTACAAGTTCTAGACTAGGTAACAATAGGTTTTTAGTAGGTTGTGGTTGAGAACTAGACCTTGTCAAGTTTTCAAAAAATTCTACATCTATAGATTCTATAATCTCAAATGTGTCAAGGATTAAAAATCTGTAAGGAATACTGTTAAGTGAATAACCTACAAAAACACATTTATAAGCCCTATTTCCTAACTTTGGTCTCTTAGGGTCAGGCTTTCTGACATATGCCAAACAACCCCATGCTTTGAATCTTTTCAAATTAGGCTTTCTACAATTCATACGAAGATATATTCTTCTTTTTCAAAGGAACTCTATTCAAAATATAGCATGCAGACAAAATAGCTTCACTCCACAAAGAATTTGGCAAACCAGAGCTAATGAGCATAGCGTTAACCATATCTATCAAAGTTCTATTTTTTCTTTCGTTGACGACAGTCACGAGCATAGTGGTCGGGTTTCTTACAGAAGTAGCAATTTCCCTTCTTCTTATCTTTCTTGTTGGGATCTTTTTTCTTAAACCGAGTATCAATCTTAGGTTTCAGAAAAATTCAATTTTTTTCGATTCTTCCACACTATTAATCTTAGAATGATTTTCAGATTGCTGACTATCCTTAATCTCTCATTTATGAGCATCTTCTTCAATATGAATATGACACTGTAAACCTTCTAAGTCATATTCAGCTTCAGCATGCAGTCAACCATTTTATTGTCCATGAAATTACAGATCAGAAATTTCTTGTTACTCACTTCAGAAATTTTGTACTTGTTTTCGAGTGCAGTCCACAATTCCTTTGTTTTTTCAAGACTTCAATGGGCATTGTAAACATTGGCTCCTAGAACATTCAGACTATGACCACGGCACATAAAATCATCCTCTTGACGTTTCTTCCGTTTGGCCTTCAATTCATCGTTGTCCATTGGAGTCGCATCAGGAATTTCCTCCAAACCATCTTCAAGGATGTACCATAACTTGATAGTCATCAGAAAAAATTTGATAGTCTCTTGCCAACGAGTGAAACCCTTCACCATCAAAACGTTCTAAACGATTCAAAGTCTAGTTCATTACTTGCAATGATTGAGCAGTAATTGAAGTTTCACCCTCCATGTCGATAATTGTCTAAAAATTATTGTAAAATATGGTACAAACATGATGAAACACAGAACCGAATTGTTGTTCTCTGACTTCAAGGATCTTATGCAGATTCTTTTAGACAATTATTTCGACGCTTCCCAATAAATTGGCGAGTACAATAGGTCACATAAATATTGCCTTCAGGATACAATGAACCCCTAACAATGATGTTGAATTCAAAGTTTGTACTCCCTTGATTCAACCAAGAACACACAATATGAAGTTTCTGATGATGCTTAGGGAAGAAAAGAAAAGCGGAAGTTTTGATTCTTTTCAACAGAAGTTTTGATTCTTTTTCATCAGAAGTTTTGATTCTTTTATATCTATTATTGAATGAGAAAACATTTTTACTACTTATAGAGATTTCGCATCCATTGGTGATGCCTTTTCATCACCAACAGACACCTCCAAGAGGCATCAATGGTGGCTATTGGGAAATGTTACGTCAGTTCAAATTCAAAATAAATATAAATTATGTTAACAGACTCCCCCTAAAGTTGAAGGAGCATCACATCAATGATGGCCTTTGATTTTGATGAAAATATCCAACAATATATCTACCAGTTTCTTCTTTGTTGCTATTACGATAGACAAGCTAGGAGTTACTTTTGTTAGGAAAATTCCAGATGATACTATTTTATGATGCTTATTAGTTAGTATAATATATAATTATCGTCTTAAAAAAAAATTGGACTAGTTGTTCGATGGGGTGTGGTGGGGTGTCTTGAGGGATGGGTTGGAGTAGGACCTCAACAGCAAAGACTTTTGTAATTAATACTTTTGAAGTCTCCTAAGGTCCCATGTTTTTATACCTTCAAATTTGTATTCTCCTTCACTATGATGGCTATAACTTAGGTACACATATATATATAAAGGTGGCCCTCTAATCTATTTGTCCAATACAAACCATATATTCTTTTTAAGTCTTTCTTCACAAACATATCTTTGAAAATCTCTCCTTTATATTCCCATTTATCAATATGGCAAGAAATTTAGAGCCTCTAATTGTTGGAAGAGTAGTAGGAGATGTTCTAGATTCATTCAATCCTACAATAAAAATGACAATCACGTTTAACAACAAATTAGTGTGCAATGGCCATGAACTTTTCCCTTCTGCTGTTTCTGCTAGACCTAAAGTTGAAGTTCAAGGAGGAGATTTAAGAACTTTCTTCACACTGGTACCCTCTTCTTCCCATTACTTTATAATATGAGTTTTAAGTTATATACATCGTAAGTCAGTATAAAAAAATTTAATACTATCACGCTATGTTACTCGGATTTTTCAAATTTATTGCCACACATGTCTTGTCCTCCAAAAATGTATTATTTTTGAAGGACTCAGATACACATGCGTCAAATTTTTTTAAGAGTAGCAATATAGTTATCAAGTCATTTTTATCTGTGGTAGCCGATAACTCGCCTTATTTTTAATATTACAAATTCACTTCTTTTTTAGCCTTACTATAGATATCCATTCAGTGATTCGGTAGTGTAAAAAAATTTTTACACTAACGTGACGATGTATATAAGTTCTATCTCTTTTAATATACATCCATAGAGTACTACTAAAACAATTATCATGTTGGTATTTTCTTTATCCATATGTAGGTCATGACAGATCCTGATGTTCCTGGCCCTAGTGATCCTTATCTAAGAGAGCATCTTCACTGGTATGCTCTAAATCTAATGAAAACAAGAAATGAGAAGAGGAATTTAACTTACATATATTGACGGCGTAATTTTTTTACTCTATCAGGGCTTAATTTTTTTACTCTATCAGAATATTCAAAAGATATCTATAGGTCATTTTTCGTAAGTAGAATTTGTAATCTTAAAAGTAAGTCGGGTTATTTGCTACAATGGAAGGAGAATCGATTTTATAATATAAAAGTTCTTTACACAATCGATGCATACTAGCTAGCTAAATTCAAATAAGAAACACACACACACAAAAAAAAAGATACATCAATTCCTGCTTTTCTATGGTTCATGCAACTAGGTTATGCAAATAACCATATAACATAAAATTAGAAAATAAACATGAACTTTCTTTTGTGAGCTGACTTGACAAAGAAAGCATATAAGTAATTAGTTAATGAGTATGAAAAATCAGTACTTATAAAAGATCTCTCACTTAATGAGGTATGAAGAATCAGTATAACTCTACATATATAAGATGGACATGTTTATTTGGAACTATTTTTATACTACTAAAATTGACAGTATTCTACTGATGGTTTTGACAGGATAGTAACTGACATTCCAGGTACCACTGATGCTACTTTTGGTAAGTTCAGTATCTTCTACAAGATTTGGGAAGATTATAAACTAGTATAAAGATTATTTTCTAGTACTTATTAATATTTCCAGTTAGTTCCATAGAAAAATTACATGGTAAGACCAATAACTCCTTGAGCGGGATCTATCGGAAACAACCTCTCTCCCCGTCACAAGGTAGGGGTAAGGACTATGTACACTCTACCCTCCTCAGACTCCACCTGGTGGAATTATACTAGGTATGTTGTTGTTGTTGTAAGACCAATAATGTTATAGTCAAACATGTGCATAGGATGAGTGTCATTAAAATACAAATGTTAAGATGATTGTGCAGTCATACAAGATTAGACACCATGTTTGTTAGAAGGTGTAAGTAGCAAATATAGATGATAAAATGATCAGAGGTTGAGATGGTTATACGTCGATCTCCAGATGCACTGCTCCATCAGTGTAAAATCATGGCGAGTGAATATATTAAAAAAAGAAGTGTACTTCTAAAGTCAAACAGGTCCATAGGATATTGAGTGTAACGAAATGCAAATGTTAAGATGATTGTGTAGTCATACAGATTAGACACCACGTTTGGTAGACGGTGTAAGCAGCACATATAGATGGTAAAATGATAAGAGGTCGCTTGAGCGTCATGTCATACGTGAATCTCCAGATGCATAGCTCCATCAGTGTAAAATCACGGCGAGTGAATGTATTAAAAAAGTAGACCTAAAATCATATTGAATGAAATTGTCCCGAAAAAACTACAATCTTTTTGGAATCCATGCAATACTAAGTAATTAGCTAGTTGGGATTAAGTTTTGGCTATGTTAATTCGTTTATTTTAGTCTTAATGTTTGCTAGGAGTTTTAATACAAATTTATACAACAGTCAAAATGTAGAAAATTCTAGTGCTAGAAATTAAAATTAATAATTTTGGACTAGGACAGATTCAAATAAACAACATGAACAATGAGAATTCATATAGTCGATTCCAACTCACTTCAGGTTAAAGCATAAGTTGTTGTATTGTTTATTTCTATACTCCTTTGTTATAACTCATTCTTAGGCTGATTAATTAACTTGATCTTTATGTACAATCAAACCAGGAAGAGAGTTGGTGAGTTATGAGATCCCACGGCCAAATATTGGGATCCATAGGTTTGTGTTTGTTCTCTTCAAGCAGAAATGCAGAAATTCAGTTAGCCAACCAACTTCGAGGGATCACTTCAATACTCAAAATTTTGCCCAAGAAAACGATCTTGGACAACCTGTTGCTGCCGTCTTCTTCAATGCACAGCGAGAAACCGCCGCGAGGAGACGTTAACTAAAGATTATTGATATTTCGCCAGTCATTTTCCTTCACAATTATCCGATCCAATCTTATCTGATTGGACCATCATTGTGTCATGGCTTTTTTTAATCCGTGAATGTTGTTCTGTATTTCAATATCTATGATCAGAAAGTTTTTGCACTATATTGGTCTCTGAAATACTCGGATCCAATTTATGCAATATAACTGCTTTTATAGTTTTTTTACTGCTTTTCTATTATGTTTTAAAAGGAATGATATAGTTTAATATTTAAAAATAATTTAATTTTAAACTTCTCAATTAAGTCTTAATGGGATAATTTAATTATACATGTCCACAGAAATATGTCCATGACATGTTTTAGACTTTCAAGTTTTAAAGTTTACCTTAAATCTTTATAAATACCTCACATACTCCCTTCATCCCATTTTGCGTGGTCTTAACTAGTCACAGAATTTAATTAAAAAAATCAGAAGCATGGTCTAACACGAGCTAGCCATAGACATTTGTCCTTCATGCGTGCGAAGGTTTTGCTTTCCTTCAAGTAGACTACTCCCTCCGAATTTTATGTATCTGTACGTATTTCTATTTTAGTCTGCTTAAAAAATGACATGTTTAAGACGGCATGTTTTAAAAGATTTATAACTAGCCATACAAGTATTAACATGCTTATGATCACATGCGATCTCAAAAGTTTTTTTTTTTTAATTTTGTCCAGTTAAATGATATTACAATAAATTAAAACTGATGGAGTACTACTCCGTATTATGCAAGAGCAGTTTGGTAAAAAAAACGTCTTATTTGACCACCAAATGATATGGTGCAGTGAATGATGCTGCTCTTCTTTTAACTAGAGGTCTCGAGTTTAAGCCCTGAGTATGGAAATTTTTTTGTGAGGGAGAGCTTCTGCTGAATGACCCTATATGACGTCAATCTGAATTAGTCGAACTCTAATGCGAATATCTCACATTGAATGAAAACAAAAAACGTTCTATTTAATCAAGCTTCTGAACTTTTTTTCAAGTATGGTTTGAGTCTGCCTAAGTCTTGTTTCCTTTTTGGGATTTATACAAAATAATCAACTAGTTGGATACATAGCAGAAAATACTGGTGCCGGCAAACTACATCACATTCAAAATGCTATAGAATTTGATGTTTTCTACCATTCACGTGATTGACAGAAGAGATTTAACCATTTATAGACAATTTACCAAGTACAGGAATATGTTTATTTGTGGACATTATTGAATATTTAAAAACCCTAAAGACGTCAAAATCAGTTCATCAAAAGAAGCGCATTTCCCAGTTGTGCGTGGAGAATAATTATTACAGCTTTTGAAATTGATTAATATTGACATTTGACACCACACTTGTTCTTTTCTGTGCCTACCTTTTCAACACACTATGGGAAAGAGATAAATTTAGCCTTTTGTTATGACAAAAAATTCAATTTTACACAGAAATATGACATGCCACCTCAGGGTCAACTCATTTTATCCCTACTTTTCATTTGTTCTTGCACCACTAACATGTGAATATACAATATTTTAATTATAAAGGTGGCAATGGTGATTGAGGGGAAGACATGCTACTTGTGCAAGAATTAACAAATGGAAGGGAGGGATAAAATGAGTTGGGACGTTGAGGCAGCATGCCACGTGACGTTCACCTCATCAAAATATTAATGCTATGTGGAATTAACTAGGTGTTCACCTTTAGGTAACTGTGAGGGTATTTTTGCATCGATCAATAGTATAACAGTTGGTAAATTCGAACCTTTTGCGTAGTAGAGGAGTAAATTTGACCCTTTTAATTTATATGAATTAATTTAATTGGGCATAATTTCTGTCCTTTTAAACATGTCATAATATTTATGTGATCACAAGACTTTTGAAATTTGTCGTCTTAAACATGTCAGTATATTTGTGTAGCTATGAAATTCTTGAAATTTATCATCTTAAACATGCATATATTTATGTGACAATAAGACTTTTGAAATTTGTCTTCTTAAACATGTCAAAGTATTTGCATACTATAAAAATTTTGAGACTTCTGATGTTAAACATGCAAAAACATTTTCGGGTCTATTTAAATTTTCATTGACGATGAATTGATAAGTTTAAAATTAAATTATTCTCAAATTTATAAAGAGATTTTTTTTGTTAAAATAGTACTAAAAAAGAAATAACGTTACCTATATTGAAATAGAGAAACTGCTGCTTACTAATGAACCGGGAGACACTCCTGAGGTGATATATTGGCAACTTTCTTTAGCAAGCAGCTTAGCATTGTTGGTGAGAGCTTATTCATGTCGCTGATATAAATTGAGATAGAGTGAATATTATTTAGCGGATTATTTTCCGCATTTATTTTTTCGGTGAATGTTTGGCTCATTACACTGGAAATGAGATATGCAGGGTAATATACATGTCAAACACCATGTCTCTAAAAAATAAAGTACTTTTCTAGAATGCTATAATACTTTGAAAAGTACTTCCTAAAATAAGCAGTTTCAAAGTTTGACTGTATTCTGCCATTTCCCCCTCCAACTCTGTCATTTTTCTTCAAAAAGTTCAAATTTCAAAAGTCTTCACTCTGACTACCAAGTGCTCGTGAAAATTCAAGTGAATATCAATGAGTCAGACGCTACAACATAAGGTATTTATAGCTACAAAAAATTAGCTATGAATTTGAAAATCATGGCTAGTACCTAATAATAGCCATAAAAAATTAAATTCGTGGCTATCTACAAATTCGTAAAATTACTTAGCCATGAAAACTAAATTGACAAAACTAATTTTTTATTTTCGCTATAATTGCTAACAATCGTGGCAATAATGACCTCAATAGCTATAACTTTATTGCTATAATAAAGTTTCGTAACTAATTATTGATTTTTGCCTCGAACTGAAACGTACCATAGAAATAGTTAACTTTTCACTACAACAAATTATTTAAAACAAAATGTTGTAGCTAAATAAATATTTTTGCTTTAAGTTATAAAAATCTGTGGCAATAGTTAAATAATATAGCCACAAAGGTTTAGCTATATTAAATTTTCATAGCTACTTATTAAGTTTTTCCACGAGTTAAAATTTATTATAGCAACATTAACTTTTTAGCCACAATAATTTTTTTGAAACTAAATGTTGTAGCGAAATAAATATTTTTGCTTCAAGGTATAAGAAATTATAAAGAAATTATGTAGCTAATTATTATATTTGTAACACTTCAGTAATTCCGATACTATCAAATTTTATTTTCAATAAAATTAAGAATATAATTGATATACGTATGATTGTACATCGAAATTAAATATTATATAAATTATTATATTTAATAAAGTATTTCTTTTAAGTTTCAATATAACAAATAATTATATAATTTAATTTAATTGAATTCGAATATCTAACTATATTACATTTAAATATCTATGTGCTTGTATCTAACTATATTGATAACTAATTATATTAAATTCAAATAAGCATATACATTATTGATTTTATGATCTTATTGCAATATAATAACTTAATTATTATCATAAATCTAATTGACCGTTATGAAATATTAATTACATCAAATTTGATGTAATTAAGTATGAGTTATGACAAAACTAACAATTATATAATTTAATATAAAAAAAGCGTTACATGTGAGAATTTTATACCAAATTCAAAAATTAAAAATTTAATATGATTCATATACCGATGGTCTTTGTCTCTTTTGTGATTATATATGAACATTTTATAATACCTAAATTATTAAAAATTATATTTTAAAATTACAAGAATATGTATGATTTATATAGGAAGGCATAACAATACTAACTAGAAGTATATCATAACTCATATTAAATGAAGAATTACTAGTAATTTCCAAATATAATTTAAATAAATATTTAATAATAATAATTATTAAATTTGAATATTTAACTATATTAGAATTAAATATCTATGTTCTTGTACTTATTTATTGATCACTATTATATACAATTTAAATAAATAAAAGTTATCACTTAAATGTTTTAATGCTATTTTAATAACTATAGAGCTATCAGGAATCCAATTAATCACTAAATTTCTCCCACCAGGGTTCGAACCCACCGACCTCCAGTTGAATTTTAAGTTCCCCTCCTAATTAATATTTTTTATTACACAATGGAGGGACAAAAGTATTGCATATATTTTAAGTGATGGTTCCTCTTGTATTACTATATCAATAAGATCTTTATAGCGGGTCTATCATAATTTTGGAGCAGGTCTTTTTTTTTTTCTGTTTAAATCTCATTCTCTGTCATTATATTTTTTTGGTTACTTTCTTTCTTCCTCTTTATTGTTTTTATGTATACTTCACTTTCATTTGTAACTTATGCTGGATTCGGTAGAAGATTTTTTTATTCTTCTTCTTCCTTAATAGAGAAAAGAGAAGTTTGAATCTTTATGTTCATTTGTTAGATTGATATATCAATAATAATTTATTCATTTTTGGTTGAAGCTTTTGATATGTGATTTAGGAGATGCTTTTGATGGAACTAATCTTGATCTTTTTTCAAGGTAGGTGATTATTGATTTTTCTATTTAATATTCATAGTTTATTGAGTTGAATGAATTTTATTGCTATTTCTTAGGCATGTTGTTTATGTTAATATTTGTATGTTTCTCATGTATTTCTCACAATATACGATCTCTCTCTATATAAATAAGCATTCATTATATTTCTGATGTTCATTTACTTTATCAAAATTTACAAATAGGTTTATGAAATTAGAGCATCAATGTTGATCAAACTAAGATGCAATTGGAGGCAGCGTAGGAGGAGAGAAATCAGAAGATTGTGTGGCTTCGAGTCTCAAACAAGATATGGTGTCATAGATGAATTATGTATTGTGAATGTTTGAAAATTTAGATATGTAACTATGTGTAACTATTTGCTATAAATATATTTTTCATGGCAAGAACATTTTGCCGTCATAGCTACAAACCAAAAAAAATCATAGCAATAAGTACTAGTCCCTAGTCACGGATCATGTAAAGTTTATAGCTAACTTTTAGCTATGCTACATCTTGCTATGGATGCTATAGAAAAAAATATTATGACTAAAGTGTTTAACCACAAAAAATCTCATATTTAGCTACAATGTGTTTCATAGCTATATGTGCCTTATGTTGAAGTGCGGGCTATTTATCCGGTAATAGTTGCAATAGACATTTGAAATAATGTACTTAATAAAAGACTTTGTTTACAAAAGTGAATGAATGTGAGATTCATTAGATTCATTCTTGATTTACAAAATACATAATTTTTTTATAGTCATTCTTAATTTTGCAAATACATCTAAATCTATCAAATTCATGAACTTTATTTAATTAAAATTTTGTCTTCCAAGAATTCCTTAGCCTATAAATTGAAAGTATATATGTCCTAGAAACAATTTATATTAGGGATTATGACATTTGCAATTATTGAATTATTGTTTGATTGTTTGCAATTATTCATAGATGTGCATCCCTTGAGCTTACGTTGTCATTAATAGAGTGAGATATTAATGATAGAACGTAACTCTCAAAATAGCCTCGACTAATGATCATCGAGAATGGGATATCGATGATATGTTACAAGTCGACGTGTGGTCTGCATCACATTCTTGGAGGATGTAGCATGTCTCACATGCTACAAGTAATGGTTACTCGTGCTGGACACATGGATACTTTTGGAAAGTATTGGTATACACTGCTGATAACCTATTTGTTATACATGTCTAGAGTGTTATCAGCGTGTGGGAGATAAAGGTCCTTTGACTTGAGGTCAATACGCACCTTGTTTACAGAGTAATGTACTTTGACCATGTCCTATGCTTAAACTCCTTATAGGATAAGGCGCGGCTTGTGTTGGGTGCATTATGATGTAAACTAAGATGATAGTTGAGCCAAGAATATGATTCATTCCTCGATTGGATATTTGAGAGAGCACTCAGCTTCTCAGTGATATTAGGTCGACCAAGTCATTGGCCAATGCAAGAGACATATTTAGAATATGGTCTAGTTGTCGACTAATATAGATGAGATAAAGTTATCAAGCCATTTGGATAGACACATGGTAAATCCTAAGCTTGATCGAGTGTGTCGCGAATGAAAGGAATTTATCATCTCACATAAAGGTTATGTTTGATGGATTCATGTAAACGTACTTCACATATTCAGTTCGCCGTACGGCGCGGTCTAGGAGTTCCGTATAGACCTTAATTGGATTAGTGTCGATATGTGAAGGCCTATAGGGTCACACTATGTCAATTGTCTCTTCGATCTAAGGGTGTATTTAGAAAGTATTAAATATTTGATTTGGAATCGAGATATTTAAATTGATAATAACTATGAGATGATTTCTATTTGATGGAAATTATTTAATTAAGTCAAAATTGAATTTTGGATTTAATTAGATGTGTTGAATATATAAACGAAACGAGGTACGTTTTTCTCGACGTAACGTGTCACGGCGCCTACTAGGCTGAGCCGCGGCACTGACTCGACAGTGGGCCCAGTCAGACTGGCCCACTGCACCTCGGTTTTGGGCTAGGCTTGGAGCCCAACCCTAATAAGATTTTTGACCTAAAATCCACTATATATACAACACCTATCTCATTCATATTACACACGAATTCTCATAAAAGTTCTAGACTTAGAGTTTAGACCAAACTCTTTCAAACCTCTGCCAAGATTTCCTTGCTTTCTTGACAAAGGAATACACCGTAGCAAGGTGCTTGCAGTCGAATGAGAAATCGTGTGTCCACCCTTTAGTAAAGACTCCAGATAATACAACATGTAAGTGTTCATGTGTTATGTTACATGTTTTGATTGTCATATAATCATACCAGAAGAAATTGTTGGGGTAAGTAGAACAAAATTTTAAACTTCCGTTGTGCCTACTTACATGTCTTGAACCCAACAAAACCCTACATAAATAGTGTTGATTAATGTAAGCAAATCACATATTACTTTTCCTTTAAAATATTTGAAAGAGATATTGATGAAAGGTCAATTCACATATTAAAAAAAAAGCAAGTTCATGAATGCTACTTGTTGTGTGGTGTAGTTGAATCAGAAATAGAGCTGTTATTAATTTTTTCGTTTTCTCTTAATAGAAATATCAATTATCTTCAAGAAACGTCTTAACGTGCCTCTAAGCCAAACAAATTTTATTTTCCAAAATTCATACATAAGCCATGAATCTTGAGGGAAGGATCGGTCTTTTCTACAATCGAGAGAATGGAGAACCCACCCAAAGATTCTTGCCTCTCAAAGTTGAGGCTTATCGCGATGCTATATATCGCGTAGCGTTTGCAGTTTTGAACCGCTCCTTCGTGAGTGTCAAAGGCTATAGTATTGACAATGAACTACTTTAACTAGAAATGAAAAAACATATTCTTATATAATTTAGACTACGAATTTTATTTAGATAAGAATTAAGTAAATATCAAATCCTAAAAAAAATTAGTTTCTACTCCAATTTGAATTATTCTTCCAACTTGAATAGTAATGGATCCATGATTTTAAGTTTCTGAGTTTTGAACCCACAACTTTTGCTTACTGGATGCACGATTAATTCTTTATACATATTGTTTTGTCTCAGAGTCCAGATGCGAGTAGAACTCTTGAATTAAAAGATCTCGAGATAAGAACTTAGCGGACAGGATATAGGAGTCCTTGAAAGAGTTATCTATGATAAACTTCAGACTCATGAAGCGCATATATAAAGTTGTGTGAATAGCAAGAGGTTGCATTCATCTCAAACAATATCTCTCCTAGTGAGCCTTATCAAGTAGTGTTTGTGTTCAGTCAAACTGCTACCAGCCAAGAGGTATATATATATATATATATGCAAGTCTTCATTCGAAGAAGGTTACGCAATCACATAGAGAGAAAAGCAAAATTCGAGCAAATAAGCAAAAGCAATAATTGAGAGTTTTGATTGACTACTAGAAGTGCGGCTTGATACGAAGAACCTGATTGAAGAACCTATTTCATTGTGTAATAATGTTTTATAGTCTTCAAGTCTAGTATTTTGTATTAGGATTGTTTATCAAGTTGTACCTTTCCAGCTTTCCTAGAAGCATTGTGATAGGTATAAACAATTGTTAAATTCAGCTCCAAATTGAGGGCAACTCGAAATGGGAATCAATAGTCTCGGGATATTGTTGAGTTACACTATGTTTGGATGATTGTTACGTATTGTTTCATAATGTATCGTACTGTATTATATTGTATCCATTTTGATTGATACAACATTTGAATAGATTGTATCATTTTCCGTCGTTACATAATCTCATACATCAGCAATTTGAAGGATAACCTATAAGAAAAGTAGAGTAAGGGGTAGAGCTACCATAAAAAGGTAGGGTAAATGATAAAATAGTTAGCAAATAATAAATATGAGTAAAAAAAATAAGATAACGATGCGATAACACCAAATCGGTCGTTACATATAATGGAACTTTTCATTGTTACATAACGATAGATTTAAGGATGCGATACATTAAAATTTAAGTAACAATCAAAACAAGCATTGTATTTAAACTAACAACACAATACAATACAAAAGGTAACAACCATCCAAACAAGTTGTTAGGAATTAGAGTTAGTTCCTAGGACGGCAGAGTTTGTAATATGAATTTGTTGAAACTCACAGTGTTAGTGGAGTTTGGGACAAATCTGTGTAGGTCGTGGTTTTTTCACTCTTATGAGTCGGGTGGTTTCCACGTAAAAATATTGTATTGTTACTTTTATATTTTTTCTTATTTCGCAAATCACACTTGGAACAGATAGAGTAACCTTGTTCTATCCTCTATGCTAAAATCAGGTACAACTTAAGGTAGATATTTGGTCGTGCAAAATATCACATATTAAGTGAATTTAATCGACACAAATACAAGGTCTAAGCTAAAGAGCTATTGGGTTCCTTTTTATACATATTGCATAGGCGTTTGGTCATGCGTTTTCATATCATGATTTCATAATTTGATTTCAAATCACCGTTTGTTTATGCAATTTGGACAAAATTTAAACTTCATATCATGATTTGAAAATCATCCAAAAAAGGTGTGATTTGGGATTCCAAATCATGATTTCAAAAAAATTTAAATGTAAAACTTGACCCATAAGTTTATATTTTGTAAAAAAAAGATCTATAAGTTGATAGATATATTTATTAATCATATTTACCAACAATTTTATCAAATATTAAAGATTTGCAAGTTGGTAATATATTAAGAGAATGTCCATACCATGTGGGAGATTATATTAAAGAATATTTAACAAGTTCAGTTTTCTTTTTTATTGAACTAAAGTTCGATGAATTGATGTTGTATTTTTAGAAAGTCTTTCTAGTAACGTATTAATTTTGTTATGAACTATGATTTGCTCATTTGGTAAGATTGTATGAGAATTGGAAGTTTTTTTATAGTTTCCACAACTTGTGAGGTTTTTATGTCTATGAGAAAAAAATACAACTTAAAAAACCCAAATTGCATGTCCAAACAAAACTTACTTCGAATTATCATGATTTCAAATCACTGATTTCATATCATTATTTCAAATCATGTCCAAACGGCTCCTAAGTAAACTTATTGACACAAATACAAAGTCGAAGCTAAAGATATTGGGTTCGATCAGACATGTAACTTATATGGCACCTCCACCCCTGAGTCAGTAGCCTCAAATTCACTAAGCCAGTTTGAAAGGCTGATGTGTGATGTAGAAGGCTATTTCCTTTTTTTCCCCTTGAAACAGAGGGGTGAGGTCGTACCAAAGAGGTATAGACAGAATTAATTAAGAAACATGATTGAATCCAGTTACAACGTCCGACGTCAACTAAATTTGAACCCGCTTGAGCCACTGCGCCACAATCCTTGGTTTGTTAAGAGGGTTCAATATTCGTTTACTTAACGTGTTTTAGTTCTCTACAGAAATTCACATATACAAAAAATGTAAAATATTTCGACGAAGTGGGTTCAGTTGAATCCGCTTGCAACCACATAGGTCCGCCCCTGCATGCATCAGGATATTAGCGTTAATAGCTTCTTCGTCATCAATGATCATGAATAACAAGTCAGATTATTCGCGCTATGATTATTTACTCTTCGTTAATGTAGTTTTATCTAGTTGTAATTTATGTTGTTCGGACTTTCTAAAAATATTGTTACACCCGTTTCGGACCCTTCCAAACTGCACTTCTTCTTGAGGATCCGGCACGTACTCTTCGAGCAATTTAGATTAACATTGTTCTTTGAAGTTTGTTTAGTCTCTTACTTTGGTGAATTGTGTTCTTTTAAAGAGCTAGTATGAAAATGTACTTTTCTAATTTGGGTAGGTGCTTTCCTGTGGCAGATCAAGAAATCTAAGTTTTACGGGTTCTGAAGTTTAATTTATTATATGTATATTATTCAGTGGAATTCTCAACAAATACAGAAGGAGTCCGGACTTTTGTAATTTATGAGTTTTGAACTACAATTTATTTTGCTTATTGGGTTCTAAAATAAATTACTTGTAAATAATATATGAAATTATTAACACAGATATAAAGTTTGTGTTGAATTATGAAATTCTCCTTGTCTGGAGTCTTCTTATTAATATAATATATATAGGTGTTTACAATTGTAATCCTAATCGTATGAGAATATCTATTTTACATAATTACACTAAAATAAAAATTACATAATATATGGAGAATATTTATGTATTCTCTATCACACCCCCTCGGTCAGAGCGGGAGGAGGCGGACGCTCAGACTGGATTTGAAGTCAAGGAACAGCTGCCGAGGGAGCCTTAGTAAATATATATTTGTGTACTAATAGGAAGAGGGAACATGTAACACCCGAACATGGCCCATGGCAATCTTCTTACGAACAAAGTGAATATCCATCTCAATATGTTTGGTTCGTTGATTCTGAATCGGGTTATGAGACAAGTAGATAGCAGATATGTTATCACGGTAGACAATATAATATATGGCTTACGTAAGGGACAATAAAGCTCTAGAAGGAGGTTTCTGAGCCAACAAATTTCGGCAACAATGTTTGCAACGCCTCTTATTCTGCTTCTGCACTAGACCGGGAAAGCGTGGCTTGCCGTTTCGCAGACCACGAGATGAGGTTATCACCCAAAAATACACAGTAGCCAAAAGTAGATCTACATGTGTGAACAGCCGCCCTAATGTTGTAATTTTTACTTCTAGTTTTTCTTTTTGAAGAGATAGGTTAAAATAATTTGAGCACTATGTTACATGTTAACTTCCTCCGTCTTAATTTATGTAAGTGTGACCCCCATTAGATCAGATACGACGTTTAAAAAATAAGGAAAGATTTTGTTATGTTTATCAAATTGTCCTTATTTTAGTGCTTACTTTAATTGATTTTTCTTCACAATCAATATATTTTTAAAAGTTAATAGAACCCAACAAGGATAAAATAGAGAAATTCATTTTGGAATGAACTAAAAATGAAATTATGACACATAAATTGGGACGGAGGGAGTACTCTGTTATGTTTTCTGTTTTGCCATCATTGCCCTTGGGCTTGATTCCATACCATCACGAAAGAAGCAAGCCTTCTTTTTTTCCAGGGTTCCCTCTCCCTGTAGGTCGAGATTTTCTTCCAATCTCCCAATAATGAAGCTAATCTTCAACCTTTAAATTCTTTCAAACAAATTCCATGTTAATGAAATTTTGATACATGTAGAAAACAGATGGAAGTGACAGATGCTGGTAACAACCCTGATAATGTGTTTTCGCTTATGTTGCTCTCCCCAAAAATGTTGTCAAACCTGTATCGAACAAAATTACACTACTTTTGGACTATCCGAAACACACATAAATTTTTAAAGAGTCCGAACAACATATGTTTTGGCATGAAAATGAGATACATAGATTGTAGTTTTCGAATAATTAGTTAGAGGCAAGTTGTCAAGGTCTTGAAGGAACTGATATACATAACCTCCAAATTTCTGCAAATGGTAGAATAGTTCTATTACAATTGTGTTATTAGGTAGATGGAAAGCTATGTTGCTCGGACTCTTCAAAAATATCGTCGGGTGCATTGTCGGATTCTTCAAAACTAGCGCATTTTCGTAGGATCTGACACGGGCACAACAACATTTTGGACAGTCCAAGCAACACAGATGAAATGCAAATAAGCTTAGAAATGACTTGCACTTGTTGCAACTTGGAATTGTTTTGGTGTAACAAACAATTTGTCTCTTACTTAGTTTAGTCATGCATAGTTCATGGTCTATCCTTTTCTCTTGAGTTTTAGTTCTTAATTAGTGACAATATGTGAAACATTTCAGGAATGACTGGGAAAATACTTGTAATGCTCTTCATTGGATTCTTGGCATTTGCTTATCAGTCAATTCATCCACCTCCTCCGAGAATTTGTGGATCACCAAACGACCCTCCAATCACTGCACCTAGAATAAAACTCTTCGATGGAAGGCACTTGGCTTATAAAGAACAAGGCGTTCCCAAAGATCGAGCACAGTACAAGATTGTGTTTGTACACGGATTCGACTGTTGTAGGCATGATGTTGCTTTCGCCAGAACCCTTTCTCTTGTAATCCCTTTTACCTTCTCTTTTTTCTTAAGTTTGTTGCCAGGGGGGAGCTAGGTAGGAATAAGGGGTTCTGTTGAACTTTCTTGGTTGAAAAATTATACTGTGTAGATAGAGAAAAAAAATGTTTTTCCCCATTATATATAAACCGTTGAGTCACCATGATATAAGGAAAAGTTTTTGCATAGTGGCAAAGGGGTCTGATCCAAAATTTGATTTCGGTCACAAAGATGTGACATAGTAGTTTCTTTCTGAATCCCCTTACATAAATTCCTGATTCTGACACTATAGTTATAGGTCACTACAGAATTTGTCTGTCGCTAATTCCTATCTGTTTATTAGGATCTTGTAATTCTGTATAATAATGACTGCAATGAAATATTCTTGTACAGGATGTTATTGAGAATTTGGGAATATACATTGTTTCGTTTGATCGACCTGGTTATGGAGAAAGTGATCTTCATCCACAATGAACGCCACTGAGCTTAGCTCTTGATGTTGAGGAATTAGCAGATCAATTGAAATTGGGATCCAAATTCTATGTAACAGGTTTTTCCATGGGTGGACAAGCAGTTTGGGGCTGTCTCAAATATATTCCTCATAGGTACTGTTCAAAAAATTTCGCCATTAGCTGCTATTTAGGCTAATTTTTTTTGTCTGCAAATTGTTGTGGGATACAACAATTGCAGGGAACGGGAAATAAGTAAATATTACCATTGGTAGAAAGGATAAACTAAAGGTTACAACAAAACTGGAAATCAGAAACGAAACAAACTCCTTGTGTGATTTGCTGAGTCGAGTGCTGACACTCTGTCTTTAAGACAAGATTGCCCCGTATATCTCCTTTTACGTTGTCGGGCAATAATCTCCCAAGATACAACAACAATTTAACAATTGAGCAAAGGAAACTCAAGTGTTATTCTTGAAGAACTTTGAGTGTACTAAACTTGCTAGAGAGGAAGAAGAAGATGTTAGAAAATTCTGTGAATGTTTCCAAGTGCAGTGAACAATTGAGCCAAAGGCCTCAATTTATAGTGTAATGAGATGACCCTTCAACTAGCCAACTAATGGCCTTCAATAGTCATGTAATGACACTTGATTGAGGGGTTACATTCAGCCAAATAATGGCTGAATTCATGTGCCAAATAATGGAGATTCAATGCTCCAAAACCAGCCCAAAGGTCAGAACTTTCCAACTTCTCGTCGCAGCATTCTGCCTCCGAAGCGCCGCGGCTCCAGTGACTGGCCACCCAATTAGCGCCGCGGCGCTCCGGCGTCGTGGTTCCGACGGTGTTGCGTCGTGGTCCTTCACGGCTCCGCGACTATTTCCTACTCGTTTCATCTTACACTTCTTCCTTCGTTTACCAACGTGGAATACTTTGTCATTTGGCCAATAACCGTCCATCATTCTATGTCTCAAACGTATTACATACATACCAGTATCTCTTTCACTAATGAAATTTGCGATACTTGGCACTACGTGTGCACGTGTGTGGAAACGACGTTTCCGACATGCGGGACCCCAATTATTTTAGTCATAAATAATGGGATATACTTAATTCCACATTAATAAATTTCCAACAATTGTGTCACTTAATAAATGTGTAACAGATTGGCCGGAGCAGCGCTACTAACGCCCGTGGCTAACTTATGGTGGCCTGGTTTTCCTGCAAATTTGACCGAAAAATCATACTGTGATATGCCAGCCCCGGATCTGTGGACAGTTCGTGTTGCTCACTATCTTCCGTGGCTGACTTACTGGTGGAACACTCAAAAGTTTTTCCCTTCTTCTAGTGTTGCAGCTCATAGCCCGGATATCTTTTCAACTCAGGACAAACAATTGGCACCGAGGTTTGATGCCTCGCAAGAACCATATCGGGTGAGAACTTGGTTGTAAATCTTTTCAAGATATTGTTACTAGCAGTATGTGTGCTAATATGAAGTACTCTAATAACTTTGGAGAAAAAATAGACCATGTATGAAGTAATCGCCATTGCATAGCAGTAATGTCACCTTGTAACTAGACGTTAAATGCTCGAGTATCACGTTCCCCTTCTCTCCTGCCCTCGTTTTCCTTCGCTCGTGCATTTGAGAAAAAAGAACATAATAAAAGAAAAGGGAGAGCTTGATGTTAAGTGACCTTTCTTAAACAACTACCAAAAGTGCGATGTGAACTGTGCTCCTGTGTCTGAATTTAACAGAAACATGCATCTATTGTGTGTATATTGTGTATATTTGTCACGGATTTGGACTGATTTGCTCTCGGTTTATTTGGACTGATTTGCTCTTGGTTTTTGGACTGATTTGTACCAAGTAATTTATGGTAAATATTTAGTATCCTAATTTAGGTAATGTTGTAATATAATTAGTAGTGTATTACCCATAAATGTATAGAATAAGGTTTTAGGAATAGAATAGGAATATGATTCTCCTATTTTGTAACTTGTATATATAGCCTTTCAAGTAATGAAAATAATCAAGGGGATTATTTCTTTCACAGTCTAACTATTTCCTTCAAGTACATCTTTGCATAATGTTCCGCAGTGTTACTAATTTTTTTTATTTATTTTGACTGAGAGATAATTGACAATACAAAAGCTATTTATAGTGCTCTATATTTGCTTGATGTTATTTATACATTTTTGGTATAAAACCGTATATCTTTAGTATATTACAAGTTCGAGTATCAAAACATGTTCATTCATGGCCTCAGGCACAAATTAGACAACAAGGGGAGTTCGAGTCCATTCACCGCGACATGATAATTGGAATTAAAACATGGGAATTCGACCCCATGGAGCTCGAGGACCCATCTCCTAACAATGAAGGCTCTGTTCACATATGGCAAGGCGATGAGGACGGGCTTGTACCTGTCGTTCTGCAACGATATGTTGCAAAACGACTACCATGGATTCGATATCATGAAATTAAAGGTGGTGGTCATTTGTTTCCTTATGCAGATGGAATGGGAGATAAGATTATGAAGACATTCTTACTTGGAGAGACCTTTGTTATATAAAAGTATATTAAGGTCTACGTTGCTCAGACTCTTTAAAAATATCTCGGGGTGTGTGTCGGGCCCTTCAAAAATTATATATTTTGGAGGATCCAACACGGATACGACAATATGTAAAGGGTACGAGCAACATGAAAATAGGTTCTCATAATAACTTTTATGTTCTATATTTAATTGTATTGAGATTTAGTTTCTAGACATGCTTAATTACCTCTAGACACGGGCAGACCAGGAGCGCTTTACGAATTTAGTAGAATTCAATAATTTTGATTTATATTATATATTTATATTTTAAAATTTATTTAATAGTATGAATAATGTATTTACAATTCAATAAACAAAAAAATTGTGATTCAAAATTCATAAATTAAAAATTCTGCCTCTGCGTATTGACAGATTCATGATTTACATTTTATAGGTTTGCATTTGATATTCTACTCAAATTATTTCATCTATTGAATAAAATTTAATGGTCCAACTAATTCTGATTTTATCTCATATTATAAGAGAAAAACACGCCCCACTAGGAGATATGATCTCAAAGAAAGAAGATACGGAGCTTGATGAGACCATAATAATATCCAAAACATCATGAGAAACAACTACTCCGTATATATTGCTATATGCATCTTTTAGTTTTATCAGGGCAAGATATGCACCTCTTCAGGAATGAGAAAAAAATTAATCTATTTTTTATATATATTTTGGCTTAAATTCCTGCACAACTTGATACACAATCAAATTCTTCTTATAATTTCATGTTTAATAATGCTCGAACTCTTTCTTCTATATTGAGGATCATCGATCGATGTAAGTAAAAATATTATTTCAACAAAAATATCATTTACATGATTTCAATCGAGATAGCTGACCAGAGCATTAGTTCATACTCAAGTTCTTGAATCGAGTGGGATGAAATGATCATAAATTTAGTTATTTGCCTTATTGACTATGCATTCAAATGAAACAAAAAAATAAGAAAGATAGACGACACTTCTAGATAAAAAAAATAAAGGGCAGCTCAGTGCACTAAACTCCCGCTATGCGCGGGGTCCGGGGAAGGACCGGATCACAAGGGTCTATTGAAAGTTATTCTCTATTATTAACTCCCTTAATCTCGTCGTGTGATTGTAGTTGCAAGAAAGCTTATATTTTTTTGTCAATTAATTAAGCTATTATTAAGCCTAATCTCTTTGGTTTTTGAAGAGTACAAGCTAGTATATTCCAAATCAATAAAACTGGTTGGGCGGTCACCTCTTCATTATAATTTTATAGATTAATTAAGCTATTAGTAGTACGTAAAATCGAGTGATATTGAACTAAACCTACGATGAGGGTTGAAAAATATATCAAGGTCAAATTTTATTTGAGTTTTTTTATTTAGGATCCGAATGTTATGCTCATGAAAAGTAAGATGACATGTATGTTGGTTTTTCAAAAAATGAAAAAGATTTTTTGTTGTTTTTGTTGGAAATTAGCCTTTGGCGGAAGTTGCGACCGACCAACTTTAACGGCTTAAACACTAGTGTTACGTATGTTGGAGAATCCGGTTCTTCACACATGCATGATCTACTAAGTACGTAGATAACCGTAGGGCCAAAAATCGTCAAATTTCTTTGAGAAATGAAAGAGATATTGGTTCACGAAGTAAGGTGTTTGAAGCATGGAAAGTGTGGTATTGTGTTCAATTCTCCC